>CM062810.1:957565367-957978893 GCA_031772625.1 Pinus tabuliformis
TTAGACCGCAGTTCCTAATGGGGAAAAAAATCCACTCGTTTAATTTCCTTCAGGGGGGGTCAAGGGGGCAATGCGATTTTACGAGCCCTCCCATTGTAGGGGTTCAGGAGAAGTGCCACCAAAGCTAAAATAGATGTAAAATTTCATTGTAAAATATTGTACTTTCGTAGTCAATCTCAGTCGTTCATTAGGCGAATGATCTGATGGTAGAAGTTGTGTTTAATTTATGGTTTTTTCCTTAGAAGGAAACCCATTGTTGTATATGAGAGAATTATATTTCTGTTCTATATATGTGTATGTTTATTTTGAGTGATAAAGAGAGAGGATACTATGTGAGAGCGAAGAGGAAATTTCAGTGGATCTGTTGTAGGTTGTATCTCTTCATTTTGCTGGATAATATAAAGGAATGACTAATTGTTTCTCTGTGGATGTACCCAAATTGGGTGCACCATGTATATATGTGTCTCTCTTGTTTTATGCATTTTTTGTGTTTTTATTTCCGCTATATTTTATGTGTACCATTGCTCTGTAATATATATTTTTCTAGCAAATTTGGGGTATTTTTGGGTTTCACAAAAACTCCCCACAACTACTGTGTGTACTTGCCATCCCTCAGAATGAAAGTTGTGCAAAGGGATGTAAAATTTGCTAAAGACAAATCTATGTGGTGCTCTCTTGAGAGGGAGTTTAAGATCCCACCATAAGAGGAACTTTTAGCTCCAAAGGAGGAACCTCAAGAAGTTTTGGAGTAGCTACAAATTGAGGAGCAGAGAGTGGAGACAGCCACTTAAGCAGAACCATGTAGAGAAGCTAGGAAAAAGACCAGGGAAGTTGAGAGACTTATGCAGGATGCAAGGGAGAATGTGGGTGCTCCTTCAAATTAGTGTCGGAAGAGAAGGTCACCAGATCGGTACACTATATACATGGCTCTAATGATTGAGCTTGTAGAGACCAAACCATCCTCTTTTAAAGAAGTAGTCAAGAAACTAGTATGGATCAATGCAATGGTGGAGGAGTATAAATATATTGTAAACAAAAGTGTTTGGGAAGTGGTCCCAAGACTAGTAGACAAATTCGTTTTCGGTTTGAGATGGATCTTGAAGGTGAATCATGCTGCAGACGGAAGCATAGAAAAGTACAAGGCCATATTTATGGCGAAGGGGTACTCTTACATTGAGGGGATTGACTATGAGGATACCTTTGCTCCTGTAGCAAGGTACTCATCCATCATATCAATCCTTTCTCTAGTTTCACACGTGGGGTGGAAGATCCACCAGATGGATGTGAAAACAACATTCCTCAATGAAGTTATTGAGGGGGAGGTGTATATCGAGGAACCGGAAGGCTTCGATGCTTTTTATCGAGAGTATCATGTGTTCAGACTCAATTGAGCATTTTATGGTCTCAAGCAAGCACCCTATGCTTGGTACACCAGGATTGATAACTATCTCACCGATTTGGGCTTCACCAAAATTGAAGCCAATCCAAACCTCTATCATATTTTGGTAGAAGGTAAATTGTTGATTATTGTCTTATATGTTTATGACTTCATTTTAACTGGTGATGAGCACCTGATTAGATCTTGCAAGGAGCCTTGAAAGAGAGTTTGAAATGAAGTACATGGGTCTCATGCGCTACTTCCTTGAAATGGAAGTATAGAAAGGTTATGGGGAACTATTTCTCTCTAAGGGAAAGTATTCCAACGAGATACTTCAAAAGTTCTACATGAATAGGTGCAAACCCATGGAGACATCTCTAGTGACCATATGTAGGAAAGAGGGTGCCACTTCAAATCAGGAAGTGGATTTTATTTTGTATTGATAGTCAATGGTTTCACTAATGTATCTTGTGAACACATGACTAGATATATGTTATGGAATCAACTAGCTAAGCCAAGCTATGCTTAGTCCAATATAACTATTTTGGAGGGTAGCTAAGCATGTTCTAAGGTACCTTAGAGGCACTACCCAGTTTGGACTATGGTACGAATAGACAAAGGGAGTGAAGTTGTGTGGCTTCATAAATGCATATTGGGAAGGGATTCCATCAGATCGGAAGAGTACATCAAGTGGAATTTAAAGTGTTGGGTCTATAACTATTTCTTGGTACAACAAGAAGAAAATATATGTGGCACTCAACTCGGAAAAAGCAACATAAATGGCTGCAAGTCAAGCAACATGTGAGGTGATTTGGATGAGGAAGATACTTGTTGGATTTTTTTGTAAAACGATGAATCCAAATGTGATTTACTGTGATAATCATAGTTGCATCAAGCTCTCTAAAAATCATGTTTTTCCTGATCGATCCAAGCATATAATGTTGTTGCAGTACATTCCAACGGAGGAACTACATGATGACATTTTGACAAAGGTCTTGTTAACAGGGAAGTTTGAGTTCCACAGGTGGAGGATAGGAGTTGTTGATAATCCCTTTCCTATTGAAAGGGAGTGTTGAAAATGCGGTAATAAAATCTTAGTTTAACTTTACCTTGGTCAAATTAGAGAAAAATTGAATTTCTATTTTACCAGAAATAATATAGGTATTTAACTAAGGTGAAATGACACTTTTCACTCAGTTAATTTAAGTTGTGGAAGCTTTATTTCAGTTCAGTTTGATTGGTTACTAATTTGTTGCAATCTAGTTTAGTTAAATTGAGTTATGGTTAGTTAAACTAGTTCTAATTGTTAGAGGAACTAGTGGAGGTCAAGTTGTGGGAGTAGAATTTTGACCACACTCAGTGATCAACTAGTTAACTAATCAATCAACCCAAAATAATTTTTGCATGTAGAGAATTCGAGTTACCCAGTTGAGATGGAGATTCCAAGGAAGTGTAATATAAGTTGTAGACTATTCGAAAGTGTACAAGTGGTGCATGCAGTTAGAGGAAGGCTCTACAAGATATGTGAAATCCAATTGAGGGAATTTCCTAAATAATAGGGGCTAATTTCCTCACGGAACAACGCAGGGAAATAAGAGATTGGAGGGCTTGAAAATTGGCTAAGTGTTGGCCAGAGTTAGTTAGTCAGCAAGAGGGATAAACTATACACTTGCAGGTTAGGCTCAAGCTTGAGCAAGCATATGTATTTCATCTTTATTCTTTTATTAATGCAATACAAATAGGAAGGGGTTTTGAGCAATGTCTTTCAGCTAGATAAATCTTTGTGCTTGTGTGATGTTTCCTCTTGCATGTCTATGATTTGTGTTCTAGATTGTGAATTAACTTCCGCAGAGAAGTAGAGTAGCTTTGATTCTTGTGATTTAGTAAATTACATGAGCAATTTTGAATCTACACATTAATTATACACTGAAAAACAAAGGTGAGATAACTTATGATTTCTTTAAAAATTTAGCATCAAGATATGGTAGAAGACTATAGAAAGTACATATCATACACAAATCACTAAAAGTGATTTCCGCAAATGATATTTAGGCTGAAAAAACACATAAGTATTTTGAATAACATGAACTTCAGAATTCAACAATAATTCAAATTCATATAGCTTTATTCACATACTAAATACTAATGTTCAAAGGTGTGGCTAATGGGAAGGTAAAAACAATAGAAAACAAACATGAGGTAAAATTTCTTATAGTAAAATATATTGATCTCAATGTCTACAGGAATACACATCTTTTTTCCAAAACATTTGAACCCATGTTACATTATATAGCCTTTTTTTCCAAGGAAAAAAATGGTAACCTTTTATTAACGAATTAATGAAAAGTTACACTAGCAGATGCATTGAAGCATTCCGTAAGCTGCCACATGGGCACGAGTGCTTTCGCACCCTACGCAACGTTAGGAGACTAACGTGCACAAAGAATAAGAAGAGAGAAGAGAGGAGAGAGAAAGAAAAAGGGAAAAAAGAACTGAATTCCGGCAATGAGTAAAACTCACACTTCAAGTTTTTCTCCCCTTTTTCTTTTCGACCTTGCGCCACTCTCCTTGAGTGGGCTCGATCGACGCAATGACTAGCTGTGTTTCTGTATTCTGTGTGCCGATTTCTTTGTCCGAGTCTGAGGTATCTGAGAGGTGATGCCATTTGATGCCTCCCATACTTTGTTCCGCTCTTGACATCTCTGCCTGTTTCTTCTCTGCCTGATCTGCGTGAAACTGTGAGTCCTTTGTGACTGAGGTGGTACCCTTCTGGTTCTCCTTTTCTTGGGCCAACTCTGCATTCTCTGCGGGAGGCTCTTCCTCCGCTGCTTCTGATTCTTCGTCTTCTGAGTCTGGGGTGGAGAATTGCCATCCTTTCCTCTGCTTCCCTTTCTGCTTCTTTTTACTGTTTGTTTTCTTGGCTTCTGGACATGTGCTTTGCAAGTGTCCTGTCTGCCTACAGAGCCTGCATCTGAAAGCGGTGTTTTCATAGTCTAATACTTGCAACCAAGTTTGTTGTTTGTAAATCAGTCTAATGTTGTCCGGCAACCCTTTGCTTAGATCTACTTCCACACAAATGCGTGCGAAAGTGTAGATCCTTTCGTCAATCCTTTCCAGATCTGTTTTGATGTATTTCCCTATGCTGTTCCCAATACCTTCCAGTACTTGTTCACTCCAGAAGTGAAGTGGAAGGTTGTGTAGGCGGACCCAAACCGGCACTGTGGTTACAGTCATTTTGTTTGGATCAAAGTCTGGAAACCATGGGGTCATAAACAGCCCTGCTGTTCCCCAAAACCAGGGCCCAGCGCTGATGACTGTATCTCTGACTTCCTTGTCTGTAAATCTTACAATAAAAAACCCCTTGGAGCATAGATGTATATCACATTCCATGGTCCAATTGGTGAAGATCCAGTGGAATAGATCCAATGGCTTAGGCCAAAAACTGTTAAAACGGCATATAAGGGCCTGCGTTTCGTAGGACTTTACGAAATCATCAAGTCCTGTTGCATCAAGGTTCAGTGCTGGGGATTGCCCCAGTTGATCTACTATGTATGGCCTGGGCTTATATCCTCCGTTGTCTGGCGAGGGCCCTGAATTCCTGTTGCCTTGTAGAATGTTTTTGTAGGATGTGCCTCCCTTGGGGTGTTGTTGGGGTGCTGTCTTCCCCTTATCTCCCCCTGAGGAGCTTGACTGCCCCTGAGGCTGAGCCCCTCCTCTCATCCTCAGATTTAGAACAATGTTTGTTCCTGGGCTGATCTCATAGTTTTTCATTGTTCTAGAGTCCTGGAGGGACCACCTACCCCTGACCAGATGTTGGATCTGGACTGGGTATCCCATCTCTGTCCATATCTGCTGTTTTAGCTGCAAGATGGTGTCTCCTGCATGAACCCACACTATTCGAGTTTTCCCCGCAGGGGGTTTAACAAAAATCTGAAAACGATTTGTTCTTACCTTCCCTGGCTGCGAACAAAACTCCAGACCTGGCCTCGTTTTGAGTCGTCTTTCCTCGTGCATGTCTGGATCTACGAGCCCTCTGCTCGATCTCTGCTTGATGCCTTCGATCTGCTGCCTGGGGCCTCGGCTGTTGGCTGGAACAGGTAGATCTAGAACGGATCTGCGAGGTTCTGGCCATCGTATTAAAAGGGGGCTCCGATCTGTATCATGCAGACCCCGTATGCCATTTCTCCGCGCGATCTGTGACTGGCACGTTCTGGCCTCTAAGTGCCGTTTGTCATGATGGCAGAAAACCTGGTTCCTTGAGGCCGAAAACCTCAAAGATTCGTTGTCGTGGTAGTCTGCAAAGGTTTGATCCATTTGCCTGCGCCATTTTCCGGAGGAGGCCCTTACAGCAGCGTTGGGAGCGCTGCTCACCGTAACCCCGCGCCCAGGAACGCCGTCGGCCTCTGCAACATTCTTTGGACCGGCTGCGGCCGCGCTACAATCTCTGCAAACCCTAACGCTCGCCATTCCTCTCGTCCGTGAAGTAATTGACTTCATAAGTACGAGTTTGTTATCTTTGATTTTATGAAGTTTACATTATATAGCCTTACTTAAATAATATAAATAATATCCTAGACTATTTCTATCTTTTTGGAAACAAAAATCAAATAAAATCACAAAAAATAAATAAATATGGAAACAATTGCAATGGTTTTTGAATAGTTGATTTTGCTAGTGAATTTGGAATTTTTTTCAAAATATATTGGTCCAAATGTCCACAAGATAAGTTTTTGACCAGCTTGTGCTGCTGATTTTGTGCTCCAAATTAGGACTCCCCTGCCATATACTCGAATCTAGAGTTGATCAAGTATATTCTGATTTAATACTTTAATATTCTGTTGAAAAATACCCCTTTTGGCCGCAATTTATGGTCCCTTAGCTACTAAAAAATTGAAATATATGCCACTAAACATTGTAGTTGATTCCTGAAATCTAGATATGCTAAAATTGTGCTAAGAAAATAAGCCATTGTGGAATTTTCACTATAACGTTTCTTCTACGAAGCTTCAGAAGCTGAAATTGAAGCCACCTGGAGATAAAATCTTGATGAAATTATTGCATGAATTTCATATCTTGTCTAGCTATATTTTCAGAGATATGATCCGCGGAAGTTAGGGCTTTTGCAGGCTCTAGAATTCCATCTCAAACAGATGACCTAGGGAAAACCATCACAATTGTGTCTCTCAGCATCGGATTTGAATTTCATAAAATGTGGTGGAAAGAGGACGGACTGTAGTTTTTTGGGTATCATTTTCAGGGTTGAAGGTCAAAACTGTGACACATGTGACTCCATACAATTTCGTCCTACTAATTCTGTATATAATTAGGTCATCGTGGGAGATTAGGAATAACTCTTTCTTGAAGAATCCAGCATTGGTTTGACTTGTTAGGATGGAAATAAGACTCAAATGGATACCATAGGATGAAATTTCAGATCTTGTAGATTGGCAATTTAGAGATACAACAACTACAATATCGAGCTCCTAAAAATCAAGAAAAAGGTGTGTATTTTTTAAAAATGTTTGCATAACTTTTGTTTGAAAAATCAATTTGAAGTGATTCAAGGGTAATATTGAATCATAGATATCATTTTTTTTTATTCCAAAATGCCTCGAAACAATAATATGGACACACCTAGTAAACAACAAAAAAACTCTTCTATGACGCATGAAGAAGAGGAAGAAATGCACCATGATATATCAAATTTACAAGACCAAGTGCAACAAATTTCGTTCTCGCAAAAAGTAACAAAAAATGAATTGGAATCCATGATGAATGTTAAGATAGATGGTATAAAAAGGGACATGGGAATTTTGAATGATGGTTTAAAAGCAGACGTGGAAGCAATGATGAACGTCAAGATAGAGGGGTTGTAGGAAGCTTTGGCAAAGTTGCTAGAAGAAAGGCTTCCCAGTGGTGACTAGGCAATCCATGAAAATAGTGATGAAGACAAAAGGAATATCAATTACAATTTTAGATTCTCCAATGTGGGGTTTAAGAACCACCACATTCCAAAGATAGATATGAGGAAGTTTGACGGCAAGGATTTGATAAATTGGATACTACAGATGGAGCAATATTTTGATCTATAAGATGTGCAAGCCTCACAAAAGGTATGTATTGCATATTTATATTTAGAACTGAATGAGTTTGTATGGTATAGATGGCTTTGTTCTTGTAAACCACTTGTAAACTGGTCAATTTTTATGGAGGAAATGATAGCACATTATGGAGATACAAAGAAAAGCACATTCTTTATCTAATTGATAAATCTCAAACAAACGGGTTCAACGGTGGAGCACATTGAAGACTCAAAAATTGAATATTAGGGTATCTAATATTCTAGGGGAGCATAGGATTGATGTCTTCATAGGGAATTTAAAAGATAAAATCCAACATGAGGTTCGCCTTTGGGATTCTCATTCATTGGAGAAGGCATTCAAGGTGGCAAGAAAAGTTGAAAGAAAAATTATGGCAACATGGAAGTCTACCACTCATAAATATAAAGATGGATGTGTTGATTCTCCTAGTCTTCCACAACCTACAAGGTCGACACCACAACAATTGTATGTGAAAAGAGAGAAATGGCTTTGTTACAGTTGTGATAGAAAATACACTAAAGGTCACAATTGTGCCGAGAAGAAATTATTCTACATAAATTGTGAATAGGAGAAAGAAAAGGAACAAGAAACATTAAAAGATGAGGATATACACCAGGAACCAACTCCAGAGAAAGAAGAAATGAATCCAAACATATCTTGTAATGCATTGGCAAGAATTACCACTCCCCAGACTCTCAAGATAGAAGGATATATCAAGAAGAAAAAGGTAATAGTGACAATTGATTCAGGTAGTACCCATAATTTTATTCAATGTAAGATAGCCAAGGAATTGAATTGCTTCCTATATGTAACACTAGAGTGACAAGTGATGGTTTCAAATGGAGGAACTATAAATTGCTCTGGAAAGTGTGATAATATCAAGCTAACCATGGGGGAATATGTATTGAATAGTCCAATGTTTTCCATTCAAATGGGACCCTACCGATCTTGTACTAGGAGTCCAATGGTTACAATCATTGGGGATGATAGCTTTCAATTTTCAAGAACTTTTGTTGAAATTTTTTTGGAAAGGAAAGGAAGTTGAATTAAGAGGTATCGCATGGAAACTAGGAAAGATAATAATTTATAATGGCATGCCAAGGCTTCTAAAGAAATAACAATGGTTCGTAATTGCACAATTATGCTCACTATGGGTTCAAACATCGAAATCATCTATTTTTCCAGATCTCTAAAAAGTCTTGGACAATCATTCCAAGGTGTTTGAGACTCTGAAAGGCCTCCCACCTATCCGTGATCATGATCATGTGATTCACTTGATTCCAAGAAGTGCCCCTCCAAACATAAGACCTTACGTATATCCTTATGCCCAAAAGAGTGAAATTGAACGTATGGTTGGAGAAATGCTAGAGGCTGGTATAATTCAACCTAGTCAAAGTTCTTTCTCTGCTCCACTAGTATTGGTGCATAAGAAGAATGGATCATGGCATATGTGTCTAAATTATAGGGAGATCAACAAGCTCACTATTAAAGATAAAGTTCCGATTCCCGACAATGATGAATTGTTGGATGAGTTACATGGAGAAATTTTCTTCACCAAGTTGGATCTTCATTCAAGATATCATCAAATTAGAATGAAAATTGAAGACATTATGAAAAAAACATTCAGAACTCATGAGGGTCATTATGAATTTTTGGTCATGGTCTTTGGCCTTACTAATGCACCTTCCACATTTCAAGGTTTGATGAATTCCATTTTCAAACCCTTCCTTAGAAAATTTGTGTTAGTATTTTTTAATGATATACTAATCTACAAGTCTTGGAAGGATCATGTTCAAGTTGATAGGTTGCTCAAACTATTGGAAAAAAACAATTATATGTAAAACCTCCACATGTTAGAAGAAAACAAAATAAATAAAATAAGATTCGTGCAGAACAAAATCTTCTCTCAGTGGCTTGACAACACAACTATTAACTTCTTCAACATCAACAAGATAATGTGAAGATAATGTGATGTGCCACATAATGCAGCAAAAGACCAATGACCATGCGAGAGAATGGGACTAATAAATACAAAATGCATATTCATTCAGTTTAGCGGGATTCATGCATCATTAAACGTTGATTCTGTTGCCTCCTACAATATCATGAATTGATAAGCACTAACTTCATTAAGTTTATTAGTTTAATTACCATATTATTGTTGTTATGAATTGATAAGCACTAACTTCATTAAGTTTATTAGTTTAATTACCATATTATTGTTGTTTGTTTGAGGTGCAATGTATTGATTGCAAATCCCGTTACCATGAGATGTAATCTAACATTTTTATTGCAGGTAAGTGAATCTGGTAAAAGGCATGCACCCATATCGACAACCGTGCAACAAAAGCATTACTCTGTTCCACGAAATAGAGGCACTGGATCAAGACGAGATAGGTTCTGCTAGAGAACTCAGATTGAAAGGAACGAAAATCTAGTTTGAAATCCACACCAAACTCAATGCCAAGTGTAATGAATTTCTTTAACCATAATTGCATTTCGCCAAATGAGAACTAATCCCTCTTTTTCTTATTCTGTGATTGCAGGATCTCTGAAAATTTGCCTCGGAATCCACTTATTCTGCGCTTTGTTCCAAGATTTAATAGCGGATCTAACCTCGTCCACATGAGAGATCGCACCAATTTCCATCCTGTCAATTTCTCATTGCACCCTGCAAACTCAATCAAATCGCCCTAATGACATGCATGACCAATGCGTAGTAATGGCCAATAGTTCAAAAACACAGAGGCAATTGAATTTCCTTTCTCAACTTTATTATTTTATTTTGATTTTTAGTTCATATATTTTTATATTTTTACTTTTTAGTTAATAAACACAGAGGCAATTGAATTTCCTTTCTCTAATTTTATTATTTTATTTTGATTTTTAGTTCATATATTTTTATATTTTTACTTTTTAGTTAATGGTTTAATTTGATTTCTTTTTAATATATTTTTATATTATTATTTTTAATTTGTGGTTTGGTTTTAGTTAATATGATTATAATTTATTTAAATATAGTTTTAGTTTTATTTTAATTACAATATGTTAAAATGATCTTTCTGAAAATTGGTGAATTTTCAAAGTAATCAAATTTGATGAGTGACATAAAACATTTGTTAAAAATACTGAAATAAAATACACAAATTTTTAAACTAATCAAATATTAACAAATTATTTTTTAGATTAAAAAAATAATAATAATTTATAAAATTAAAAATTAGAAATAGTCATAGTCAATGTTAAAGTAATAATGGTTAAAAAACCAATCAAACTAATAAAATACACAATAACAAACATGTATTTATAAATACATGTGTGTTTCCAAAAAAGTCACTTTAAAGTATTGACCTAATTATATTTATTATATAAATCATATAACTTTGCCCCTATAACTTTCATGCTTAGTAGTATTTTCTTATGTTAAAACATTTGTAGTTATATGGATTTCAGCTTTGATGCTTATTAGTATTTCTTAAAATATATATGTAAATTAATAAAATATAAAATAATAGTAAATATTATATTTTTAAGTAATAATGTTAGTTTTATATATATAGATATAGTATATAATTTATTTGATGTAGAATAGATGGTGATGCGGTGTATTGTTTAATTATTCTGTAATGTGAAAGTCATCTGTTCAAAATTTTGTTGGCAAAAATCTAGTCATGTTAAAGGCTAATGCTGAATACAATTCTAAAAAAATTGACATTTTAAACACCGGTAGATGATGGTTTCTCAAACTACCCATCAAACTTAATACAATTTGAGATAAACTCAAACCACTTAACATACTATATAATTGTATATAAAACCTATAATAAGACTAAGACTAAACATCGGAAACCTATAAACAAGTCATGTTGTGGCCATTTTGGGTGTTTGACGTACCACCAGAAGTTAATGACTTCTTATGTGATAACTCGGAATTACTCTTTGATTAAGATTGGGCTCGTTTAGATTCACATTTTAAGTAGTGTGACGTAATGTGATCATCAAAGATAAGTAATAGATTATGATGACATTGATGATGAGATAAAATGCGTGGTGCTGGATTTTATGTAACTATTTTATATGCCTGCAATTTTTGTGTATCCAATTTTAATGGAGATGAGAAAAAATAAATTACGTGGATGCATTAAATTTTGTAAGATTAAGTGGGAGTTAGTTTAAAAAATTAGTAGAGCATATGTTATGGATTATTATTTAAATTAAATTAAATGCCTTGGGTTATTATGCCATGGATTATTATGCTCTTAAGATGCGAATATGCCTTGGGTTAGATCCGCACTAACCTTTCCTATCAATTAATTTTTAAACCAAACTCCGAACTGTAAAGTATATTGTATGGTCAAATCGACTGATTTCCTAATATTTTCCGTACGTCATATTGTCGGGCCGTAGTACATACATGATTCATGTATTCTTATTAGATTTCTTATTTGCCCGGCTTTACTGGTACAATTTGTTCCTAATAGCCCTAAGAATATTCGGAATATGCCAAGGGGATGCCCACGTGATACCCACCGGAAATTTTTCAGGGAGTTCTGGAAAACCCTATACAATACAGTGGCTGGATTCGTTTTGAATGCAGGTGAGGCGGAGTCCCCATGGGACCTGCCGAGCAAACGCTCTCGAGGATTCTTACGGAGGTAAGCTCTTTTTTATCAATTTGTTGAATATTTGTTACAGACGAGACTTAATTTCTGTATATGGTGTACAGTTGTAGTCGATACTTTTCTACTTAGTATGTACATTTTTATCATATATGTTTTTAGAACAAAAGGTGAACATAGAAGAACCTGTGCAGATTGTAGTAGAAGATAGAAAGGCATTCGGATGAAGCTATTCCTTTCATTATAGGTAGATCCGTCAACATACACTAAGTTCTCTCTCAGCAGTTTTTTATGCAGGGCAACTCCGGGACTTTGGCAATGGCTATATAGTGTTCAACCACTTAGCAGTTTCAATGTTATAGTCTATCAAATGTGAGAAGTATGTATACAGTTACTGCACTAAAGTTGTTCGAGTTATTTGATCTCGAATACTGAAATCACATCTGATATCATAAAACAAGTGAATCGCTTCCCTTAGTAATTTTTGGAGTGGAAGAAGAGTATACAGTTTAGTTTCCTGTGTTATTGTTGGACTTTGGGCTGGGATTTCTTGGCCAACATGGATATCGTTCGGATGACAAGCGATGCTATTGATTATTTTATCGCGCTTTGTAATGTGCCAATCTCGACTTTTTAAATGGAATTAAAGTACATATTTTAAATTCCATGGGGAATAGGATGGGCAATTTGAAATGATATCTTAAATTTGTGAGTAGTTACAATACCATCTGTAATACGGATATGAAAATAAAATCTGAACCATTTGTCCAATGTTTTGCAACTCTACTGTCCATTTCAATCTCTTTAACATTTTCATTCATAAAAGGAAAAAAAAAAAACAATCTATATATTTTTTTTTAGCTGTATTTGATGGACAATCTTCCCTCCCTGATTCTCATTGGTTGAGTAGGTTTATGGGTTGGGTGATTTAACTCACGATGAGTCGTTGAAAACAAGTTTAGCGATTAAATGTTTAAATAATTTAAAAATAATAACAAACTTTATTATTACTTTTTTTATAACTTTATGTATTATAAATTTAAAATTAAATATTTAAATATATTATTATTATAATGATAATAATGACAATGTTATTTATTAATATTTTTAATGGTAATGTTATTTCTTTTGTATTTTTGTACAATTTTTTTAATCAAAATGAGTAGATTTTTTATTTAAATATGACATGCTCGTTGGGAAACAAAAACAGGATTTTATATAGTGATTTATATTTTTTAAGGATGAGTGATATATCATTTGCTTTGCATATACCTACTATACTAGTATTCGTTGTAGTGCATACAAAAATTCTCATTCAAAGATCTCTTATCACAGTAGATTCTACAAAATTGAAGTAATAAAAAATTGCATTTACATTTTGTCATTTGAAAATCAAGAAAGAACAAAAAAGTCTATAAGTTTGGAGATGCTGGACTGTTCAGGTCTAGCTCGATTGGGACTACTTTGGTGTTCTTGTATAGGTCATGTTCAGTGGAGTCTCCTCATTATTCTTACTGATCTTCGCCATCGTGAGTTTCAGCTACTCAGTTTGTTGATGTAGTGATTCCACTTCATCCTCCAGTTGATGGATTCGGTCCCTCTTCTCTAGTTGACTCTCCTGCATTGTGAGATTATGTTGCTGCTGAATGTACATGCTGCGCTACAAAGATGCCAACCCTTCTATAAATTCCAATTGCTCCTGCTTACAAGTGGTGTAGGATGGCAAAGTTCTTCCAGCACCTTGTCGACCCGACCTCTACCTCCAGCTCCCCCAAGAGCTCGACCAAGGAATGTCTTTTGCTCTCTGACTCCTCAGATCCATCTTCTAACATCCCAGAAAGTCACAATTATTTTTGTTCCCCCCATTCAACTTTAGCATTTCCTTGACTCACCAGTCCACCTTACTCGCTAGCCAAACCACCCTAAGGATATTACCCAACACTCGTTCACAGGCCAGAGGAGTAGAAGCCTTCTCACCTATAGCATACACAAAGCCGACTAAGATCAACCATACCTTCCAATTTAGTGGAATTTTTTTACCAGCACCAAGAATTGTATCCTCCTCGTCAATTATACTCCGCCCACTGCCCCACTATGCTTCTCCTTCGAAATAACTGTTCTAGGGTCCTAGCCCTAGATCTCCTCCGAGACGTGGAGCTTAAGCAAATACACAACTACTAGAGTGTTAAAGACAGTTGAATTCTGATAGTCCTCCCTCTGTAGGTCGATGTCCAAACTTTTCCTGTGGGTCTAATCCAAAGACCCCTCCCAAATCAACAGACTAGCAATTCCCAACTTTTCACTACCCATCAAACCAACCACATCCCTTAAACTTGCAAATCCTTGCAGCTTCCCACTCAAAAGTTCCGACTCATCGGGCTCCCTAGGATTCTTCCGAGTAATCTAGTCCCCACCACAAACGCTCGACGACCTAAGCTTCAGCCTCAAGACCCGTGGGGAGGCCACCTGTGCAGGAAGGAGCATTAACCCATGCAGACTTCTCTAATCGTTCTTAGCCTTCCGCCTTAATTTCCCAACATTGATCCTTTTCCTTCATTCTCCTTCTGGTTTTCCTCCCATGAGTGTTCTAAATTGATCCATGTTCGTGAAATAAATGTTGCTCCTCTCTTCCCCTATCCTGTACAAATAACCAGGATGAATGAACTGAAAAAGTACCAAGAGATCCCTATAATTAAAAGAGGTGGAACCTGAGTGATGATAAAAAACACGTTGTGGGTGTAAGTAAAGGACACGCTTGTGACAAGGCTCTTGATCAAGCTAGGGAACATAAGGAGATGTTATGCTGGTCTCAAGTATAGGGGGGTGCGAGGTAGGCAAGGAAGGGAAACATGATGGAAGGGAAGGGAGACAGGATGAAAAAGGAGAGGGTCACGACTGTGGAAAAGAAAGGGGGATACCGGAGGGAAGGGATGAGAAGGATGAATAGGGGAGAGGAGGAGAAAAGGGTGAGGGAGGGAAGAGGCAGGGAAGGGAGAGGGATAAGGGGCAGGAGGGCAGACCAAGGAGTTGACCCAATGCATTTATACTCAAATTCCCTAATTCTAAGGATTGATGTCACCCAAGCCAGGCTTAGCTCAGCCTCCACTATCCAGGAATTGTAAGTCGTTAACTAACTTATGGGATCCTAGTCGTTCTCACGACATCATTCACCATGCTCCTTTGTTCTGTCAACTGGCAAGTGAGGTTAGCTTGTTTGTCGACTTCTTGATTATTTCTTCTTAGAATATGGAAGAAGGTCACCGAATCAAAGGATGGGATCATCCCTTAGGATCTCTTGATAATTTGGTTTAATATTGTGTGTTCTGCAGATGAGGCATATTTCATATGTCGGATTATAATCATGGAGTCTCCCACCACCTGCACTAAAAACAATCCATACGCTTCAACTTGATTGTTTGTCTTCCATCCAAGCCCCCAAACATATCTATATTCAATAATTCCTTCAGGATTAATGAGAATCCCTCCCCCTCCTGCCACCCCATATTTTTATACATTGTTACTAAGTTACTTTGCACTTGTTATAATAAGTTTAATATAAAGATAAAAATATTTAATATAATATATTAGAAGAAAATATACTAAGTAAGAAATTCAATTACTTAAATAAAAAATAAGTAAAGTTGTGATATAGGAATAACTACTATAATAAATGATTGAAATGAGAGAAAAAAATAATTGTTACAATAAATTTATAGTAACTCTAAAAATTAATTTATAGTTAAAATCCATACATATATATTATTTTTCAACTTTATGTTAAATATAAAGCTAGTTATATATCTCTTTTATATTTACACTATCAAAATATTTTAGTTAGTGTTAGTGCTAAGTTTTAACTTTAACTTTTAAAATGGGTTGCACTTCTAAATATGTTATCGTTCTCAATTCAAAATAGAATTTAGCCATATATGTGTGTGTGTGGCACTTATCTATTCCATATTAAATACAGAAGAAATTAGACATCTTCATCATATACAAATCATTGAAATATATTAACAATAATAAATTTTCACTTTCAATTGTCACATATATATAATTGATATTTAAATATTTTATTTAAAGAGAATTGATATTTACATATTTTATTTTAAAAAGACAATGAAATATTATATTTATAATTGATTTTAAAATATTGTCTTGAATTTTTTTCCAATTTTTAATATCTTTCTAAATTCTATCTCTCAACTCTGTATTGAGTATGAAATTAATTACACATTTTCCCTTATATTGATATTTTAATCATAAAAAAATGTTGTATTTTGTAATCAATATCAATATTTTTTGTTGTTATTAATAATTTTTTTTAAATATTAAATATCAACTTTATCTTCCTAAGAGAAGAAATATATATATATATATATATATATATATATATATATTAATATTTTTTAAATAATTATATGTCAATTCCATGTCAAATATTAACAAAATTATTACACATAAAAAAAACACACATATATATTCAATTGTATTCTTTATATATTTTTTAAATATATAAATTAATTTTGAAATATTTTATTTATAATTATTTATTATTTTTATATATTATTATAGTTTAAATTTATATTTTGTATTAAAGTGGTCCATGGGTCTTGGATAGTTGGTGATTGGGTGCTTTGTTAAAGGACTCTTTGATGTGAAGTCACTTATTCAATTCTCCACAAAACTAAATTGTAAAGACATCAACTTTCAGTTGGTTGAAAAAATTATCTCATCACCACACAAACATGGATCTTATCCTATCTACTATTTACAAACATGGAAATAAATAAATTGTATTGTAAACAATAAAAATATGATCATACAAAAGAATGAAAACTTGTACACATACCTTGACAAAGCCTTCTTCTTATCCCATCCACTATTTGCAAACATGGATCTTATCCCATCTACTATTTACAAACATAGAAATAAATAAATTATATTGTAAACAATGAAAATATGATTATACAAGGGAACGAAAACTGGTACACATACCTTGACAAATCCATCCCCAAAGCTTGGATAATTCCTAAAACTGTAAGTACAAGCAAGATGACAATTAAGTGATGGAGAGTTGAATTGTGTTAAGATAACCAAAGCGTTCCAGGAACAACTGGTCGACTGATGTATTGACGCTGCCAAAGCCATCCCCAAAGTTTACATCATTCCTAAAACTGTAAGTACAGACAATGTGACAATTAAGTGATGGAGAGTTGAATTGTGTTCGGATAACCAAAGCATGTTGGGAATGACCGGTCGATTGACGTATTGATGCCGCTAGCACGAAGGCTATATAGCCTGAGGCAAATGTCAGCAAACGCTAAAGTTTAACATTAACAACGAAAAAAAAATATTACGAATTTTTTTTGGTATAAATACAAAAATACCACCACAACATCCCTATAAGAATCAGACTTCGACACATATACAGACTAGTCGACTCTCTATATGATTCGGCCACTTTAGGTTCTCGCCAGTGCCAAGCACACTGATGCGCAGGCTCCCAAATCACCTAAGGACTTAAGTTCTTCTAGTGATGCAAGCAGATCAGACAGAATGTCCACAGATGCAGAGCAGGAGAGGCACTTGACTCAAACACACAAAACTCTAGACTCAATCTAAACTCGAATGTCTCATCAATGGGCCTTACCCTTACTATATAGGAATGAGAGGGGACAAACATTACTGTAGGCCATCCATAAATAGTGGATAGAATCATTACTTTTCGGATAGTGCCAAGGCGACGTTCGCACAAAGATTCCCATCTAAGGAAAGGAATAGTTGCTTTCGGGTAACGCCAGGGCAAATCTGATAGTAGATTCTATCTGAAAAAGAAAATCGTACAGATGATAACAAAGTGGATGCTTTCTTTCAAAGCCCACAAGAAAATTATATTTTATTTACATTGTGGATACTTTGGTACAACAAATCCCACGGGAAATATGGTCACAATTAAGCCCTTGTGACTAGTCCATATTATTTATATAAAAAAAATAGTAAGATCAGGGAATCTATCCCTTTTATACTGCATTGTGTCCCAGGCTTTTGTGTAAATCCTGTGGACAATCATGGGCTTCCCAAGCACAATATGGTACTGGACTTTGGTTAATACAAGCCATTCCATGTGTTCTCTCATATATTCTTCAAGGGAATTATTATATGGGGAGGACTTGTAAGTTGACCATTCAGTTTTAGTCATTTATTTAACAGTTATAAATAGGGTGATTACAGTCTGTACTACATTTCTCAATACATGGTTTGCAAAGATTTTTGCAATACTTTTCATGTTCTATAGGGTCCATAGTAGTTCTGTTTATTCCATAATCAGTCCACCAGTCTCTAAACCACTTACATTGCTGATATCCTTGAAAATGACCGATGGCACTGAGCCTATGTCTGGTGTAGTAGGTTTCAATCTTGTCGTTGAGGTTGAGAAATTCCCACCAGAGCTGTTTGTAGTCTGCAAAGTTATACACTATATTTGGAAATATGATCTTGGGATCATTTCTTGGCCATCTGGAAGCTAGCTGGGTTCTAACATGTCCTAGTTCATTCCAGAGATCTCTTGTCCTGTATATGCAGACATACCTTTCGTACATTCCTGTGCTGCATCCACAATGGAACCAAATAGTGGCAATGTCGTGAAAATTTTGTTCTAAAGCCTGTCTTGCAAGGTCACCATCCTGTCTTGCTTTATCATATATCATATCATGAATCCACTTTCCTCCTTTAGGGTATACTTTTCTTTCCGGAACAAAGTGTTGGAGGTCAGTGTGTGGCTGCAAATTGGCATCTAGCACCTTCGTATTTCGGAGCTGCCATGCAGGTTTCTAGTTTCTTTTGTAGGTTTCCCAGTCTTGGTCATCAGGCACGGTTCTCAAGACTTCTTGTTTTTGGTGCTGGTCCTATTCTCTGATGATCATCATGACATGATCTTTTGTTTCAATGTATTCTTTGCTAAGAAAATCAGACAAATTTTTGTCTTTTCCTTTGATGTGCTCTACCTGAAAGTCAAAGTTTGCAAATAAAGCCTGCCATCTGGCAAACTTGGCTTCTCCGGCCTTTTTGATGTCTTTTGTTAACACCTTCTCCAGAGCAGATGCATCAGTTCTTAGAAGAAAAGGTTTATTAATAAGATAAACTTCAAACTCCCTGATGCAGTTCCATTCTGCCTTGACTTCTTTCTCTATTCTGGAGTAGTTCAGATCGGTTGGATTCCATACTCCTGAGCCAAATTAAACAAATTTCTCTTCCTTTCCAACCTTTTGTTTTAGAATACCACCCCATCCAATATTACTTGCATTGGATTCAACTATTTTGTATTCAAGATCATCAGCAACATACAGAATGGGCAAGGATTTTACCTTGGCCTTGATGTATTTGACTGCTTTTGTATGGACTTCTGTCCATTCAGGAGGATTCTTCATCAGCCTCTTATTTAAGATTTTTTGTCAGTGGCGCAGTCTTGATAAAAATTGCTGACATAATTAAGGCAACCTAAGAACCTTTGTAGTTGGTTCTTATCTGTGGTAACGTCCGAAAACTTATCTGCAAACTCCAATGCATGCTTTTGTAGAGAAGTCTGCCCATTGCAGATCTTATGGCCCAAAAATTTGATAGTGGTTTGAAATACCTCTATCTTATTCTTGCTAAGAACTAAACCATTGTGCTTAACCAAATTCTTAAAAATATTTACATGTCTAAAATGTTCCTGAATAGTCTTAGAAAATATTAATACATAATCAATATATACAATCAGCCAATCAAAATATGGCTTGAGAATGTCATCTATTACCTTTTGAAACTTTGATGGAGCATTCTTGAGTCCAAAAGGCATGACATTCCATTCATAATGTCCTGCTGGTATGCTGAAGGCAGTTTTAAACTTATCTTTCTCAGCAATGGCCACTTGCCAAAATCCTACTTTCAGGTCGAACTTGGAAAATATCTTGGCACTTGCTATCCTTCTGATCAAGTCTCCTTTGTGTGGGATTGGATAGGTGTCATCAGCCACGACTGAATTTAGAGGCTTATATTTTATGACTAATCTGGGAATGCCTCTAATCCGTTCAGCTCTTTTGTTGACATCGAACCCGTAACAGTTCCAAGGACTGTTGGATTCTCTGATCAGTCTTCTACTGAGGAGCTGCTGAATCTCTTTCTGGAAAAGATCTCGGTACTCGGTGTTCATCGGGATGGCTTTTCTTTTACAAGGCTTGCCAGTGTATCCTTCCTTGTAAGGGAGCTCCACTGTGTGCTGCTTCCTCTGCCAAAAGGCGTTAGGTTCTTTAGAGCATCATTCTTCTTCTATTATTTTCTTTAAATCTCCAATTTTGTTCTGGATCTGAGGCAGCTTAAGCTATTCTTCTATTCTCAGCGTACATTTCATATCCTTTAATTCTGATAGTCTAGCTTCGGCTCTATCCAGATCTTGTACAGTGTGTACCATTGTAGAAATTCTAGGATTGGAGATATATGGGAGTTCAATTTTCTTTCTTGTCCCTTTTGAGGTGGGGACAGAAATAAAATATCCAGCTTTACCTCCTTTGAGTCTAAGTGACCCATGAGCTTCTACTGCTACAAGAAAGATATTATCAAGAATGCAGTCTACTGGAATATGAGCTACTGCAAACTTCATATAAGTATAGTGGCTTTCAAAACAAACAGATGCTTTGGGTACTTCGTATCTAAGCTTTTTGTTACCCAATCCTACCACTTCTATTTCTGCAGTCTTCCAATATTTTGCTGGAATATTTTTCATATTCAAAATGTTAATATCTGCTCCAGAATCAATAAGAGCAATCATTTCAAACATTTGCCCTTTTATGCAGATATTTATCAGAACATGGTGCTGTTGGTACGAGATGGTTAACAATCTCATGTCTCTGAATCCAAAATTTGGATCCTTCATACCTTCAGCAATTTGTACTTCTTGATTACTGCTATGAGAAGCAGTATGCCATGGCTGATTATCATCGTCTTCTTTTGCCATCTGTTTTCCTTTCTGGATTTCTGCAACTTGAGCTTTTAGTGCAGAAATTTCGGTTTTGAGATTATGAATCTCTCTGCTAACTTCTCCTAGAGTAAGAGATCTTACTCTTTCAGGCTTCTGCTGATGCCTTTGGAATGATTTTGTATTCTTTTCATATGATGCATCAACAAAGAGAGATTTCTTACCTGGACTGTTTGAAGCTTTTGCTTTTAGCTGATCCATAAAAGCTTCCGTCAGGCGGTTTTTCATTTCTCCATCCTCCATGGCACGGATTTGTGACAGGATTTTTAGCTCTTCTTCTTCCGTTGCGGCCATAAGGACTTTTTCCTTCTGGGGCTTAGGTTGTTCCCTGTGTTCTTCACTTGAGTCACTGAAATATTCAGAGTCAGAATTATATTGGACATGACATGCACATTCTTCAGAATCAGAACACAAACAATCTGAAGAAATAGAATCTGAATATTGCCCCATCTGAGCATGGAGTTCTTCTTCAGTCGAAGAACTAAATGAATCGTAAGAAGATTCATTTATTTGGTGTTGCTGAGCGATTTCTCTGATTGTGACATTCGGGCAGTGTTCTGTGCTGTGAGCATGAGAACCGCATTTCATACACACAATTGGTCTTCTTCCTTCTTGCTTTACTTGTTTGTTTCTTTGGGAAAAGACTTGGGACTTCTTTCCCCTATTTAGTTTTGATTCTTCACCCTCTGGACATCGGGAGGAAGTATGTCCAGTTTTCCCACATAGCCAACAAGTAATTTTATTCCATCTGTCTTGTTTATGAGTATGCAGATGGATATCAGAAGGATTGTAATAATGAGTTTTGGGAACATATTTATAATACCCTCTTTTTGTTCCAGAGGCTTGACCACGCCTCGACTTTGAATATCTGCCTTTGGGCTTTGGATAATTTCTTCGGTTTTTGTAGAAAGTTTCTTTAAACTCTCTTTTGGCTTTTTTCTTAGCCTTCCTTTTCTTTACCAAAGGATCATCCAATGTTAATCCATATTTGCTGCATATGGATTTTCTGTCAGGCAGTCTGGAAAGCTTTTCCAGAGACTTATTTACCTTTGAGCTAGTGCATAGACTGACCAATGTCCTTGTAATGAGAGAATAAATCTCTCCCCATGTGTATGACTCAAAAGGTAATTGAAAGACTTCCTGCATTTTAATATAATCAACAAATTTAGATGGCAGAGCTGCAAGATATACCTGTTTCCATAACAGGTTCTTTGAGTCCTTGACTTCATATATTCTCTGCATCCAATCTTTGTGGAAGTCATCATATTGAGACATTTTGTGGCACTTTAAATTCATCAAAATAACTTCATTTTTATCAGCAATTTCTGTTTCACTACCGCACCAATGTTCCAAGATCATTGATGTAAGTGCTCCTATCATGTTGTTGATAACTGTGCCATCAGGATTATGAATCACATCTCCTTTCTCATCTTTTAACACTTCTGCTTCCATTGTTTCTATGAGTTTTGGAGATGATTCTATCTCCCACCACCTGAGGAGTGTCCCTGTAAAACACTGAATAATTTTCCTGCAAGCATCAATTTCAGATTTCCCTCGCAGACACATGAGTTTATATTTTGTGTACATGATATCAATCATTTACCTTATTTGGCCTACACTCATGTTATCTATATTCTACTCTCTATGAGAATCTGGAAAAAGTGTTTTCTCTTCAGGAAGTTTTCCTTTGCCTTCTATGTCAGGTGTTGGATATCTGTTGAACCTGTGTTCAAGTGGTTCATATATAGGGAGGACTTGTGTATCCTAGTCTTTATGTTCCTTCCCTATGTCTACTTCTTATCCTTAAACAAGGATGCTATTGTGATCTTATTTGTAGCCTCAGTATCTGATGAAGACATGGCTACTTCTTTAGGAAATAATGCAGGAAACCTATCTAGAGATTTCACAGGGTCCTAAATTCTTATGGTTCTTTTTACAAGAAAGGAGTTTGGAACTGGTTTCTCAATTTTAGACAGACTTATCTTTTCAACTTTGCCAGTTAAACCAGATATAATTTGTTTGGTTGTGTCTAAATGACCAACTAACTTTTCTTCTACTCCTTCTATTTTGTTCAATGACTCTCTGGCATAAGAATGAATCATGCTAGTTTCAAACTGTACATTGTTCAAACATTTATTTACATCATTTAATGATACTTGGACAGTATCAATTTGTTCCCTGACTTCTATTGATTTTGCAACATTCATTTCCAAGCCTTTTACTGCAGTATTTGTCCAGTTAAGTTGTTCACTAGCTTTCTGAATTCTTCCATCAATGCCCAAGGCATTGTCATCTTTCTGGACTAAAGGGATGGCTTTGGCTGCATTTGTGTTTTCTCCTATGACAAATCCTTTGTAAGGAGGAAAGGTCGTAGCGGTCTCAATTTTTGATCCATCAAGTGCAGTCCAAGCATGCTTGCTTGTTGAGGTGCTGGTTGAACCAGTAAAGACATTCAAGGGAGCAATATTATCTTTCCATGAATAAAAAGATATCCAGGTGTTATTCATCTCCATATAATGCTTCCAATCGTCAAAAAATTGTTTCTTCTCTGTAGGAGTATAGTTCTGATTGAACTCATCTGCTTGAGGATTAGTGTACAGATCCCAATTTAGCATGGCTTTCATCCATTGGGCACTAATCTCAGATTTCAAGCATCCATCCATATGTGAGAAGAACTTATGCATTTCCATTACTGCAAGCTTTTTACAGTCAGAAGGAACAAGGTGAAATCTGTAATCTGGAATCAGGCCATTTGCCTGCTCAAGGTATCCCAAACCATATCTGGATTTGGCTGGTCTCATTAAACACATCATCCCTGTCAGCCTTATATCTTCTCCTTCGATAGTGGTAAATTCATGTAACATGAGCACATGATTCGGATCTGATTCATGTGGGAAAGGAATATCTGTGCATTTGGGATTTGGGCATGAATTTACAGATGTAGTAGGAGGAGCAATTCCAATTTTGGGGTTATGATTTGAATGGAGGTTAGACTCAACCAGAGTAAGCAAGATTAACAAGTTCTTGACAATCTGGGCATTTGACTTCTAAAGAAGAATAATTTACAAGCTGGGCTAATTCATACAAAGAATTATGTTTACAAAAAGATGAAGAGGGAGAAGCTGTATCTACAGTGGAAGGATCTCTGTAATACTTGGATTGCTTACAAGCTAACTCTATTCTTCTCTGGTCAATAGTAGATCTTCTGGGGAATGAAATAATTGCAGAAGACAGATTTTCTGTAATATCAGTGGAGGTAATAGCCTTAGGAATGAGAGGCTTAGGATTATTCACAACCCAGTGTTCTGGAAATGTCAAGTCTTCCCATCGAATGGTCTGATGCTCAATTTTATGATTCTTTACATCAGTGAGGAAAACTATACTTGACTTTGAATCTCTACTGGGTGTATGGCGGATGGCTAGCCAAAGGGTATTGGTGTGACAGAAACAACCCTTGGTCTGGATGGCTATATTATTTCTCTATATTATTTCAAACCCTTAAAAAATTTGTATTAGTATTTTTCTATGATATACTAATCTGCAAGTCTTGGAAGGATCATGTTCAACATGTTGAAAGGGTGTTCAAACTACTGGTAGAGAAAAACTTATATGCAAAACCTCCAAATGTTTGTTTGGAGTATATAATTTAATTTAGTTATTTTAATTTAATTTGTAAATAAAGTATAGTAACAATACATTATAAAAGCATATTATATAAACCTATACTCTAAACATTATAATAATAAAACAATTAAAAATAAATTGAAATGTAAATATATTAATTCATGTATTGTAAATTACATATAACAACATGAATATATATTGTAGGGGAAAAGTTATTTTTAATGAGTCGTTGTAAACCATGTAATATTATATTAGTATATTAAACTAAACCAAAACGCATATATATAATATATTCTGACATACAACATAATATATTATAAATATATAAAATAAAGTTTTGGTTTAACAATGCCTAAACAAAATATCACCATCACATAAATCCACAAAATTTCTACATAGTGCACAAGTTCAGATCGCACTATCAAACCTTACACCAACATTCCAGCACCTTGGCACCTCTATTCTGTGCCTTGACTTAACCTCACTGACCACAATAAACTATGAAATCTTTAAATGCGGCATAAACATGGGACACCTATAAACAAGTCATGTTGTGGCCATTTTGGGTGGGCGATGCCTATTTCCAACACTATAGAATATTTATTGTGCCTGACATGCGTCGGAGATAGCCCTTTATAACGCATCGTTTTTCTTTTTTTCCTATAGTCATCCCAGCGCGTGTTATAAGGGGCTATCTCCAGCGCATGTCAGGACATAATAAATATTCTATAGTGTTGGAAATAGGACTCACCTTTTGGGTGTTTGACGTACCACCAGAAGTTAATGACTTCTTATGTGATAACTCGGAAGTACATTGATTAAGATTGGGCTCATTTGGATTCAGATTTTAAGTAGTGTGACGTAATGTGATCATCAAAGTGAAGTGACAGGTTACGATGACATGGATGATGAGACAAAATGCGTGGTGCTAGATTTTATGTAACTATTTTATATGCCTGCAATTTTTGTGTATCCAAATTTAATGGAGATGAGGAAAAATATATTACGTGGATGCATTAAATTTTGTAGGATTAAGTGGGAGTTATTTTAATAATTAGTAGAGCATATGTTATGGATTATTATTTAAATTTTTTTCCAAAGAAAAAAAATCAACTTTTTATATAATCGATAAAAAGTTACAAGTATATGCAAATGCATTCAGTTTGCTGTATGAGCAAGTCCTACAACTGTTCCAGAGAAGAGTCTACCTTCTCTGTACAAAAACTAGGAAGGAAAAGCTCTGGACATCTGGGTCAAAAGATTCAGCACCCATTCCAGTTACTTTCTACAATCATCCATATAAACCAAAAATGACCAAGTTCCAGATCGCGTATCTACTCCTGGGTCTCCTCGATGAGGAAAACAACCCACATATGGAAGTTAGATACCGTGGAAAAACGGAAAAAAGAGCCAACAGTTCGCCAAAAGACAGACTGTACATACATCCGGTTACATCAGTTTTGTATAGCAAATGTAAAAACAAACATAAAGATAACAACAAAGACTAAACATAGGGAGGCTGATCCGACACACGGATCTGATCATGATCTTGTTCAGCTATTTTCCAACTGCCCATAGTTTGCTGCAAACCATCTTTAGAAAGCCTGTCTGTTGATTCATTTCGGTCCCTGTAAATATGGCCAATTGAAAAAACATTAAAAGAACGCTTTAAATTCAAGATTTCTTCTAATAGAGGTCTCAGCATGTAATTTTGGCATCTACTTTGACCATTAACCCACTTTACAACATTTAAGGAGTCCCCAAAGATCTGAACTGTGAAGATGTTCCTGTGAATAAGCCAACAAAGAAGAAGTTTTAAAGCGGAAAGTTCAGCAAAATTGTTTGTTCCGCTGCCTAGGCCCACTGAAGCTTTTAAAGAATGATTTTCATTTAGGTGTATAATTATCCCTGCTCCTGCTGAGTTGTTCTGAGAGGCCCCATCGAAATAAGCCCAAGGGGTCCCTGCTTTGATTTGTTCTTCTCTGCTCTTTTTAGTATTCCTTGCCTCCTCTGAATCTGGGATATTGGATAGGATAGCAGTACATTGGAGAGCAATAATTTCAGCCGGGGTTTCTTTGTCTGTAAAAATACACCTGTTCCTTGCTATCCAAACGCCCCAGCAAATGATGGGGGGAAAATTCCGTAGATTTCCTTCTGTATACTGCCTCCACCATTTTTCCCAGGCCATGGATATATTATCTCCATTCCAGCTCAACTGCTTTTGTAAGAGGTTTTGAACCTCTCCCCATATTCTTTTGGCAAAAGGACATTTTATGAACAGGTGGTTGATCGTCTCCGAGTCAGCTTTACATAAGGGACATCTCCCCGGGCCTTGCTTGAATCTGGACTGGAGAATATCCCATGATGGAATTTTCCTTTTTAGAGTACACCAGAAGAAAAGCCTGGCTTTTTTGGGGCATTTAAGTTTCCATAACTGTTTGACCCACCATTCCGGTTCTTCCCATCCTTTTTTTGTCATTAAAAATTTGTACCCGAACTTTGGAGAGTAAGCCCCAGTTTCCGCATGAGCCCATACCAATCGGTCCGGGTTGTCTTTCAGTCTTACATTTGATCTGATTAGTTCCTGAATGAAAGCCTTCCACTCGTTCCACCAGTAGGGTCTGAGGTCTAATTCTTCACCAGACTTCCATGCTTGCCCCCAGATTGTGGACTGGCCGATCTTCTCAACCTGATTCAGATAGAGAATGTCCTTTGATTCCAGATGTCTGATCAATCCTGGGGAGAGAGCAAACTGTCCATTACAGCCAACCCACGGATCTTTCCCTATTCTCAAATTTTCTCCATTTCCAACCTGCCAAGCCAATCCTTGTTCAATAATTTTAAATGCCTCTGTAGTAGCTTTCCATACCACCGAAACATTCCTTCCTTTCTTATTTGGGTTTCTGATCCATTCTTCCAGTGGAACAGGATCTACATATTTCCGCTTTACCACTCTTGTCCACAGGTTTTCTGAGTTGATGAGATTCCACCCAGATTTTGCTGCCAATGATAGACTAAAGTCATACAGATTTTTAATTCCCCATCCTCCCCATTCCTTTGGCCTTGCCACTTTCTCCCATGCAACCCAGGGAAGGACTGAGTCCTCCTTTGAGCCAGACCACAGGAATTTGCTGCATATTCTTCTGATCTTATGTAGAATCCCTTTAGGAACCCAGGTCAAGGCTGCCCAGAAAACCGGCATGGCTTGCAGAACAGATTTTACTAGAGTCAATCTACCAGCTCTAGATAGCCACTTGAAACTCCAATGTGTGATTTTTGCTTCGATTTTTGCCACCAGCCAGTTCCAATCTTGCTTTTTGTACGCATTTGGCTTCAGCCAGAAACCCAAATACTTAAAAGGATTTTCCATGTTGTTTACATCAAACGGAAAAATAGAGGTGATCAGGCTTTCCTCATGTCTGTTGAAACCTTCCATAATGAGCTGAGATTTCCTAAGATTTACTTGCATCCCTGTGGCCTTCATGAACAAATCAAGAATGTTTTTAAGTTCTTTAATTTCATTCAAACTCCCGTTTGTAAATAATAAGATATCGTCTACAAATAGAAGGTGAGAAATGAACATGTTTACAACAACTTCCAAACCTTTTACCAAACCTGCTCTTCTGGCTTCCAGAATCAGTTGACTTAGACCCTCAGCCACTAGAAGAAAGAGCAGAGGCGACAAGGGGCATCCCTGTCTTAGGCCCCTTTGTCCTTTAAAAAAGGATGATGCGGCCCCGTTGATTAAAACTGCAAAACTGACACTAGTGATGCATCCCATTACCCAGTTGATGAAGTCCAGCTTAAATCCTAGGTGAGTTAACAACATCCTCAGATATGTCCAGCTGATCCTGTCATAGGCTTTTGACAAATCTATTTTAATCACAGCTCCTTTCTTGTTTGTCTGTCTGATACTGTGTATTGTCTCCTGCGCCACTCCAATGGCTTCATGAATTTGTCGACCATCTAGGAACCCAAACTGTTCATTTGAAATGCATTTTGACAGAATTGGTTTTAACCGGACAGCTATCACTTTTGCAATAATTTTGTATATACAGTTGCACAATGATATAGGCCTGAAATCTTCAAAGGATTCCGGATCCTCCTTTTTAGGAATAAGTGCTATGAATGTGGAATTGAAGGGGGAATAAATCTCACCTTTCCTCCTCGACTCTTCCACAACCTCAGATAGTTCTGCTCCGATCTGTTCAAAGAAATGCTGGAAGAGTTCTATGGTCCACCCGTCCGGGCCAGGGCTCTTATCTTTGGCCATTGATTTTATAATGCCTTCCACCTCCTCCTTAGAAACTTCTCTGATTAGGTCCTCTGCTTCCTCCTCCTCTACATACCTGGGAAAGCATTGAGCAGTTCTGATCACTTCTGCTAATGTTGTCCCTCCTTGGTCAGTAAACAAATTCTGAAAGTGATTCCGTCCCAATTTGGATAAAGACTCAAAAGAGTTGGCCTCTCTACCCTCATCATCCTTTAGCTTCCAAATCGTGTTTGCGTTCTTCCTCCCTCTTGCATAGTTATGGAAAAATTTCGTGTTTTCGTCCCCAGCTTTTAGCCAGATCGCCCTGCTCTTCAGCCTCCATTCCTCTTCTCTATCCAGCAAGATTTGGTTCCTGTGCTTTTCAAGCAGTAGGATCCTTTCTTTGGACTCCTGTGTTGCATATCCATCCGTCTCAGGGTCTTCCAGCTCCCGTAGCTCTGCATCAATTTTGGTGATTTCCTCATTCTGCTTTTGTTTCCTTACTTTTGCCCATTCCATGGTAGCTTTTTTCAGTCTCTTTAAGTTTTCCATGAAAAGGAAGCCTTTGCTTTCCCTTGAGTTTCTGTCCGGGTGTCTCCAAGTTTCCCTGAAGAGCCTATTGAAGGATTCCTCTTGAAGCCAGGACGCGTTAAATTTAAAGGGGGCCGCTGGTTTATGGGGAGGTTTGGAGAGCTCCATAAGAACAGGGAAATGATCTGAGTTCCCTCCCTCGCCCACCCATTGCCTGAACATGGGAATTCTGGATGCCAAATCTTCGCACAACAGGAACCGGTCCAATCTCTTTGCAATTCTTTCATCCCCTGCTCTTCTATTCCTCCAGGTAGGCTTTAGTTTGATAAGGTTTACATCAATCAGGTTATGGGAGCTTAGGGTGGTCAAGAAAAAATCAGAGAGCGGGTCTTCTCTGGCTGAAGGACTGTTGAGTCTTGAAAATGTCATTCATTTCCATTACACTTTCACTATTATGTCCATTATATCACTTCCATTTCACCTCCATTTCACTACTATGTCACCACATTCATCCCACTTTCATTATCATTGGGCCACCTTTATGTTTTTCCAATATTTATTATTTCTAAGCCTTTTAAGTGAATTTGTGGTTAAACATTAGAAAATAATGTGCATATGCTTATACCTAACAAATGGGTTGAGATTGTTGACATGTGTAGGTTTAAAGGAGGCTTCTAGAAGACTCTTATGTGGCACTCTAAGGCCAAATTCGAATTTGAGTGGAAATAATCATGGGATCATGAGGATATGTGTCACATCTCCTAATTGTATTGTAACTCTAAGAAGACATGTGTCTTATCAGTTCCTATTTTGATTAGGACTCTAGAGGTAGAGGGAGAGATTCATGGATTCTCATTAATGAGATGGCTTCTCATCTTTTTGTATAAATAGGAGATCTCTCTCCTTCATTTGGGAGCTTAGCTTATTAGTCTTTTTAACTTGTGAGTTCTTTAGCTTGGAGTTTGTAGTTCTTCCTTGAAAGCTTTGGAGAACTTTGTTGTACTTTGTAATTTTGAAGAATTTGAATAAAGCTTTGATGTTCTCAACATGGAAGGAGATGTGAAGTAGATTTCATGGAGCATATTAGAATGTAAGGTAGAGTAGATTTCATTTTGTAATTTTGCTTTGATTTCATTATGTCATTTAATTGCTTTCAAGTTTGATAGATTAGATTTTTCATTCATGCAATTTTAATTCATGCAAGTGTGTTCAACCGGTTGATTGTAGGTTAGTAATGCACATAGATTTTTAATGACTAATGACATGACGGAATCATCTTGTCCTTCCTGCTAATTTTCTTTTTTTTTGAGTTCTAATTCCAACATTGTTATTTCAATCAGTTTTGTTTTGCTCATTTACTTTCCTGCAATTTAGATATCATATTGCTTAACTTGTTCATGATTGCTTCCCATAAAGTAGATTGAGCTGAAGGGTAAAGGATCAGAAGAGTTGAAGTAGTGTGATTAATTTCCTTTATGCAATTTAATTTCTTGCAATTTAGATATCATATTGCTTAACTTGTTCATGATTGCTTCCCATAAGGTAGATTGAGCTGAAGGGTAAAGGATCAGAAGAGTTGGAGTAGTGTGATTAGTTTCCTTTATGCAATTTAATTTCTTGCAATTTAGATATCATATTACTTAACTTGTTCATGATTGCTTCCCATAAGGTAGATTGAGCTGAAGGGTAAAGGATCAGAAGAGTTGAAGTAGTGTGATTAGTTTCCTTTATGCAATTTAATTTCTTGCAATTTAGATATCATATTGCTTAACTTGTTCATGATTGCTTCCCATAAGGTAGATTGAGCTAAAGGGTGAAGGATCAGAAGAGTTGAAGTAGTGTGATGAATTAGTTGCTTTGCTTTCAGTCTTTGAGTTGCTTTAAGTTCAATTTTTACTTTCTTTTTCATACAACAACAAGGATACTGGGTTTCACAGTCACTAGCTCATTGATTGGTTGTTGCATTCCATTTTGATTGAAGTAGCTGCATATATACACTTTTGTTCAAGTACTAATTCCACCAATAACATGTTTTGAGATCTTTTGAAGTGCTAAGTTTTGGAAGTTACCATTAGGGACATAGGCCTTGTCTTGAAATCTCTATCCATACTTGTCCTTTAAAAGTATACTTAAGACCTTAGAATAGGATTTCCATTTGCATTAGACACTTTACGAAACCAACAAAAACAAAACCCTGAAACAAAATAAAACCTATAAAACAACGAAGTAAGAGAAAGGTTAACTAAGCACATATGGTGCACCACACTTCATCAGTTTACGATACCCGGATTGATAATTTATGTAGAGCAATTTAAGACATTAAATTGACTAGACATTTTTGCGCCGTTGCCGGGGAAGTGTAATTAGGAGACCTTATTTCTTACATCTAAAAAAAAATTAATAATTCTTGAGTATGCTCTCCTCCTGCACTTTGTGTGATCTGGAGGATCAGAAAAAGAATTGTTATAAAAAAAGAAAAAAATAAAAATAAAGAGGAGACAAAATAAACTTCATCATTTCAATTGATTCAAAAAAATAAAAAAAAAAAATGAAACTCAACTGCTTTGATAGGTTCAAATTGTCCAAAATTGACTGGTTATGGTTTGTAGTGGTCTTCAAAATACTGTATCCTGTTTTAATAAGGTTTTGCAACTTAGCTACGGAAAGTGCCCTGATTCCGCAGCCAGTTGAGAATTTCACAACTGTTTCAAGGTTTAGCAGGTTACAAGCGTCCAATGAAAAAACTAACCACATGGGCATCTCCAGAATTGCCTCGACATGGATCCTATCCTAGACACCCAGCTTAGATCGATGAAAAACCAGCCTAGGACCTCAGTCAAAGTCCTGTTTTTAGCATGTTTTTCTTGAAGTATTTGCTGCCTGAAATTGAAAATCATGAATCCTTTTTATAAAATTTTACAATTTCAGAGAAAAAAAGAAAAAGAAAAAAGAAAAACAATCTATGGCTATCTTCAATCCTAACTGGCCTCAATAAGAAATCTGCATCCCTGTTCAAGTTTTGGCCTTAAAACAAACCTGCAAGAACATTTAAAAAAAAAAATAGATCGAATTGCATGGACTGCTGTGTTAAAATAAAAACTCTGTGTTTTTGGGATTTGGTTGGACTCTTGCTGATATGGCTTTCAAAGAAAGACTGGATATCTTGTAGAATATAATAACAATGAGCCAAGGAAAACGATTAATTTTAATGAGTTTGAATTTTTTTAGAATCTAAGAGAAGATGAACTCTGTATGAGAGATTCTCTTGCTGCTGTTCGCATTACTACTGAGGCAGCAGCAAGATTCAAGTTGCATTTCAAGAACACTCATTTAAATTAAGAGTAAAGACATTTGAATCAGCTGGCAATTGTCTAACCAAAGAAGAAACTTTTGAAGTGATCGCTGTCCTTAGGATTTAAAAGGCATTTCGGAAACACCATGAAAAGAAGTAGATTGTTGCAGTCAGGCGTATACCATACAAATTCTGCAATTGGAAGACTCGCAAAGAATTTTTTTTATAGCATCTCCTCCCCTGACTGATTCATTTGTTATTGACTGCATCTGAAAACAATTCTTCCCCCTCTGAGATTGATCTTAAGGCCGAATGCAACAATTCGTAATAATGCAGAACAAAAAAAAAGAAAAAGAAAAATTAACTCAGGAAAAACGTAAACAGCTGAAAAACGTCTAACTTCAAATGCTCGATTTGTCCAAACGGAGGTGAATTTCAAGTAAATAAAACATGGGTTCTTTTTCCAGCTAGGTCAATTAGATAACCCAAAAACCATTTGAATAAATTTCTGGCGGTCCGGGAGAAATCCTCGGTTCTTTGGAGCCTCTTTTTGCCTTCCGCGTGTGAGAAAAACAATGTTTTTTTTAACAGTTGCGGCCATATGTCAATTTCTTTGAGAAATCCGCTCAGATCCAATTTCCTTGGCTACCAGGTCATCCGTAGTGTCACTAAACATGTGAGAGGAAAAGATTTTTATTAAATGAATAGGAAATAGTTTGAACACGTCTTCTGCCACCCGTCTGCCAATTTAACAGTAAGATAATCAAATACGGCACTTCTCCAACAGCTATTCCTATGACTCGGCATTTTACTTGCTAAAATATCGGCACAATGCTACTACTCATGGATCTTGTCTTCATTAACATGTTTTGTGTACGTGTTTAATTTTATTATGACGTGCTTGGCAGTTTGATCATATTTTCAGCCAAAAACTCTGCATTGTTTTTCTATCCGCTCTTCACAGCATCTTGGCCTCTAATACGTCTAAGATTGATCTCAATCTCATTAGTGCAAAAATACATGTTCAAGACCGTATAGTAGGGGCACATTTTTTCAGTCCTGCGCATGTGATGCCACTCCTTGAAATTGTTCGAACAGAGAAAACTTCACCGCAGATTATTGTTGACCTTATAAATGTTGGAAAGAATATAAAGAAAGTCCCTAGAGTGGTGGGAAATTGCACCGGCTTTGCTGTCAATCAAATGTTCTTTCCATACACTCAATCGGCTCATATGTTGGCAATTCTTGGTGTAGATATTTATAGGATAGACAAAGTCATCACAAGTTTTGGAATGCTAATGTGCTCCATCATACTTTCAGAACGGTCCAATCATATGATGATGGAGGTTTGGAATCCTCTTGGCATAGTCGGAGTAATTACTGCATTCAACTTTCCATGTGCTGTACTTGGGTGGAATGCATGCATCGCTTTGGGTGGAATGCATGAATCCTCTTTCCTCCACGTTTAACTCAAAGTTTGGAAATATTCTCACACTCCATTTGTGATTATGGATCGTGGTTAATTTGACTAAGGCTTCATTTCCACTGTGCTCACATAAGCCTTCACTCCTCCACATTTTTTTTTCCACGCACACAGTCACTCCATTTCACAGTATTTTCTACACTCTGTTTTCATTAGCTGCAGAAACAAGCCACTTTCCGCAGCTGATCCAACTTTCCGCAGCTGATTCAACTTTCCGCAGTTGATCCAACTTTCCGCCGCTGTTTTGTTAAACTCTAGGTTGGAGGTGTCATCAAGCAAATTCATTCGTACCTAGCAAGATGTGTTTGGGCATCTTGAATCTCATTGTCATCAATGGTGAGAGTTCTCGTGTTGACTAGTGTCATTCATTAACGGCCACTAAGCCAAAAATTTCCTACTATGTTCGACATCAAAACATCTTTTCACATAGTAGGAATTGTGCCAATGAGTTTTGAAGACATGAAGACTATTATTTTCAGCATTTTGGAGCAGATTTAGCAAGTTTTAGTAGAAGCAATAAAAGTCATCTTATCTCTCTATCCATGACTCCTCCTGTTTAGCCACTTGAAGAAGAATATGATCAGAATTTTTCAGCCACCACACATACAACTCATCCATTCCAAAGGGTAAGTGAAGGTATGTCATTTTCTAACTTTTGACCATAGAATTCCATAAAAAGCTGGAATGATAATTGTTGGAAAAACATTTCTCTTCCTCATTTCATAAAATTGCCAATACCATCAGTTGGGGGGGATACATTCATATTCATATCTTGCCATGTCCATATCATATTCAGGAGCTCACATACTTCCAACATATATTAATTATTACATTGCTATTATGAGCATACAATGGCTTTTGAAAAAAATGTTTAAAGGATAAATTGGATACAAACAAAATCATCATTGTCATACAAGAACCAACCATCATGCAATCCAATAAAGATATACTTTGCAACAATAATCAAAATATCATTATGCAAAGTTCAAAGATCAAAATGGAAGGCAAAAAAAAAATGTTTGTAACACAAGAACCAACCATGTTGCAATTCAAGTGAAACACTTTGCAGAAATATGAAGTTATCAAATGATATTATGCAAAGTTAAGCCAAAGCTCAAGGATCAAAAGAGTTAATGTAAAATATATTGCATGAGGACATGCAATAGCTTCAGTTGGGGGGTATGTTGAGTCTTGAAAATGTCATTCATTTCCATTACACTTTCACTATTATGTCCATTATATCACCTCCATTTCACTACTATGTCACCACATTCATCCCACTTTCATTATCATTGGGCCACCTTTATTTTTTTCCAATCTTTATTATTTCTAAGCCTTTTAAGTGAATTTGTGGTTAAACATTAGAAAATAATGTGCATATGCTTATACCTAACAAATGGGTTGAGATTGTTAACATGTGTAGGTTGAAAGGAGGCTTCTAGAAGACTCTTATGTGGCACTCTAAGGCCAAATTCGAATTTGAGTGGAAAGAATCATGGGATCATGAGGATATGTGTCACATCTCCTAATTGTATTGTAACTCTAAGAAGACATGTGTCTTATCAGTTCCTATTCTGATTAGGACTCTAGAGGTAGAGGGAGAGATTCATGGATTCTCATTAATGAGATGGCTTCTCATCTTTTTGTATAAATAGGAGATCTCTCTCCTTCATTTGGGAGCTTAGCTTATTAGTCTTTTTAGCTTGTGAGTTCTTTAGCTTGGAGTTTGTAGTTTTTTCTTGATGGCTTTTGAAAGCTTTGGAGAACTTTGTTGTACTTTGTAATTTTGAAGAATTTGAATAAAGCTTTGATGTTCTCAACATGGAAGGAGATGTGAAGTAGATTTCATGGAGCATATTAGAATGTAAGGTAGAGTAGATTTCATTTTGTAATTTTGCTTTGATTTCATTATGTCATTTAATTTCTTTCAAGTTTGATAGATTAGATTTTTCATTCATGCAATTTTCATTCATGCAAGTGTGTTCAACCGATTGATTGTAGGTTAGTAATGCACATAGCTTTTTAATGACTAATGACATGACGGAATCATCTTGTCCTTCCTGCTAATTTTCATTTTTTTGAGTTCTAATTCCAGCATTGTTATTTCAATCAGTTTTGTTTTGCTCATTTACTTTCCTGCAATTTAGATATCATATTGCTTAACTTGTTCATGATTGCTTCCCATAAGGTAGATTGAGCTGAAGGGTAAAGGATCAGAAGAGTTGAAGTAGTGTGATTAATTTCCTTTATGCAATTTAATTTCTTGCAATTTAGATATCATATTGCTTAACTTGTTCATGATTGCTTCCCATAAGGTAGATTGAGCTGAAGGGTAAAGGATCAGAAGAGTTGAAGTAGTGTGATTAGTTTCCTTTATGTAATTTAATTTCTTGCAATTTAGATATCATATTGCTTAACTTGTTCATGATTTCTTCCCATAAGGTAGATTGAGCTGAAGGGTAAAGGATTAGAAAAGTTGAAGTAGTGTGATTAGTTTCCTTTATGCAATTTAATTTCTTGCAATTTAGATATCATATTGCTTAACTTGTTCATGATTGCTTCCCATAGGTAGATTGAGCTGAAGGGTAAAGGATCAGAAGAGTTGAAGTAGTGTGATGAATTAGTTGCTTTGCTTTCAGTCTTTGAGTTGCTTTAAGTTCAATTTTTACTTTTTTTTTTTCATACAACAGCAAGGATACTGGGTTTCACAGTTACTAGCTCATTGATTGGTTGTTGCATTCCATTTTGATTGAAGTAGCTGCATATATACACTTTTGTTCAAGTACTAACTCCACCAATAACATGTTTTGAGATCTTTTGAAGTGCTAAGTTTTGGAAGTTACCATTAGGGACATAGGCCTTGTCTTGAAATCTCTATACATACTTGTCCTTTAAAAGTATTCTTAAGACCTTAGAATAGGATTTCCATTTGCATTAGATACTTTACGAAACCAACAAAAACAAAACCCCAAAACAAAATAAAATCTATAAACAACGAAGTAAGAGAAAGGTTAACTAAGCACATATGGTGCACCACACTTCATCCGTTTATGATACCCGGATTGATAATTTATGTAGAGAAATTTAAGACGTTAAATTGACTAGACATTTTGGCGCCGTTGCCGGGGAAGTTTAATTAGGAGACCTTATTTCTTACATCTAAAAAAAAATTAATAATTCTTGAGTATGCTCTCCTCCTGCACTTTGTGTGATCTGAAGGATCAGAAAAAAGGATTGTTATGAAAAAAATTAATAATTCTTGAGTATGCTCTCCTCCTGCACTTTGTGTGATCTGGAGGATCAGAAAAATAATTGTTATAAAAAAAGAAAAAAAATAAAATAAAGAGGAGACAAACTAAACTTCATCATTTCAATTGATTCAAAAAAAGAAAAAAAAAATGAAACTCAACTGCTTTGATAGGTTCAAATTGTCCAAAATTGACTGGTTATGGTTTGTAGTGGTCTTCAAAATACTGTATCCTGTTTTAATAAGGTTTTGCAACTTAGCTACGGAAAGTGCCCTGATTCCGCAGCCAGTTGAGAATTCCGCAACTGTTTCAAGGTTTAGCAGGTTACAAGCGTCCAATGAAAAAACCGACCACATGGGCATCTCCAGAATTGCACCGACATGGATCCTATCCCAGACACCCAGCTTAGATCGATGAAAAACTAGCCTAGGACCTCAGTCAAAGTCATGTTTTTAACATGTTTTTCTTGAAGTATTTGCTGCCTGAAATTGAAAATCATAAATCCTTTTTATGAAATTTTACAATTTCAGAGAAAAAAAGAAAAAGAAAAAAGAAAAATAATCTATGGCTATCTTCAATCCTAACTGGCCTCAATAAGAAATCTGCATCCCTGTTCAAGTTTTGGCCTTAAAACAAACCTTCAAGAACATTAAAAAAAAAAAAGGTCGAATTGCATGGACTACTGTGTTAAAATAAAAACTCTCTGTTTTTGGGATTTGGTTGGACTCTTGCTAATATGGCTTTCAAAGAAAGACTGGATATCTTGTAGAATATAATAACAATGAGCCAAGGAAAACAATTAATTTTAATGTGTTTGAATTTTTATAGAATCTAAGAGAAGAAGAACTCTGTATGAGAGATTCTCTTGCTGTTGTTCGCATTACTACTGAGGCAGCAACAAGATTCAAGTTGCATTTCAAGAACACTCATTTAAATTAAGAGTAAAGACATTTGAATCAGCTGGCAATTGTCTAACCAAAGAAGAAACTTTTGAAGTGATCGCTGTCCTTAGGATTTAAAAGGCATTTCAGAAACACCATGAAAAGAAGTAGATTGTTGTAGTTAGGCGTATACCATACAAATTCTGCAATTGGAAGACTCGCAAATAATTTTTTTTATAGCATCTCCTCCCCTGACTGATTCATTTGTTATTGACTGCATATGAAAACAATTCTTCCCCCTCTGAGATTGATCTTAAGGCCGAATGCAACAATTCGTAATAATGCAGAAAAAAAAAAAGAAAAAGAAAAATTAACTCAGGAAAAACGTAAACAGCTGAAAAAATGTCTAACTTCAAATGCTCGATTTGCCCAAACGGAGGTGAATTTCAAGAAAATAAAACATGGGTTTTTTTTCCAGCTAGGTCAATTAGATAACCCAGAAACCGTTTGAAGAAATTTCTGGCGGTCTGGGAGAAATCCTTGGTTCTTTGGAGCCTCTTTTTGCCTTCCGCGTGTGAAAAAAACAATGTTTTTTTTAACAGTTGCGGCCATATGTCAATTTCTTTGAGAAATCCGCTCAGATCCAATTTCTTTGGCTGCCAGGTCATCCACAGTGTCACTAAATATGTGAGAGAAAAATATTTTTATTAAATGAATAGGAAATAGTTTGAACACGTCTTCCGCCACCCGTCTGCCCATTTAACAGTAAGATAATCAAATACGGCACTTCTCCAACAGCTATTCCTATGACTCGGCGTTTTACTTGCTAAAATATCGGCACAGTGCTACTACTCATGGATCTTGTCTTCATTAACATGTTTTGTGTACGTGTTTAATTTTATTATGACGTGCTTGGCAATTTGATCATATTTTCAGCCAAAAACTCTGCATTGTTTTTCTATCCGCTCTTTACAGCATCTTGGCCTCTAATACGTCTAAGATTGATTTCAATCTCATTAGTGCAAAAATACATGTTCAAGACCGTATAGTAGGGGCACATTTTTTCAGTCCTGCGCATGTGATGCCACTCCTTGAAATTGTTCGAACAGAGAAAACTTCACCGCAGATTATTGTTGACCTTATAAATGTTGGAAAGAATATAAAGAAAGTCCCTAGAGTGGTGGGAAATTGCACCGGCTTTGCTGTCAATCAAATGTTCTTTCCATACACTCAATCGGCTCATATGTTGGCAATTCTTGGTGTAGATATTTATAGGATAGACAAAGTCATCACAAATTTTGGAATGCTAATGTGCTCCATCATACCTTCAGAACGGTCCAATCATATGATGATGGAGGTCTGGAATCCTCTTGGCATAGTCGGAGTAATTACTGCATTCAAATTTCCATGTGCTGTACTTGGGTGGAATGCATGCATCGCTTTGGGTGGAATGCATGGATCCTCTTTCCTCCACGTTTAACTCAAAGTTTGGAAATATTCTCACACTCCATTTGTGATTATGGATCGTGGTTAATTTGACTACGGCTTCATTTCCACTGTGCTCACATAAGCCTTCACTCCTCCACATTTTTTTTTTCCACGCACACAGCCACTCCATTTCACAGTATTTTCTACACTCTGTTTTCATTAGCTGCGGAAACAAGCCACTTTCCGCAGCTGATCCAACTTTCCGCAGTTGATTCAACTTTCTGCAGCTAATCCAACTTTCCGCAGCTAGTTTGTTAAACTCTAGGTTGCAGGTGTCATCAAGCAAATTCATTCGTACCTAGCAAGATGTGTTTGGGCATCTTGACTCTCATTGTCATCAATGGTGAGAGTTCTCGTGTTGACTAGTGGCATCCATTAACGGCCACTAAGCCAACAATTTCCTACTATGTTCGACATCAAAACATCTTTTCACATAGTAGGAATTGTGCCAATGAGTTTTGAAGACATGAAGACTATTATTTTCAGCATTTTGGAGTAGATTCAGCAAGTTTTAGTAGAAGCAATAAAAGTCATCTTATCTCTCTATCCATGACTCCTCTTGTTTAGCCACTTGAAGAAGAATATGATCAGAATTTTTCAGCCACCACACATACAACTCATCCATTCCAAAGGGTAAGTGAAGGTATGTCATTTTCTAACTTTTGACCATAGAATTCCATAAAAAGCTAGAATGATAATTGTTGGAAAAACATTTCTCTTCCTCATTTCATAAAATTGCCAATACCATCAGTTGGTGGGGGATACATTCATATTCATATCTTGCCATGTCCATATCATATTCAGGAGCTCACATACTTCCAACATATATTAATTATTACATTGCTATTATGAGCATACAATGGCTTTTGAAAAAAATGTTTAAAGGATAAATTGGATACAAACAAAATCATCATTGTCACACAAGAACCAACCATCATGCAATCCAATAAAGATATACTTTGCAACAATAATCAAAATATCATTATGCAAAGTTCAAATATCAAAATGGAAGCAAACAAAAAATGGTTGTAACACAAGAACCAACCATGTTGCAATTCAAGTGAAACACTTTGCAGAAATATGAAGTTATCAAATGATATCATGCAAAGTTAAGCCAAAGCTCAAGGATCAAAAGAGTTAATGTAATATATATTGCATGAGGACATGCAATAGCTTCAGTTGGGGGGTATGTTGAGTCTTGAAAATGTCATTCATTTCCATTACACTTTCACTATTATGTCCATTATATCACCTCCATTTCACTACTATGTCACCACATTCATCCCACTTTCATTATCATTGGGCCACCTTTATGTTTTTCCAATATTTATTATTTCTAAGCCTTTTAAGTGAATTTGTGGTTAAACATTAGAAAATAATGTGCATATTCTTATACCTAACAAATGGGTTGAAATTGTTGACATGTGTAGGTTGAAAGGAGGCTTGTAGAAGACTCTTATGTGGCACTCTAAGGCCAAATTCGAATTTGAGTGGAAAGAATCATGGGATCATGAGGATATGTGTCACATCTCCTAATTGTATTGTAACTCTAAGAAGACATGTGTCTTATCAGTTCCTATTTTGATTAGGACTCTAGAGGTAGAGGGAGAGATTCATGGATTCTCATTAATGAGATGGCTTCTCATCTTTTTGTATAAATAGGAGATCTCTCTCCTTCATTTGGGAGCTTAGCTTATTAGTCTTTTTAGCTTGTGAGTTCTTTAGCTTGGAGTTTGTAGTTCTTCCTTGATGGCTTTTGAAAGCTTTGGAGAACTTTGTTGTACTTTGTAATTTTGAAGAATTTGAATAAAGTTTTGATGTTCTCAACATGGAAGGAGATGTGAAGTAGATTTCATGGAGCATATTAGAAAGTAAGGTAGAGTAGATTTCATTTTGTAATTTTGCTTTGATTTCATTATGTCATTTAATTGCTTTCAAGTTTGATAGATTAGATTTTTCATTCATGCAATTTTAATTCATGCAAGTGTATTCAACCGGTTGATTGTAGGTTAGTAATGCACATAGCTTTTTAATGACTAATGACATGACGGAATCATCTTGTCCTTCCTGCTAATTTTCATTTTTTTGAGTTCTAATTCCAGCATTGTTATTTCAATCAGTTTTGTTTTGCTCATTTACTTTCTTGCAATTTAGATATCATATTGCTTAAGTTGTTCATGATTGTTTCCCATAAGGTAGATTGAGCTAAAGGGTAAAGGATCAGAAGAGTTGAAGTAGTGTGATTAGTTTCCTTTATGCAATTTAATTTCTTGCAATTTAGATATCATATTGCTTAACTTGTTCATGATTGCTTCCCATAAGGTAGATTGAGCTGAAGGGTAAAGGATCAGAAGAGTTGAAGTAGTGTGATTAGTTTCCTTTATGCGATTTAATTTCTTGCAATTTAGATATCATATTGCTTAACTTGTTCATGATTGCTTGCCATAAGGTAGATTGAGCTGAAGGGTAAAGGATTAGAAGAGTTGAAGTAGTGTGATTAGTTTCCTTTATGCAATTTAATTTCTTGCAATTTAGATATCGTATTGCTTAACTTGTTCATGATTGCTTCCCATAAGGTAGATTGAGCTGAAGGGTAAAGGATCAGAAGAGTTGAAGTAGTGTGATGAATTAGTTGTTTTTCTTTCAGTCTTTGAGTTGCTTTAAGTTCAATTTTTACTTTCTTTTTCATACAGCAGCAAGGATACTGGGTTTCACAGTCACTAGTTAATTGATTGGTTGTTGCATTCCATTTTGATTGAAGTAGCTGCATATTTACACTTTTGTTCAAGTACTAATTCCACCAATAACATGTTTTGAGATCTTTTGAAGTGCTAAGTTTTGGAAGTTACCATTAGGGACATAGGCCTTGTCTTGAAATCTCTATCCATACTTGTCCTTTAAAAGTATTCTTAAGACCTTAGAATAGGATTTCCATTTGCATTAGACATTTTAGGAAACCAACAAAAATAAAACCCCAAAACAAAATAAAATCTATAAAACAACGAAGTAAGAAAAAGGTTAACTAAATACATATGGTGCACCACACTTCATCAGTTTACGATACCCAGATTGATAATTTATGTAGAGCAATTTAAGACGTTAAATTGACTAGAAAAGGACCCCAAGCTTCAGCATTCCCCACCGAGAAGTTTAAGTCTCCTCCTATTATCAGGTTATGATTTTTTAACAGAGATTTTGACAGAAGATCGGTCCAGAAGGAAGCCCTTCCCTGGCAGGGCCCATAGATATTTAAAATCAACAGAGGGTGACCGAATTCTGGGCATTGAAACTCCATCCCTAGCACATGAGCCATTCCCCAGTGGTTAATTAGCTGCATTCTTCCTTCCCTGAAGCCTATGGCCATTCCACCCGAGTGTCCAACAGAGTCAACTGCTAAAAAGAACCAACCTGGGAGAGTAGCTCTAAGGGTCAACTCCACTTCTATACTTCTGCCTAGGGTCTCTTGAAGTAAAAGAACATCCGGGTTATAACGCTTAACTATCTCCTTTAGCGCCAGTTTTTTGGGTTTACTGGCTAAACCCCTGCAGTTCCAGGATAAAAAGATCATTTGATAACATTCTCATGGGGATTTGCTGCTCTAAGCGCCCCAGGGATAGACATTTGTTTGCCGTCTGCCACATCATACTTCGCCTTTACCTGTGCTTTGGACAGGTTTGATTTCCTGCCTCTAGCCTTCCTTTTGAAGGCCTGAGACGAGGATGGGCCTAAGCCACCAACCGGTTCAGGGATTACATGCTTTTTGTCAAGGGATCTTAGATTGTAATGACACGCCGGGGTGGAGGGAACAGGATCTTTTAATCCAAGAGGGACATCTTCACAGTTCAGGTCAAGTGAGGGTATAGCAGCAGTGATGTTTTCAATATTAAGGTGATCATCATTGTTACAATTATTCATTTGTGAGCCAGATATCAAGCAAGCATCTTTAAAATCTGAATATAAAGATTGGTTACTTGAGTCTATTTGCATACCCTTTGTGTCTTCGACCGGGATGACTGTTGATTCCTTGATAGGCTCCTTTGATGAATTCTCGGGTCCGCGATGGTCCTCATTTGCTTCACCTTCCACCGGCTAGGCTGCTCCGGCCTGTTCCACTCGGTCCTCTTTAAGGTTAAAGTCCGCTTCCATAAAACCCTCCTCTAATGTATCTTCTGTTCCAGGATCCTTTTCCAGCTCCACTGTCGTCTCCCCCTGATCGACTGTTTAGTCAATTTAGTATTCCTAAATTGCTAGTATTAATTGTCAACCCGGGGCTCGTAAGCTGATGAAGTGAAGGTGTACTATATGTACTTAAGCAACCTCTTAGAGCTTTTTGTCGTTTGAGGGTGTTGTTTATGGTTAACTTTTCTTCCTAAGATGGAGTGATGATTATAGACAGATGAGTGCAAGTGTGTGAAAAGTGAGTTCTATATGAGTGAAAGTGTGTGTGATTGGTGATTCTAATTACTTGCTGAATTTGTAAAGGAAAAGAACTTGAAAGAAATGAATAAATTGAAATGACTTGAAAGTAAATGACCACGTTCTAATGGCATTAGTCTCTATCCATATTGCTGCAAATAAAAGAAACAAGAAAATCACTTCAAGGATTGATGATAATGATTATCTCCTCCTAACTCCCTGCTTCTACCACATAGTACTGCGTAAAACACGATTAGGAGGTAGCTGAAGACAAATCCAAGAATTGATAAAAACTCTAATTGACAAATTGTAACACTACTAAGCCTTTTCCATCATACTGCTTCCTACATATGTGATTATGTGTAACAAGTGGAAAAAGTATTAGTGTCACAAGCCAAGACTACTCAAAGACAAGCTGCAATTAATTAGTGTTCTGTTCTCTTGAAATATAAGCCATTCATGATAAAGAGAGCATAAATTAGTTAGCATCCAACTTGTAAAACTAAGCTAAAACTAATCTAGAAAACAGAGTAAAAAGGGCAGCATCATGAACAAGACAACTGCAACTACCATTAGATATTAAAGCAAACACAACACACTCAATCCCGGGTAAAAACCTGCAAAGAAGCAAATCTGATCAGTGAAAATAAAGGCTGCAGCAATGAAAAGAAATCAAGCTGTACATAACTCAAGAAAGGAAATTCTGTGTGTAAAATGAAGAAATTGCAGAAGTATAAACATGAAATATTTTACAAGGCTAATACGAACAGGGGCCCTCCATTCATATTATCCACAGAAAACTCAGATGCTCTAGAACTTCAAAACAACACTGTTTCCATTACTTTATATGCAGAAATACATAGTCAAAAAGTACTGGAACAGCTCTTATAAAAACAGAGTTCAAGAACGTGCCAAAATTCTCACAAGTACATACACTACAGCATCTAAAAAGTTAACATAAGCGTACGCAGACGCAAATATATATAGGCATCTGCAAGATGGCCTAATACGTAAACATAAAAACAGAAAATAAACTGACTGTCATGCGTATTAAAGGTGCAGTTAACACGTCATAGGCTTCGTGGTCAAGCTGGAGGTCCTGGTCGATATGGGTGATGAATCCAACATTAGATCATGTCCCCCACGGCTTTCAAAACACGGACAAGTCACCTTTTCCACCGACGTGATCAAACAGCTTATGTATCAACGTTAAGCTGCCTTTATTTGACCGTAACTTGACCCCCTTTGACCGGAGGTACAAATGACGTGGCCGGCTGAACTGATGGCACAGGAACCTCGAGCACGTATATTCCAACATGCCCACGTGGCTCGTTCTGCAAAATAGCACGTGGAACCTTAAGATCAACAAAATGGCTGCGGGATCATCAGATGGCTGCGGAATCAGCAGATGGCTGCGGAATACCTGCAAGTATGTCAAAAACTAAACAAAACAATCACCCATTAGCAAAGCTCACTTGATCATGTTTAATGACAACTAATGTAATGATCTGGGTGGAAAATGAGGCAAAAGAGAGAGGAAAGTGATGAAAACAGTAGGTAATGATGGATGATAAGGTGTAAAGTAGGGACTCTACATACCCCCACTACGAGGGCATTGCATGTCCTCATGCAAAAATACTGATCAATCAACCTGCTGTGATGCCTCTGCCAAGACATCCAATCTCCTCTTCTTTCTCTGTGTAGACACATTTACCCTTGGCTTCTTTACTAAGCATCTGAACTTTAGGTTGATCAAGGCTCTGTTTAGCTTTTTGCATCTCTTCCTTAACTTTTTGTTATTTCTTTGCCACAGGCCCAAATGTAACATGGTGTTATCATGAATCATTTTATCCAATTTGGCTTGCTCTTTCATCTTCTCATTTTCTTGCATGATATGTCGATTTAGAACCTCAATCTCAAAAATTTCCTGTTTCAAGGAGTGGACTTGTTGTTCTAAAGGCTGAACATTACTTGGGCCAGCGGCTGCTTGCTCCAATGTTTCCAGATAATTATACACTTTTTGCTGCTCCGGGTCCACTTCAGGTGACTTTTTGGGACTTGGTTCATAATCAAATTCAGATCCATGTTCACGCTCAAGTTCATGTTCAAACGGACTTTCCTCACGTGGAGGACTAGTCTCAATGTGCTCAGCGTGTGAAGGACTTTCCTCCAAGTCAGGACTTGTAGCACCTTTTTGAGGTGAGCTTAAGTCAATGAAGAATGACTGTTTACCCTTTGTGGCCCCTACTTTTCTGTTTTGTAATCTGCTGCTCCTTCTTACAAAGGTGGTACTCTGTTTTTCTTTTGGTACTTTTTGCTTTGGTTTTTCCTCCTTTTTGGAAAGAGCAGTTTTGTGAAGTTTGGCCATTCTTTGAGCTAAGGGTTGAGTGTCTTCCTCACTAGTATCCTCAGGAGTGAGGTGAGTTTCTTGGACTACATATTTACCTTTATCTTGCTTATGTTTCTTCCTCCCTTTTTTTCTTTTCTGAGCAATTTCTTGAGCAAGTTCTGAAAGAGTTTCAGTGATAATTCCTTGGGTTGCTTGGCTATTATCTTCAGTAAATCCAGGATCAATATCCTGTTCAGGATGTTGTATATCAGTTTCCTCATCAAACTGGTCTTGAACAGTTTCCTCTTGGGCAGTTGTTTCAGGCATAGTAGTATCAGGAACAATAGTTTCTGTTTGGGCAGTAGTTTCTTGGTTAACCCCCTCTCCTCTTTTTCTTCTACTTCTTTTTGGCACTTGAGGGGACCCTCCAGAAGTTTCTCCTAATTCTTGAAAATGGTTTCTTATGAGAAACCTCTCCCATGTGTTTCTTTTTGATTTTAATTGTTCCTCAACCAGCAATTTCACAAGACCGTGATGACATAAATGTGCTTCAACATTTCTAGGGTTCTTTTGGACCATTGCACACATTTTCTTAAGACTTGAAAATAGAAAGTAAGGGAGGTTAATATCATCTCCTAGAAAATGCATCATAACCTTTGCATGATAAACATATAAGACCCCAAATCTTCCTTCACAAGTGAAAAATTTCTGCACTAACAAGAGTAAAGTGGTCCACTCCTCCTTAACATAAGAAACAGGAATCCCTTTGGTAAAGATACTGGTGTCCATACCTGGGTTTTTTAGGATTCGTTTCCACTGCTGATCTTGAACTGACCGGTTCTTAAACCACCTTTCTCCGGTCTGTGGAAGTGAGGTAGCTTGTGCTATGCTGCTTTCATTGACTGTGAATTGTAAGTCCCCTATCTCCACGTGACCATCTTTTTCTCTGAAGGACCTTGCAAAGGCCTTTGTCACCTCCTTATGGTAGCCTTTGAACTTCTGTACGCATTGTAACCAGTTTGCCTTTTGTAATGCCTCCTTGACCTGAGGATAACCCTCCAAAAACTTTGAACCTTCCGGTTCTGCCCTCAAGAGCTTCCCCATTGGCTTTTACGGCTCTGTTCTATTTGAAACACGGCTTCAAAACGGCTTCACACAGTCAATTCACGGCTTTGGTTTCAGAACACGGCTTCAACAAGGGTTTTACACAGTAAATTCACGGCTCTGTTTTGGAATATGGCTTCAACAAGGGTCTTACACAGTGAATTCACGGCTCAACACAGTGGATTATGGCTTTAGCTCTGGATACGGCCGTAACAGACCTCTACTGGTGTTTAGAATTAGCGGAGAGGAAAAACACAGAGTATGGTGAATGGCAGCAGCGTGGTGAGCACAGCATAACAGAGTGTGGTGAATGGTAGCAGCGTAGATGGAATGAAACATGTGAGTGGAAATGGGAGTGAAATGATATGAGCGTAAGAGGGTAGAAGGGTTATAGAATAATGAATGAAAACGGCTATGTCCTCAGATCTCGGTTTCGGAATTACACTTGGCTGCGTGAGTTAATGTCGTAGAGACGTAGTACATTAGGTTACGTCACCTAAGTACGAGATCTTAATGGAAGAAGCGGCTGCAAGTGAAATTCAAAATCGTGGTAATCAAGGACTGATAGACGTGGGAGATACGTGGGTATATGGTTGCATGACTGGTAATCATTACACTTAGTGGCAAGAAACATAACCTAGAAAACTTTGCATAATGAAATAACTGTAAGCTTAGGATTTGAACCATACCTCAGATTCCCGCTTAGATTTGCCTTTGATGACTTGCCACTAACCCTTCACTGATTTTTGCATGACTATTTTCCATTTATTATTGATGACTACTGAGCTGCAAAGAAATTTCAAACAGACTGTGTTTTTTTTTTTATGCAGGTACAGAGAGCTGCGGAATCATTAGATGGCTGCAGAATCTTCAGATAGCTGCGGAATCTGCAGTAGTAGCCTCCGACTGCACAAAAACAACTTTTAACTATCTAAAAATGACTTTATTGATGGAATGGAATGTAGTGGATGGGTGGATGAATGGAAAAATGAAGTGGAGTGAAAATGAATGAAATGGTGGTGATGATGAAATGAGATGAAATAAGGGAAGAAAGAGAGATATTTTTTTTTTTTTTGGAAAACATGAGGTGTCAGGTGACCCTGATTTTCACCTCAGGTTTTCTGTATGAGACTGCCAATCAGAGATTGGTTTTCAGGCTCATACATTTATTCTTTTTTTTTCCTTTTTTTTTTTTTTTTTTTTCTCTTTTTTTTTTTTTTTTTTTCAAAAACCAAAGATTAGGCTGATGGAGGAGAAGAATCCTTCTCCACCAACCTGATTGCAGAATCTCCTTTAAACAATCTGACAAACTCTTCTTTTGAAAATGGCTTTTGATAGATCTTCAAGCGATGGCCATTCACAATAAGAGGAGTATGAAATTCATCAATAGTTTTTACTCGAACTGCTCCATTGCTGAAGACTTCATCAATCTCATATGGCCCAAGCCAATGAGTTTGAAACTTTCCTTTGAAGTCTTTGAACTTTGAATCAAACAATAGAGCCCAATCTCCTTTCTGAAACTTTCTTTCTTTGATATGACGATCATGCCATTTAGATCTTTGATGCTGAACTAGATCGGTCCTTAAAATTGCATCTTGTCTCATTTCATCTAGCTCATTCAGTTGGTCCATTCTGTGTCTTTGAGCTTCTGAGAGGCTCATTCCCAATTGGACTGCCATCTTGAAGGTCTTGATTTGGAACTCAATAGGAAGTAGGACTTCCTTCCCATAAACAAGTTCATAGGGAGAATGTCCTGTTGTGTTCTTCCATGTGGTTCTATAGGCCCATAAGGCTTCAGGGAGCCTTTCCGCCCAATCTCTTCTATGAAGATGAACAGTCTTGGTGATAATGCCTTCAAGAACTTTATTGGTAGATTCCACTTGACCATTGGATTGCGGATGGTAGGGAGTAGATGTTCTGTGCTTGATCTTATATTCCTCCATCAGCTTCTCCATCAATTTAGATGTAAACTGGCTGCCTTGATCTGTCACAATTTCCCTTGGGACACCAAAACGAGTGAAAATATCCTCAAAAAGAAATTGAACAACTGAATTTTCAGTGGCAGAAGGCAATGCTTTTGCTTCTACCCACTTAGTAACATAATCAGTACAAACCAGTATATACTTTTTTTGCTTTGATGGTGGATTAATTGGTCCAACGAAATCTAGAGCCCATTTCTCAAAGGGTTCGATGCATACCTGAGGCTGTAGAGGCATTTCATTTGAAGGAGTTGGTTTCCCAACTCTTTGGCAGCTGTCACACCTTCTAACATACTGCTTTGCATCTTTAAAGAGAGAAGGCCAATAATATCCTAGAGAAAGGATTTTATAGGCTGTCCTCTTGTCAGGAAAGTGCCCGCCGCAAGGTTCATCATGACATGCCTTAAGGATGTCAGGCATTTCATCTTCCCGAACACACTTTCTGATTATACAATCTGGCCCTGTTTTGAACAATTCATTAGAAATCCAAGAATAATGTGAACTCTCCCGAATGATTTTCCTTTTCTCATTAGGAAATAAGTGTAGAGGAAGCTTCCCTGTAACAAGATAATTAGCCATATCTGCATACCAAGGCATCTTGGTAGTCACTGCAAACAAGTATTCATCTGGAAACTTATCTTCTACTGGAGAATCCTCATTAGTGTTTTGGATTCTAGACAAGAAATCAGCTACTGTGTTTTGCTTTCCAGGTCTATCTAACACAGTAATGTTGAATTCTTGTAAGAGTAAAAGCCATCTTGTAACTCTACCATTAGTAACATGTTTGTTCATTAAGTATCTTATGGCAGAATGATCAGTATGGACAAAGGTTTCATAGCCGGTTATGTAGTGTCTAAACTTGTTGATTGCATGTACCACAGCTAAGAACTCTTTTTCTGTAACAGTATAATTTAACTCAGTAGGAGTCAAATTCTTACTTGTGTAATAAATGGCATAAGGGATCAAATCCTTTTGTCCCAAAACAGCTCCTAGAGCTGTATCTGAAGCATCAGTAGAGATGTGGAAAGGGAGTTTCCAATTTGGCCCCCTTAAGATGGGTGCTTCAGATATTCTAGACTTTAAAGCTTCAAAGGCAGATTGACACTCAGGATCCCATTTAAACTCACAGTCTTTGGTAAGCAATTTGAAAAGAGGAGATGCTATCCTAGTGAAGTTTTCAATAAATCTTCTGTAATACCCAGTAAACCCAAGAAAACTTCTAACATCCTTCTGGCAATTTGGAACAGGTAACTTAGAGATGACTTCAACTTTGGATTTATCAACCTTGATCCCATCTCCTGAAATATGATGTCCTAAAACAATCCCTTCAGTAAACATCATAAAACACTTTTCATGACTTAAAGAAAGATTTGTTTCCTTACATCTTACCAGTACTTTTTCCAAATTTTCCAAAGCTTCTTCAAATGCATTACCATAAACTGTGAAATCGTCCATGTATACCTCTACACAATCATGAATCAGATCTGAAAAGATTCCTAATACAGCCCTTTGAAATGTAGCAGGTGCATTGCACAATCCAAAAGGGAGTACTCGGTAGGCAAAAGTTCCCCAAAGACAAGTAAATGTGGTTTTGTCTTGATCTTCAGGTGCTACCTGAATTTGATTGTACCCACTAAAACCATCTAAGAATGAGAAATACTTTTTACCTGCTAGGGTGTCTAGTACCTGATCAATAAAAGGTAAAGGAAAATGATCCTTTAAGGTTGCCTTGTTCAATTCTCGATAATCAATGCAAACTCTCCATTTACCATTCTTTTTGGGCACTATAACCAAGGGAGAAACCCATTGGCTGTCTGAGATAGGGTAAATGAAGTTTACCTTGAGCAATTTCTGGAGTTCTTCTTTCACGATCTCCCTAAGATTTGGATTCATCCTTCTTTGTGGTTGCCTAATAGGTCTGCTATTCTCTTCAATGTAGATGTGATGAATACAAGTCTTAGGATCGATTCCTTTCATGTCAGTGTATTCCCATGCAAAGGCAGTGGAATGTTTTTGCAACAATTTAGTTAATTCTTCTTGTTGTGGTCTTCCCAAGTTTTTGTTAATGTTTAATGTTTTTCCTGGGAGGATTTCAACTGTAGAACTACCAAACTCTTCCATTGAGAAGAGAGACATTTGTCTAGAGGAGAGATATTCAATGTCTGCATCTATTTGAAAATGTTCAGAGTCATATTCTAAAGATACTTCAAAATTTTCTAATGTATTTAGAATTTGACTATCCTCACTGATCTCAGAGATGGTTAGAACCGGTTGTATAGTATCTTCATCCTCTACCCATTCATCTTCTCCTATTTCTGTTATAGCTTTTGCTGGGGGATACAAGTTGAACTTCTTGGTGGAATTACCATCTGATATATACATGTCTCCAGGCCTATAGCTTATGAAAGCATCAGCTGTGGCCAGCCAAGGTCTTCCTAAAATAAGAGGATGTCCTCCTAGATTGTTCTTGGGAGTTAAAATCATAAAATCAACTGGATATTCCCAAGAATCTAGAGAGACTGTAATATCTTCCAATACACCATCAGGTTTAATGATTGATCTATCTGCAAGTTGCAGCAAAGTAGGTGTAAAGAGAAGGTTAGGAAGCTTTAACTGATCCATGGTCTGTCTACTCATGATGTTGATCGCGGCTCCTAAGTCAATCAGAGTATTTGGGATTTCAACCCCATTAATATGAGTTTTGACAATAGGACTACCGGGATCTACATACTTTTGCATGGTAATCTTACCCATCATTATGTTTGCAATTTTTCCAACTAGATGTATCCTTTTGGTATCTCTGGTTCTTTTTACTATTTTCTTCAAACTCAACTCCTTTATTGTCTTCGCTAGAATGGGAATTTCCTTAATGGCTTGTAACAAGGGGATCTTGATACATACATTCTTCAATTCATCTAGGAAGTTATAGTCAGGCACCCATATCTGCTTTTCCACCCCTTTATCAATTTGCAATCTTTCAGGAAAGGGAGGTGTAGCTAAAGGTTTAGGTTGCTCAACTATGGGAGTTGTAGAGATTGATTCTTTTTCTTTTTCTTTTTGGATATTTTGGTTTTGAAGTGATACTTCAGAACCTTTATTGACTTTGAGAGATTCCTCCTCAGAAATGCTTGGTTGTTGAACACTTGTAGAAGGTTGATCTAGGATTCTACCTGATCTGAGTTGTACTTCATTGAGAGGAACAACCATATAGGTAGGAAATGGTTGACCTTCCATCACATAAGCATTTTGAGGGTTCCTATTATTTGGATTTGGTAATGGCTGAGAGGGAAGCTGATTTGACTTCTGCTGGGTGAGTTGAGAATTTTGATTTTGTGGAGGAGTTTGTTGTTGTTGAGGGTATGGCAATGATAGTTGTTGACCTTGGTTTGGAAGTTGTGGAGCTTGCTGATTCTGAAATGATGGAGGATATTGATAGAATTGAGCAAGTCTTGCATAAGGATTTTGCATGCTTTGCATCCATGCTTGGAAAGCATTTTGAGGTTGAGGCCAAGGTTGTTGCCAAGGATTCCAATTTGGTTGGGATTGAGAATTCATAGAGTTGTTAAACCCTTGATTCTGTTGTCCTTGCCAAGGTCTCCTTGCAATAAAACAGAGAGATTCAAGTGTATCTGGATCCTCTTGAAAGACTGCTTTGAGGCCAGGGATTGAAGGACAATCCTTGGTCTCATGAGTTTCTGAGCAAATTACACATGTTTCTACAACGTGTGCATCTAAGGGACATTCCCTTAAAGCATGTTTCTTTCTACATTTCGGGCAAAAGATAGCCAAAGCCTCAGCTTCTGCTTTTTGTTTATTGTGAATCTTAAGGGTATCAAGTTGTTCACTAAGACTCCCTAAGATGTCAGTTTTAAATTCATCAAGCATACTGCCGATTTCAGCCCTACTCACTGATCCTGTTGCAGATTGATTCGCCCTAAGGAGAGAAGGATCTCTAGGCCCTTTTTGAGTTTTTGATTTGCCCCTTGAGAGATGGATACACAGTTCTGCTATGTCATTGAGAGAAAGTTGAGAAATATCCCCTTTCCCCATCATGTTTAAGATGTCTATCCATTCATCCCTGATGGCTTTTAATAAGAGGGCTTTTAAGGTCTCTTCATCCAAGGTATTCATTTTTGCTCTTTTCAAGTTATATTGAAATCTTTCAAGTAAATCTTCTAGACTCTCATCTTCTTTTTGTATCATTTTAAAAACCTCGTCCTTGTGATTAGTAGGCATGCAATAGTCTAAATACCTATCCAACAATGTCTGTTTCATCTCATCCCAAGTCCTAATGGATTGAGTGAGTAACCCCATGAACCATTTCAAGGCTTGATCCTTCAGTGTTGAAGGGAACAACTTGAGTTTCTGAGAGTCATCCAGGTAGTCATAAGTTCGGCACACCACTTCAAACTCAAACAAGAATGTTTCAGGGTCCTCAGTCCTTAACCCATGGAAGTTAGGGAGGACAGATGGTGATATGTTTTTCATAGTGGCTCGGGAATCCTCATTAACAATGGGAAACCCAAATGAATTATCCCCATCTCTATTTCCTCCTCCAATGGGACCTCTACCTCCTCCATTATTATTGTTATTTCCTCCTCCTCCTCTACCTCTACCTCTACCTCCTCCTTCTTCCTCTGCCATGATGATTCTCCTAGGGATTTCAAAATCTTCTGGTTCCTCTACAAAAGGTGAATGAGAAGAGATTTCTCCTTCTTCTTCAGATGATTCCAATTCCTCAATTACAATTGGTCTTCCTGTAGGAGAAAGAGAAGAGTCTCTTCCTGGTTCAAACTCAATAGAAGGTGTAGGAGAGTCAACTCTTGGCTCTTGAATTCCAGGAATTCTAGGACTAGGAGTTTCGGTTGGAGATAAGGGGGGTGTCTATTGTCTATCCCTTGAAGCAGATGGACTTGTAAAAATTGAACTTCGAGCTCTAGCTCAAAACCGTCCTCTAGAATCTTTAGCTCTATGCATGTCATTTTTTTATTATTTTTCTTCAAGTCAAGTTAATAGTTCTTTTTCTGATCTTCCAGTTCACTCTAGGTGCAAGAAGAGAGCATACTCAAGAAACTACTAAATCAATAACTTTCTCCTTTCTGATCCTCCAGATCACTTTAAAGTGCAAGAGGAGAGCATACTTGGATAGGTTATTAACTTCTTTCCTTGAAATTTTTTTTTATGTTTTTTTTCCTAAGTATGGCTACTTAATTTCACTTCCCCGGCAACGGTGCCAAAATGTTTAGTCAATTTAGTATTCCTAAATTGCTAGTATTAATTGTCAACCCGGGGCTCGTAAGCTGATGAAGTGAAGGTGTACTATATGTACTTAAGCAACCTCTTAGAGCTTTTTGTCGTTTGAGGGTGTTGTTTATGGTTAACTTTTCTTCCTAAGATGGAGTGATGATTATAGACAGATGAGTGCAAGTGTGTGAAAAGTGAGTTCTATATGAGTGAAAGTGTGTGTGATTGGTGCTTCTAATTACTTGCTGAATTTGTAAAGGAAAAGAACTTGAAAGAAATGAATAAATTGAAATGACTTGAAAGTAAATGACCACGTTCTAATGGCATTAGTCTCTATCCATATTGATGCAAATAAAAGAAACAAGAAAATCACTTCAAGGATTGATGATAATGATTATCTCCTCCTAACTCCCTGCTTCTACCACATAGTACTGTGTAAAACACGATTAGGAGGTAGCTGAAGACAAATCCAAGAATTGATAAAAACTCTAATTGACAAATTGTAACACTACTAAGCCTTTTCCATCATACTGCTTCCTACATATGTGATTATGTGTAACAAGTGGAAAAAGTATTAGTGTCACAAGCCAAGACTACTCAAAGACAAGCTGCAATTAATTAGTGTTCTGTTCTCTTGAAATATAAGCCATTCATGATAAAGAGAGCATAAATTAGTTAGCATCCAACTTGTAAAACTAAGCTAAAACTAATCTAGAAAACAGAGTAAAAAGGGCAGCATCATGAACAAGACAACTGCAACTACCATTAGATATTAAAGCAAACACAACACACTCAATCCCGGGTAAAAACCTGCAAAGAAGCAAATCTGATCAGTGAAAATAAAGGCTGCAGCAATGAAAATAAATCAAGCTGTACATAACTCAAGAAAGGAAATTCTGTGTGTAAAATGAAGAAATTGCAGAAGTATAAACATGAAATACTTTACAAGGCTAATACGAACAGGGGCCCTCCATTCATATTATCCACAGAAAACTCAGATGCTCTAGAACTTCAAAACAACACTGTTTCCATTACTTTATATGCAGAAATACATAGTCAAAAAGTGCTGGAACAGCTCTTATAAAAACAGAGTTCAAGAACGTGCCAAAATTCTCACAAGTACATACACTACAGCATCTAAAAAGTTAACATAAGCGTACGCAGACGCAAATATATATAGGCATCTGCAAGATGGCCTAATACGTAAACATAAAAACAGAAAATAAACTGACTGTCATGCGTATTAAAGGTGCAGTTAACACGTCATAGGCTTCGTGGTCAAGCTGGAGGTCCTGGTCGATATGGGTAATGAATCCAGCATTAGATCATGTCCCCCACGGCTTTCAAAACACGGACAAGTCACCTTTTCCACCGACGTGATCAAACAGCTTACGTATCAACGTTAAGCTGCCTTTATTTGACCGTAACTTGACCCCCTTTGACCGGAGGTACAAATGACGTGGCCGGCTGAACTGATGGCACAGGAACCTCGAGCACGTATATTCCAACATGCCCACGTGGCTCGTTCTGCAAAATAGCACGTGGAACCTTAAGATCAACAAAATGGCTGCGGGATCATCAGATGGCTGCGGAATCAGCAGATGGCTGCGGAATACCTGCAAGTATGTCAAAAACTAAACAAAACAATCACCCATTAGCAAAGCTCACTTGATCATGTTTAATGACAACTAATGTAATGATCTGGGTGGAAAATGAGGCAAAAGAGAGAGGAAAGTGATGAAAACAGTAGGTAATGATGGATGATAAGGTGTAAAGTAGGGACTCTACATCGACTTTCTTCTGAGTCCTTCTTCTGCGGATGCCCAGCGGACAGTCTCTTGCTAGGTGCCCGTATTCGTGGCATCTATGACATCTAAAGGGTAGATGTTCGTAGTCCAGCGGTTGCTCAAAAACATAGTCTCTGTATTGCAGATTGATGGATTCCGCAAGACCTTCTTTTGGATTTAGGCTGACCAGGATCCGGGCCATAGCTCTGTTGTGAGTATGAAGGAAGGACATGTCTGCCTCCAGAAATGTGCCAAGAAGGTTTCCTATCGACCTGAAGACCGATTCAACCCAGAGAAAAGGGGGTAGGCCAGGAGCCCTTACCCAAACAGGAAATTCATCTACCTTCTCCCTTTTCGCATCAAATAAGGGTGTCCATCGTTTGAAAAGGACTGGGCGATTCCCAAAAGCCCAATTCTTCCCTGCAACCCAATCCGCCTCTTCCTTGCTCTCAAATCTCACCATAAACCACCCTTTCACCAGGACTGCTACCTTGAAATTTTTAATCGGTGCCGTCTTCCACTGTTGCTCCGCCCAATGTTTTATGAATTTTCCTGAGTAACTCTTGCCTCTAGCCCTCCCTACCAGAGTGCATTCTGCCACCTCTAGAGCGTCCTCTACCTGTACATCCATACCCAGGACTAAGTTCCCTTCAAACTTCTTCTTCTTTAGGGGTTTCGGTTTTTTCCTTTTCCCCCCGGTCTTTTCCTGCCCAGAGTCCTCCTCCCTATCTTGTGGCTTTGGGTCACTCTTGGCTGCTTCTGCTTGTTGTCCGGGCTCAAAATTATCTAGGGTTTGATTCCCCTTGCCTGGGTTCTCTGATGGGGTTCTACCTCCAATACCTGTAGCATATCCGGAACCCTCTTTCGGCAACCCAGAGGCTGGATCATCGCGTTCAACCCTTTGCTCCGAGGGTTCACCCGTTCCTACAGCAATCACTCCAATTCCCAGGCTGGGCCTGAACGTTCCTTTTGCGGTAATTGGTCTGGTAATTGCTGGCGATCCTCCCCCCTCTGCTACTGCAATATCGGCTTTAAGGCCTCCTCCAACCGATCTCCAGATTCCATGACTCGCTTTGTAGTTTATGATGTCTTCAAGCCCTCCGGATAAAAAGGGAGTATTAAGGAGGGGTTTTTCCTTTCTTTCCTGAACGACGAATGGATTATCTGTCAACTGAAAACCTTTCTCCTGAGGACCTGTAGCTTGACAAACCCTTTCTCCTTGGCTATTCAGCCCGACCAGCTCCAGGCTTTCCTCCAGTAACCCTTTTGCTGCTCTGTTGCTCCATGAACCTTCCAAAGCGAATTCCTCGGATGCATGACTGCCAGCTGACCCAAAAAACTTGTCAATATTTTGGGCAGTTACCTCCTTTCCCCAAACCGACAAGATGTCTTCCGGTGCAGGGTCTAGGTCGACTGCCTCTCTAGGTTTCACCATGGTAATTACCCTGCAGTAAACGTTTACAGTCAACCGTTAATGGTCTGATTCCTTCCGCATATGCTATGTTCAGCCTCAGGTATTCTGGTAATGCTGCCAACGCATTCTCCTCAAGGGTTAAGACCATTTGTTTGCTCGGTTAAGTGTTAAGCCTCCACGTTCCAATACCGCCCTTCAGATTGAACCCCAGCTGTCCTCATCTTCCTAGTCATCCAGTCGTTGCCTCGTTGTGAAAACCTGCTGACCCGACTCGTACCTCCTAGTCTTCGTCATCCTGCTATGGGTCTAGTCTGCAGCACCCTAGGCCGACGGCCTAGGCTGCCCTGGTTCGAGTCCTCCTGCTACCGGAACCCTCATGCTTGTAGACTTCCAACAGATTCATAAAACCTTCCCCCGTCCGATTATTATTTAAATTAAATTAAATATTTATTATAATTTGTTTTATTAAATTTTGAATTTTAGATTAAAGGTTTTTGTGATTTAAGATAAGAATTTTTTGATAATGAATTTAAATAGAAATCTTAGAATATTTATGTGATAAATTTTTTTACTTAAATTTAAAATAATAATGATAATAATTTATTTATTTTAAATAAATTAAAATAAATTTTGATATAAAAATTAATTAAAAATTTGTCTTAATTATTTTATAAAATAATCAATTATTATTAATTTGGTAATTCGATCTTTATCTCATTTCAAATTCAAATTTCATATCAAGGGTTGAAAACTGAAACCGACTATAGAATATGAAGTCTTCACAAATTTTAATAAAATATTTATATTAAATTTAACTTACCAGGACACTCTGGTAACCATCCCTTTCTTTTTCAGCCAGAAGAAAACGTCATTAAAAACAGTACATATTCCTGGTATTGTGAACATCAATTACCTTGAACATAATTCAGCTAACCTTATCAATCTATGTATGCCACTTGAGTGAAATCTGTAAAGTAAAAATAAGAAGACTAAATCGAACTATGTTCTTGATTTTCTGAAACTTATCCTCCAGTGATCTACTTATAGTGTATGATATTTAACCATCCCTGTTGCCAAATAAACCTTCAAAGAAATATTTTTCCAAACGATGAACCTGTCATGGTCATTCCGTCTTTGTTTCTGCAAATTGGACGGGAGCCGTTGTCGAAGTTCTACCTGAACGAAGGACCTTCCACTTTGATTCCGTGTCACTGTTTCAGTTGGTGAGAAATGGACACCAGTCGTAGTTGAGTTACGAAAGGAATAAAAGTGGTAGGCCACTTGCAATGATACCTTCGATACCTGCTCAGGTGGAATGGGACCCTGGATACAGTTGAAGTCTTCTCGACTTGCCTCACCTGTGATGATTGCGAACGTCGGTCGAAGCGAGCACTGCTTGAAAAAAGTAAAGGGGAGTTGCCGCACGAAAATGAAAACCACAGGAGAATGATTGCAATTTTCTTTACAACAAATTTAAAGGACGTGAATATATTAAAATTGCACGCAGATTTCTTAAAATAACTCAAAAAGTTTTTTGAAAAGATAGATAAATTCGAATGCCCATTCTTCAAAATAAGAAAGATCGGTGGCGGGGAATGGTTGAAAAGCAGTTGAGTGCTGAACTGATGAACCCACTCGGCTGAGAACCGGCAGAAATGCGGTCCTACAGGTCGAGGAAATGCAAGCCCATGGAAAATTACAGTAGCAGGAGGTGTGATTATACACTAACTTAAAGTGTCGGGATAAACGACAACCTATAACAACCCTATATGCTCTTAAGATGTGAATATGCCTTGGGTTAGCTCCTCACTAACCTTTCCCATCAATTAATTTTTAAACGAAACTCCAAACTGTAAATTATATTGTATGGTCAAATCGACTGATTTCCTAATATTTTCAGTCCATCATATTGTCATGATTCATGTATTCTTATTACATTACTTATTTTCCCGGCCTTACAGGTACAATTCCTGAGACCCCTAACAATATTCGGAATATGCCAAGGAGATGCCCACGTGATACCCACCGGAAATGTTCAGGGAGTTATGGGAAGCCCGATATAAGGAGTGGCTGGATTCGTTTTGAATGCAGGTGAGGGGGAGTCCCCATGGGACCTGCCGAGCAAACGCTCTCAAGGATTCTTACGGAGGTAAGCTCTTTCTTATCATTTTTATCAATTTGTTGAATATTTGTTACAGACGAGACTTAATTTTTGTATATGGTGTACAGTTGTAGTCGATACTTTTCTACTTAGTATGTACCTTTTTATCATATATGTTTTTAGAACAAAGGGTGAACAAAGAAGAACCCGTGCAGATTGTAGTAGAAGATAGAAAGGCATTCGGATGAAGCTATTCCTTTCATTATAGGTAGATCCGTCAACATACACTAAGTTCTCTCTGAGCAGTTTTTTATGCAGGGCAACTCTGGGACTTTGGCAATGGCTATATAGTGTTCAACCTGTTAGAAAAATTATAACACGATTCTGCATGCGGAATAAACTCAAAGAATCATTAAAACTTAATGCCCAGGGATACGAATTACCTCCAACCATTGGTGAAACTCTTGATGCAACTTCTTTCTGAAAAAACCACGCTCCAGCTGCGCAAGAAAAAAGAAAAGAATGCAAAAAATCTGAAGGCACTTCCAAGCTCTGCTATCTCAGCTAGATGGTGTGAAAAACTGAAGGGAATTGAGATGCAAGCTTGGGGACCAAACAGATGAATTTATAGCTAAGCTTCCATCAAGCTTCTGATAGCTATGTGTCATATGTCCCACAGATCAAGGCAGAGAACTCTAGATGGTAGTAATGGACCACTTCAGTAGCTCCCAATAATAAATTTATTAACTGCAGTTGATTTCCTTAACTTAAGGAAACTACTGCAGTTGGTTTCCATAAGTTAAGGAAAGACTGCAGTTTAAATTCCATAATTGTAGGCAGCAATTGTGCATAAACTAATGGAGCTTAACATTCTCCCACTTGGTCCATGCTTCAAAACTTAATGTCTCAACTTAAAAACCATTGATAATCTATATTAAGTAATAGATACATGAATCATGGCGATCAGTCCTCTAATGACGAGTATTATCGTCCATGTATTACTATGCATTTATTCTTATTATAATTTATGTGGCAACAATTTCTTAATGAATAAACCTTATGTTTATTCTTGGTCCTACTTAAATGAATTTTCTCAAATCAACTTAAAGTGCACATAAATATGAGAAAAAACATCACAAAACTTAAGAATTTCATTAAAATAACATTGTCCATACAATGAGAAACTACATAAGGGAACCAAGTCCCATATTCAATACATGATCCTTGAATTTAAACGGTGGCATGCCCTTAGTCAAAGGATCAGCAATCATCAACTCAGTGTTGACGTGCTCAATGACCACTTTCTTTTCTTTAACACGTTCCCTTATAGCTAAATACTTAATGTCGATGTGTTTATTTCGACTCCCACTTTTATTGTTTTTAGCCATAAAAACAGCAGCTGAATTATCACAATATATTCTCAATGGCTTAGAGATAGAATCCATAATTCTAAGCCCAGAAATGAAACTCCTATGCCATACACCATGTAAAGTAGCCTCAAAACAGGAGACGAACTCGGCTTCCATAGTAGAAGTGGCAATCAAGGTCTGCTTGGCACTCCTCCGTGATACAGCTCCACCGACCATCATAAAAATGTAACCTGATGTTGATTTGCGTGAATCAACACATCCAGCAAAGTCAGAATCTGAGTAGCCAATCACTTCCAAGTTGTCCGTCCGTCTATACATAAGCATGTAGCCTTTGGTTCCTTGAAGGTACCTCATTACTTTCTTTGCAGCTCTCTAGTGGTCTAAACCTGGATCACTCTGATATCGTCCCAACATTCCCACAACAAATGCAATGTCAGGTCTTGTGCAGACTTGAGCATACATTAGGCTTCCGACAGCAGAAGCATATGGAATGTTCTTCATTTGTTCCCTTTCAAGGTCGTTCCTTGGGCATTGGTTCAAATTGAACCTATCACCCTTCACAATGGGAGCTACACTTGGTGAACAATCCTTCATCCGAAATCTCTCTAAAATTTTATTAATATAGGTTTCCTGTGACAGACCCAATATGCCTCGAAATCTGTCTCTATGGATCTTAATGCCAATGACATAAGATGCCTCACCCATATCCTTCATATCAAAATTTTTAGAGAGGAATTGTTTCACCTCATGTAGCAAACCCTTATCATTGGTTGCCAGCAAAATGTCATCCACATATAAAACAAGAAAACAAATTTTACTCCCACTAACTTTCAGGTATATACATTGATCCATAATGCTTTCTACAAAACCAAAAGAAGAAATTACATTATGGAATTTCAAATACCATTGGCGGGATGCTTGTTTTAAACCATATAATGACTTTTTGAGCTTGCAAACCAATTGCTCACCATCACTAGAGGGGAATCCTTCAGGTTGTTTCATGTAAACCTCCTCCTCTAGATCTCCATTAAGAAAAGCCGTTTTCACATCCATTTGATGCAACTCCAAGTCAAAATCGGCTACTAATGCCATAATAATGCGCAAGGAATCTTTCTTAGATACAGGAGAAAAGGTCTCCGTGTAGTCGATTCCTTCTTTCTGAGTGAATCCCTTAGCAACAAGTCTTGCCTTGTATCTCTCAATGTTGCCCAATGAGTCTTTCTTTGTCTTAAAGACCCATTTACATCCAATGGCTTTTGCACCATTAGGCAACTCAACAAGATCCCAGACTTCATTACTCTTTATGGAATTCATCTCTTCCTTCATGGCATTGTACCATAGTTCTGATTCTTTGCAACTCATGGCTTGTGAAAATGACTCAGGATCATTTTCGGCTCCAATGTTGTAGTCAGATTCTTGTAGATACACAATATAATCATTAGGAATTGTTGATCTCTTAGGTCTAGTAGATCTTCTTAATGTTGTACCATCATCTTCCTGAGAAGTATGTGGTTCAACTTGTTGTTCAAAAGTTCTTGGCAACTCTTGAACTCCTTGATCTATTGGAATATCGTTGGTAGCCTATGGAACTTCAACAATTGGTTGTTCAACACCAGTTTGTACTTGAGGGGTGATATGAACAATAACCAATCTATCACTTGAAGTGGAAGGTTGAGATTCTAAATGATCCATCTCAGAAACTATGTTTTTGGTTTGGTCGCTCCCACTGATCAAGTCATTTTCAAGAAACTTTGCATTTCTTGATTCCACAATCTTAGTGCTGTGAGATGGACAATAAAATCTGTAACCTTTAGACCTTTCAGCATATCCAATGAAATACCCACTAATGGTCCTTGGGTCCAGCGTCTTCTCTTGTGGATTATAAATCCTCACTTCATACGGGCATCCCCAAACGCGCATATGTCGCAAACTCGGTTTCCAACCTTTCCATAATTCAAATGGCATTTTAGGAACCGCCTTGGTTGGAACTCGGTTTAATATATACACTGCCGTCTTAAGTGCTTCAGTCCACAAAGATTTAGGAAGATTGGAGCTGCTAAGCATACTCCGCACCATGTCCAATAATGTTCGATTTCTTCTTTCTGCTACACCATTTTGGTCGGTTGAACCAGGCATGGTGTATTGGGCAACAATCCCATGCTCAGAAATTTAGCAAATAGCCCAGGTGCTTGTCCATCTTCTGTGTATCTACCATAATATTCTCCACCTCTATCTGATCTCACGATCTTAATTTGCTTGCCGCATTGTTTCTCTACTTCAGCCTTAAAGATCTTAAAAGCATCTAATGCTTTGCTCTTTTTATGAAGCATGTAGAGATACATATATCGCGAGTAATCATCTATAAAAGAGATGAAGTATCTCTGACCATGTGAGTCCATGTCTGGACTACACATATCAGTATGTATGATTTCTAATATGTTTGAACTCCTTTTGGCACCTTTCTTTGACTTTTTGGTCTGCTTTCCCTTTATGCAGTCCACACAAGTCTCAAAATCAGTAAAATCTAGAGTATTAAGTACCCCTTCATTTACCAATCTCTTAATTCTATCTATGGAGATATGACCTAGTCTCCGGTGCCATAATTTAGAGGAATCTTCATTAATAACACATATTTTAGTGCCAGTGTGAACATGCATTGAATCATAAGTGACATTGTTTTGTAAATTAATGCAGTAAAGACCATTAGACAAAATACCATTCCCAACATAATCAGATTTATAGAATAGACTGAAAGATTTTTCTGAAAAGTTTAAGGAATATCCAAAAGGTACAAGCCTTGAAACTGAAATCAAGTTTCTAGAAAAACTTGGAACATAGAAGGTCTTTTCTAATTCTAAAACATAGCCACTACTTAAAGTTAAATAACATGTTCCTATAGCTTCTACATGCGAGCCCATCTTGTTTCCTGATAAGATGCTTTGCTCACTTCCCACTGGCTTCCTTAGGTTTTGCAAAGCTTGCAAGGAATTCGAAATGTGAATTGTTGATCCAGAATCAATCCACCATGTGTTAATATTAACGTTAACCATATTAGGTTCATAACAAACAAACAAGATTACTTCCTTAAGTTCGGGAATGTCACAACGAATTTCAGAGAAATTTGCAGGTTGTACTGGTGCATTAAAAAATCACATGCTTATGTTAAAATTGAGGCTTAATAAACTTTCATGTTTTACCAATGTAAATCATGCTAAAAAAATTGAATCTAATGACATAAAAATTGCCCGTGGGCTAAATTTTCATTTCAAACAGATTCAATAAAACTTTATGATAAAACTTATTAATTCATAACTCCTGTGGGTAGGTTATGAAATTTTATCCTAATTAATTAGATAAATATAATAAAGATTCCTGTGGGATAAAATTTATTATATTCAGTCTAATTAATTACAATTTAATGTCTAAATAATATTTATGTGATCTAACCAATCAAAATATATAATTTTATTTAATTAAAGATGCTGTGGCTATTCTCTAATTAATTAAAATTATATGGATCACTAGACATTATTGTTGCATAAACAAAACTTAACCAGAGAGAAAAATAATGTTTACTGAAAGGAGTAAGTCAAAATGTCATTTGAAGAAACTCCATATAACTGTAATAATTCTCCAGCAAAATCAAAATTAAGGTTAAAGCAGTGAGCATTACCGCAAATGACTACAAATTGCATTGCAAGGCTATTGAGTTCAAAATAGAGATTCTCACAATTTAGAGTTAATTTTGATTTTTATTTACTCTCCTTAGTCTAACTGTCCCATAATTTATTTAAGACTAATTCTTAAATTAATTACAAAATGGGCTCTAAAAAGTTATAAACTATTTCTTTAAATAATTTGCAAAAACAGCAAATTTAAAATATTATTTATAACGAGTGTATTTATTTGAGATTCCAAACCAAGGAAATGTGGAAAGCTAATTGACTGAATTGCGTCAAAAACGACACAAAAAGGAAACAGAACAGCCTTAAGAATGCATAAATTTAATCAAAGTTTCCGAATCTAACTCCAAATTTTACTTTTGATGGACTTTCAACGTTCATAATATTGGGGTATTTAACGGCATAAGTTTCCGAATCTAACTCCAAATTTTACTTTTGATGGACTTTCAACGTTCATAATATTGGGGTATTTAACGGCATTGGAACTATGAATTACATTAATAGAATATTAAAAACATTAAGCTTCTACTAAAAGCGTACTCTCAAAAAATCACCTTATGAAATACACTTATAATTTTTCAAACGTACAAGTTTTAATTACATTTTATTGTTTTGTAAAGTGCAGATTCATATCACAATCAAAACAAGTAGAGATCCCTTACACGAAAGCTTATACATAGGTTTTAGCTGTCGGTTTATCAGGGAATTGAGAAGCGTTTTCAGCATATTATCTCAATTCTCAATATTATAATGTAATGAGCTTTGTCATTTAAAACCCCAAATATATTTGGAGCGAACAGTCCAAATATATGCAACAAAAGCTAACTATGCAGCCAATCGCAGAAACTCTCTCACATCTACAAATAGAAGGATTTTCGATGGCACCTCTGCTCCCTTATGGACTTGCTTTCCAGGCAAGAAATGGAAATGGTCACACCTAAATAAATGATTAATCGGAGACGCGAGGGCGGTCTCGGCGCCCTGCAAGTCTAGGGGATATGCTCCATAGGGTGCTTCAATACATCCAAAATTTAGTGGAAGCTGTGTGAAATCTAGCTTTATAACGTAAACAAAATCAACTGCAGAGTGTGACAAAGTGAAGTTTGGAAACTTCTATGTAATCCGTTCAAGATTAGGCATGTAAAAATCAGCAATATGTTTTCTATTGTGTTTCTGACTTGCTTTGACAACCCAAACTTAAAACTTAAAACGCATGAAGAATATGTGGGTCCATGGGTGGCCCAAAAATAGGCCTTAATCAATGTCAGTTTCCACATAAGCAGAAACATAAGATGTTGGCGATCACAACTAATTTTTTTTATTTTTTTATTCGGCCCTGAGTATCAAATTCCAGATATTGGATAATGGAGCCTGCGCAATCACTTGCATTGGCGTCGTCGTCGTTCTCGCCATTGAATTCGTTAACTGGATACACGAATTATGAGGCCATGAAGAATAATACTTCACTTGCCTCCCGCAAGTCTTATGAGAGCTAGAGCAACTCCAATTCGACTTTAAACAATACACTCAGAAAGGGCAATTATTCCCAACAATACGAGAAATGGGATAAAAAATCCTGGTTGATATCGTTAGGTCGCGGGTTCAATCCGTTAGACCTCCAATAATAAGGTGCTATGGCCAACTACACACAGGTCATGTATTCGACCCACGGTTTGCGCAAAAAGAAATAAATTATGGAACGAAACGGTGGATCGAAGGGAGCGTGAAGACAAAGTGAAAAATGAATTCAACAATTTATTTATTTGCACTTTCTTCGATAGAGTATACAAAGGCTACAACAGTAACAGCGCTCAGACGTTTCCTTGGCCAACACACAGCAAGGCAGAGGTAAAAGGGCTCTGATACCAAATGTTAGAAAAATTATAACAGCGATTCTGCATGCGGAATAAACTCAAAGAATCATTAAAACTTAATGCCCAGGGATACGAATTACGTCTAGTCATTGGTGAAACTCTTCAGCGGGGAGTCCCCATGGGACCTGCCGAGCAAACGCTCTCGAGGATTCTTACGGAGGTAAGCTCTTTCTTATCATTTTTATCAATTTGTTGAATATTTGTTACAGACAAGACTTAATTTCTGTATATGGTGTACAGTTGTAGTCGATACTTTTCTACTTAGTATGCACCTTTTTATCATATATGTTTTTAGAAGAAAGGGTGAACAAAGAAGAACCCGTGCAGATTGTAGTAGAAGATAGAAAGGCATTCGGATGAAGCTATTCCTTTCATTATAGGTAGATCCGTCAACATACACCAAGTTCTCTCTGAGCAGTTTTTTATGCAGGGCAACTCTGGGACTTTGGCAATGGCTATATAGTGTTCAACCACTTAGCGGTTTCAATGTTATAGTCTATCAAATGTGAGAAATATGTATACAGTTACTGCACTAAAGTTGTTCGAGTTATTTGATCTCGAATACTGAAATCACATTTGATATCATAATACAAGTAAATCGCTTCCCCTAGTAATTTTTGGAGTGGAAGAAGAGTATACAGTATAGTTTCCTGTGTTATTGTTGGACTTTGGGCTGGGATTTCTTGGCCAACATGGATATCGTACGGATGACAGGCGATGTTATTGATTATTTTATGGCGCTTTGTAATATGCCAATCTCGACTTTTTAAATGGAAGTGAAGTACATATTTTAAATTTAATGGGGAATAGGACGGGCAATTTGAAATGATATCTAAAATTTGTGAGTAGTTACAATACCATCTGTAAATATGAAAATAAAATTTGAACCATTTGTCCAATGTTTTGCAACTTACTGTCCATTTCAATCTCTTTAACATTTTCATTCATAAAGGGTAAAAAAAAAAAAATCTATATATTTTTGGAGCTGTATTTGATGGACAATCTTCCCTCCGTGATTCTCATTGGTTGAGTAGGTTTATAGGTTGGGTAATTTAACTCACGATGAGTCGTTGAAAACAAGTTTAGCAATTAAATGTTTAAATAATTTAAAAATAATAACAAACTTTATTATTATTTTATTAATAATTTTATATATTATAAATTTAAATTTAAATATTTAAATATATTATTATTATAATGATAATAATGAAAATGTTATTTATTAATATTTTTGCATAGTATATTATAATAATTATTATTATTTAGTGGTAATGTTATTTTTTTGTATTTTTTACAATTTTTTAAAAATCAAAATGAGTAGATTTTTTATTTAAATATGATATGCTCGTTGGCAAACAAAACCGGAATTTTATATAATGATTAATATCCTTTTAAGGACTAGTGATATATCATTTGGTTTGCATATACCTACTATACGAGTATTCTCTCTAGTGCATACAAAAATTCCCATTCAAAGATCTTTTATTACGGTAGATTCTACAAAATTGAAGTAACAAAAAATTGCATTTACATTTGTCATTTGAAAATCAAGAAAGAACAGAAAAGTCTGCAAGTTCGGAGATGTTGGACTATTCAGGTCTAGCTCGATTGGGACTACTTTGGCGTTCTTGTGTAGGTCATGTTCAGTGGAGTCCTCCTCATTGTTCTTACTGATCTTCGCCACCGTGAGTTTGAGCTGCTCAATTTGTTGATGCAGTGATTCCACTTCATCCTCTAGCTGATGGATTCGGTCCCTCTTCTCTAGCTGACTCTCCTGCATTGTGATATTCTCTTGCTGCTGAATGTACATGATGTGCTACAAAGATGCCAACTCTTATGTAAATTCCAATTGCTCCTGCTCGCAAGTGGTGTAGGATGGTTGAATTCTTCCAACACCTTGCTGACCCGACCTCTGCCTCCGGCTCCCCCAAGAGCTCGACCAAGGAATGTCTTCTACTCTTTGACTCCTCGGATGAATCTTGTAACATCCCATAAATCACAATTATTTATGTTCCCCCCATTCAAGTTCGAGATTTCCTTGACCCACCAATCCACCTTACTGGCTAGCCAAACCACCATAAGGATATTACCCAACACTCCTTCACAGGCCAGAGGAGTAGAAGCCTTCTCACCTGTAGTGGACATGGAGCCGACCAAGATCAACCAAACTTTCCAATTTAGTGGAATTTCTTTACCAGCACCAGGAATTGTATCCTTCCCGTCAATTATACTCAGCCCACTGCCCCACAATGCTTCTCCTTCGAAATCACTGCTCTAGGGTCCTAGCCCTAGATCTCCTCCCAAATGTGGAGATTGAGCAAATACATAACTACTAGAGTGTCAAAAACAATTGAATTCCGATAGTCCTCCCTCTGTAGGTCGACGTCCAAACTTTTCCTGTGGGTCTAATCCAAAAACCCCTCCCTGATCAAAGGACTAGCAATTCCCAACTCTGCACTACCCATCAAACCAACCACATCCCTTAGACTTGTGAACTCCTGCAACTTCCCAAACAAAAGTTCTGACTCACTGGGCTCCCTAGGATTCTTCCGAGTAATCTAGTCCCCACCACAAACACTCGACGACCTGAGCTTCAGCCTCAAGGCCTGCGTAGAGGCCACCTAAGTAGGAAGGAGCATTACCCCATGCAGACTTCTCTGACCATTCTTCCTTATATAGCAGTAACACTGCCGCAAGATGATCTTATGTTAATTCCTAGCCTTATGCCTTAATTTCCTAGCATTGATCCTTGTCCTTCATTCTCCTTCTGATTTTCCTCCCACGAGTGTTCTAGATTGATCTGTGTTCGTGAAATAAATGTTGCTCCTCTCTTTCCCTTATCCTATACAGATAACCAGAATGAATGAACTGAAAAAGTACCAAGAGATCCCTATTATTAAAAGAGGTGGTACCTGAGTGATGATAAAACACACGTTGTGGGTGTAAGTAAAGGACACGCTTGCCACAAGGCTCTTGATCAAGCCAGGGAACACAAGGAGATGTTATGCAGGTCCCAAGTATAGGGGGTACGAGGTAGGCAAGGAAGGGGAACATGATGGAAGGGAGGGGAGATGGGACGGAAAAGGAGAGGGTCACGACTATGGAAAAGAAAGGGTGATACCAGAGGGAAGGGATGAGAAGGATGAATAGGGGAGAGGGGTAGAAAAGTGTGAGGGAAGGAAGAGGTAGGGAAGGGAGAGGGATAAGAGGCAAGAGGGCAGATCAAGGAGTTGACCCAATGAATTTATACTCAAATTCCCTAATTCTAAGGTTTGATATCGCCCAAGCCAGGCTTAGCTCAGCCTCCACTATCCAGGAATTGTAAGTCATTAACTAACGTATGGGATCCTAGTCGTTCTCACGACATTATTCACGACGCTCCTTTCTTCTGTCAACTGGCAAGTGAGGTTAGCTTGTTTGTCGACTTCTTGATTATTTCTTCTTAGAATATGGAAGAAGGTCACCGAATCAAAGAATGGGATCATCCCTTGGGATCTCTTGATAGTTTGGTTGAATATTGTGTTTTTTACAGATGAGGCATATTTCATACGCCAGATTATAATCATGGGGTCTCCCACCACTTGCACAAAAAACAATCCATACGCTTCAGCTTGATTGTTTGTCTTCCATCCAAGCCCCCAAGCATATATATCTTCAATGATTCCTTCAGGATTAATGAGAATCCCTTCCCCTCCTGCCACCCCATATTTTTGTACATTGTTACTAAGTTACTCCACTCTTTTTATAATAAGTTTAATATAAAGATAAAAATAATTAATATAATATGTTAGAAGAAAAGATACTAAGTAACAAATTTAATTAATTAAATGAAAAATAAGTAAAGTTGTGATATAGGAATAACTACTATAATAAATGGTTGAAAAGAGGGAAAAAAATAATTATTACAATGAATTTATATTAACTCTAAAAATTAAGTTATAGTTAAAATCCATACATATATATTATTTTTCAACTTTATGTTAAATATAAAGCTAGTTATATATCTCTTTTATATTTACACTATCAAGATATTTTAATGAGTGTTAATGCTAAGTCTTAACTTTAAATCTATAATATATTGAAAGGTATTAAATTTTTAGATGTATAATCAATTTCTAAAATTTTCCATTTTTAAAATAGGTTGCACTTCTAAATATTTTATCGTTCTCAATTCAAAATAGATTCAGAATTTAACCACATTTACATATTTTGTGTGTCTGTGTGTATGTGTCTTATCTATTCCATATTAAATACGGAAGAAATTAGACATCTTTGTCATATACAAATCATTGAAATATCTTAGCAATAATAAATTTTCACTTTCAATTGTCACATATATATAATTGATATTTAAATATTTTATTTAAAAAGAATTGATATTTACATATTTTATTTAAAAGGACAATGAAATATTATATTTATAATTGATATTAAAATATTTTCTTGAAAAGTTATATTGAATTTTTTACCATTTTTAATATCTATCTAAATTCTATCTCTCAACTCGTATTGAGTATGAAATTAATTACACATTTTCCCTTATACTAATATTTTAATCATAAAAAAAGTGTTTTATTTTGTAATCAATATCAATTTTTTTGTTGTTATTAATAATTTTTTTAAAATATTAAATATCAACTTTATCTTCATAAGAGAGGAATTGATGCAGGAGCATCCAGCTCAAAGAGGATATGGCTGGGAGTTTGTCTCTTTCAAACAATTGAGTTTCATTAGTTTTCATTTCCTAAGAATGGCTCTCTCAAGCCAATATTACTGTTTTCTTACGTATTTCTTTTTACTTTTTAGTTTTATTTAAAATTTGTTTTTAATTTACAAAGCAAGAAAAGACAGTTATTCAAAAACCATTTAATGTAACCACATAATGTAACTACTAGCAGTTTTGCTAACTGTCCAGTGTTCTCTACAAAACGAAAGGAGAAAAAAACTAATGTAAATCTTTTTGCCATCATAGAATTGAATGAAGAGAAAGCACATAAAGATTTTCTGAAGACAAACATCTGAATCCATTCATGTTGCAACTCTAGAAATTTTCCACGGAATACTGTTAAATTATTTTCTTTTCCAGAAGAAAAGTAAATACACACAGGTGAACAGTAAGCACCAAAGCAAGGAGAGCTCCCGGACAAGTAACAACACAAATAGAGTAAATATACGAAGAAGTGAGAAAGCCATTATCCACAGAGACAAGCTTCAGGTACAAAAAACGATTACATTCCCATTTTCCTTTGCAAAATTTAAACAATCGAATTTACAACACACACACACACACACACACACACACACACACACACACATATATATATATATATATATTTCAAAAGCCAAGCATCACAGTACATTCAATGACCAATAAATAGAACAGAGTTGACCGAAACTACAAACCCCCACGAGGTCATTGCAGGACCGTTTTAATACATAAATAACTACAAACAGTAGAGTCGCAAATACACAGTGGAGCCACAGGCACAGTGCCAAGAAACCGCAGAGCCAAGCCAAACTACCACCAAAGACTCATAAACCCTATGAATAGCGAAACCTTAACCAATCAAACAGGAAGACACCAATGAGAAACCCTACCCGGTTCAGGCGTAGGAGACACGACGTGAAGACCACGATCAAGCTCATCGCTCACCTACATTGGCCAACGAACAAGTCGTTAGCCACAAGAAACAAACCATAGTTACGTTAACAAAGTGCAACCAGAACATAGGGTAAGGTGATGAGAACTTATCGAGGAAGAGTCAAGCCTGTGTAAGCCGACAAAGGAGGCATGGAGCCAAGGTCATAGCCATAGATTTGCTCACTGCCACAAGGAGCAGAGGCTGTCAGCAACTGAGAAAAACAAAGTAAGAACAACCAACATAGAAAGAGGGCTTACCTTTCAAAAGACTGCCGAGTGGAAGCCGAAAGTTGAGCGACTCCATAGCCGCAACCTGATACAAGAACAAAACAAAACAAATAGTCAACCAGTGAAGCTAGCACATGGAGGGGAGACATGTAAACCAAAGCTGCAACTGAAGACACAAATATAGCCAAGCAAAAGTTGACAACAGAGACCGATACCAAGGGTTTCACACCCACATCTCGTAACCAAGCACAGAGCAGGGAGCATAGACATCGTCTATAGGTGAAAGTCCTCACCAAATTGCTAGCTAGGAATAGTGAAAACAAAACCCCAGCAAAGAGACAGAGCAAACCCCCATTTCACAGAACCAGAGACCTCACCAGCAGCATAACGGCACAACAAAGTGAAAAATCGCAAACGAAATGAACATTCAGGGTTTTGGAGCCTAGAAGGAGCGAGAAGGATTAGAGCCCAAGACCAGGACACATGTCCTCGTCTCAATAAACCAACAGTACAACATCATTTAAGTCAACCAACTACCGCTTAATAAACAATCAATCAACAAATTTATCATTAACCCGAAAGTATTAAGGGCTGGACCCATCAAATTTTGGTATCAGAGCAGCAACAGTTAACTGATTTTCTTATAAAATGGACGCTGGAAGAAGAGGTCATGGCAGAGCTATTCGAAGAGTAGTAGATGAGGGATTGAGGGAAGAGATTATGATCCTAAATGGTTGTTTGGCAGCAGTAGAAGCAGGAAGGAGAAGGGATCCAGAAGTAGGGGACGACAGTGAAGAAGAAACTGTAGTTACAACAGATGGATCAGATGAAGAAGGACTTGAAATCAAATTGCTAAGGTAAATCTTGTTGGCTAGTAGTAAGCCAAAGCCTGAAATTCCGAATTATGATGCCAGTTTGTCCACATAAGTGCTCTTGGACTGGATTAGTGAGTTGGACAAATATCTTGAATGTGAGGAGGTTAGCGAAGATAGGAGAGTTAAATTCGCTGCCACCAAGCTGAAAGGACACACAACCTTATGGTGGGACAGTGTCCAAGCAGAGAGAAGAAGATTTAATAAGTTACCAATTAAAAAGTGGACTAGAATGGTTGCTAAGATGAAGGGCAGGTTTCTGCCCAAAGATTACCAAATTTCTCTGCATAGACAGGTACAAAATTTGAAGTAGAGAGGAATGACGGTGAAATAATATACCGAGGAATTCTACCAGGTGAGTTTGAGAGTTGGTTATACTGAAGACACCCCAGAAAAGACAGCAAGGTTTGTGAATGGCCTAAGGTTGGAGATATTGGATGAGATAAGTATTCATTCTCCGAAAACCATAGAGGAAGCATACCAGAGTGCCTTAAAGGCAGAAGAAAATATCACAAGAAATTAGAATGCCAGGAGAGGATGAGGAACTGGCAAAGGGAAAGGACAATCCTTTGGCAAAGGAAGAATTGCCAACAGTAGTGAAGAGGGCAGCAGTTCATAGACCTCAAGGACAACAGAAATGGAAGGTAGCACTAGGGGAGGAAGGCCATACCAGAGAGGAAGGGGAAATGGCAGAGGCAGAGGAGCTGCCTACCAGTGCTACAAGTGCCACAAGTGGGGGCACAGATCCTTTGAGTGTCCTGAAGGAGAACATGCTGGTCAAAGAGGAGCATATGTTGCTCAGACAGAGGAAGCAGAGGCACCGCCTCAAGAGGTAGAGAATGTACCGGAGACAGGAGAGGCCTTAGTCTTGAACAAGGTACTGCTGAAATCGGCAAAGGAAACAGTTGAACAAACCCAAAGAAAGGCATTATTCCAGACTGTGTGCAAGGCACCTGGCAAATGCTGCAAACTGATTATAGACAGTGGCAGCACTGATAATCTGGTTTCAATAGAGATGGTGGAGAAATTGGGTTTAAAATGATTGAAGCACCCAACTCCCTATAAGGTGTCATGGTTATAGAAGGGTCACCAACTGCTAGTTGATGAGCAGTGTGAGGTGGAGTTCCATATTAGCAAGTATAGGGACAAAGTGATTTGTGACGTCATGCCCATGGACGTGTGTCATATTTTGCTAGGTAGACCGTGGCAGTATGACTGAAAAGTTGTTCATGATGGGAAAACAAACTGTTACAAGTTTGTTAAGGATGGGATTAAGCATACGCTAGTACCCATCAAGGAGGAAGAAACAGCAGAGACTAGTGGAACAAAAGTATTACTGGTGGGTGGAAAAGAATTTCTAAAACAGATTGAAGATGACGAGGTGAAGTATGTTGTTGTAAGGAGACCAAGAATAGTGCTGTTGCACACTGAAATTTCTGATTTACCTGAAGAAATCCAGGAAATGTTGTAGGAATTCAGCGACATTGTGGTGGACAATCTACTAGATAAATTGCCACCAAAGCGGAGTATCAATCATCACATAGATTTCATCCCTGGAGCTAGTTTACTGAATAAAGCTGCTTACCAGATGAGCCCCAAAGACAATGAGGAGATTAGGAAACAAGTATAGGAGTTGCTGGATAAGGGACTGATTCGAGAAAGCTTAAGCCCATGTGCAGTTCCGACAGTTCTAGCTCCCAAGAAAGGAGGCAAGTGGCGGATGTGTACAGATTCACGAGCAATAAACAAAATTACGATCAGATATAGATTTCCATTGCCACGAATGGATGACATGATGGACTGTTTGAGTGGGGCAACATATTTTTCGAAGATAGATCTGAAGAGTGGATACCACCAGATTAGAATCCGAGAAGGGGACGAATGGAAAAAAACTTTCAAAACTAATGAAGGGCTGTATGAATGGCTGGTGATGCCATTTGGGTTGAGTAACACCCCTAGTACTTTTATGCGCCCGATGAATCAGATGTTGAAAGATTTCATTGGGAAATTTGTGATTGTGTCTCTTGACGATATACTGATTTTTAATTAGACCAAGGGGGGAAATTTTTGACATGTTCGATATGTTCTAGAGAAGTTGCAGCAAAACACGTTGCTAATAAATTTGAAAAAATGTACTTTCTTTCAGAAGAAGTTAGTCTATTTGGGTTTCGTGATTGCAGAAAATGAGTTGAAAATGGACCCAGAAAAAGTTGCAGCTATACTTAGCTAGCCATCCCCTAAGAGTCTGTTCGAAGTTCAAAGTTTTCATGACTTGGCAAGTTTTTATCGCAAGTTTATAAAGGATTTTAGTGGAATCTGCGCACCTATGTTGGATACAATCAAGAAGGCAAGTTAACCTTTTCACTGGACTGGAGCTGCAGAGAAGAGCTTCTAGATATTGAAGAAGAAGATCACTGAGAGGCCAATTTTGAGGCTCCCTGATTTCAACAGGCTTTTTCAAGTTCGTTGTGATGCTAGTGGTACAGCCATTGGAGCTGTACTCAGCCAGGAAGACAAACCAATAGCCTATTTCAATGAAAAATTAAATGAAAACAGGCAAAAGTATACATATTATGACAAGGAGTTTTATGTCGTCGTCCAAGATTTGAAGCATTGGAGACATTATTTGTTGGGTAATGAGTTTGTCTTGTTTTTTGATAATTCTGCATTACAGTATGTTATGCAGCAACATAAGCTGAATCACAAACATGCAAAATGGGTGGAGTACTTACAAAGTTTTACGTTCATATTGAAGCATATTAATGGTCAAGCGAACAAGGTAGCAGATGCACTAAATAGAAAAGTTTTACTGTTGCAGGAGAGCACGATACAAGTGTTGGGATTTGAACACCTGAAGGACTTGTATGAAACAAATGCAGATTTCAAGGAGGCTTATGAAGCTTGCCAGAATCCATTGTTAAGGAACAATAGTCCATTGCTAGACTATAACTTGGAGGAGGAGTTGTTATTCAAGGGAGGATAGTTGTGTGTCCCAGAATGTTCGATGAGGTAGAACATCATCTGGGAAAAACATAGTGGAGGTCTAGCTGGACATTTCGGCATCGATAAGACCTTGGATCAGCTCAGTCATTTCTATTACTGGTCAAAGATGTGAAGAGACGTATAGCGGTATGTGACCAGGTGTAAGATATGTCAGTTAGTGAAAGGGCACAGTCAGACCACGAGGTTATACACACCCTTGCCTATTCCAAACAGACCATGGGACTCAGTCAGTCTGGACTTTGTCCTAGGTCTGCCCAAAACACAGCCAGGTTTTGATTCCATCATGGTGGTGGTGGACCGATTCTCGAAGTTGGCACACTTTATCCCTTGCAGAAAAACCAGTGACACTACCCACGTAGCACACTTGTTTCTCACCGAAGTCGTCAGACTACATGGCTTACCTAAGTCCATAATTTCTGACAGGGACGTTAAATTCACAGGGAATTTCTGGCACACCTTATGGAAAAATCTGGACACGAAGTTAAACTTCAGTTCCGCTTATCACCCATAGACTGATGGGCAAACGGAGGTGGTGAACAGAAGTTTAGGAAACCTGCTGCGGAGTCTAGTCAGAGAAAATTCACGAATGGGGGATCGTGTACTTGCTCAAGCGGAATTCTCTTACAACAATTCACCGAATCGAAGCACAACAAGTAGTCCTTTTCAGATCTTGTATGGAATACATCCCCGAGGAGTGCATGAGCTGTGGGATTTGGGACAGTTAGAGAAAAGAAGTGCTAACGAGGAAGACTTTGCAAGAGTAATTAATGACCTACATGAGCAGGTGAAGATGAAATTATAGGACAACAGTTAGAGGTACAAACAGAAAGCAGATCTGAAACGAAGTGAGGTACAATTTAATGTAGGGGATCAGGTCCTAGCACATTTGCGCAAGGAAAGATTTCCTAAGGGCGAATACAATAAGCTGAAATTAAAAAAAAATGGACCTTGTAAAATTCTACTAAGTTTTTTGCAAATGCCTATGAACTGCAATTGCCTCTAGGTATAGGAATATCGCCTATTTTTAATGTGGTAGATTTATTCACATACACTGCCAATCTAGAAGAGGACAGTTCGGCACAACCAAAGCAGGACACCCAGGAAAAGAGTTGTTCGTGGATGAGACAAATGCCTTCAGCTCAGCTACTTGAAATCGAAGGAATCCTCGACACACAAGTGGTCAGGCGGACTCGGAGGAAGGAGCACCTACAGTACCTCATCAAGTGGAAGAACCGCTCTATTGAGGACAGTTCGTGCTTGATGCATGACAGATACAACATGCATGGTATTCTATCGAGGAGCTCATGGATCAGAGCCATGAACTTTCACCTACCTCAGGAGCCTGATGCAGGAGCATCCATCTCAGGGAGGACATGGTTGGGAATTTGTCTCTTTCAAACAGTTGAGTTTCATTAGTTTTCATTTCCTAGGAATGGTTGTATTAGCCAATGTTAATGTTTGCTTACGTATTTCTTTTTACTTTTTAGTTTTATTTAATTTTTTTTTTAATTTACAAAGCAAGAAAAGACAATTATTTAGAAACCATTTAATGTAACCACATAATGTAAGTACTAGCAGTTTTGCTAACTGTCCAATGTTCTCTACAAAACGAAAGGAGAAAACAACTAATGTAAATCCTTTTTGCCATCATAGAATTAAATGAAGAGAAAGCACAGAGAGATTTTCTGAAGACAAACATCTAAATCCATTCATGTTATAGCTCTAGAATTTTTCCACAGAATACTGTTAAATTATTTTCTTTTCCAGAAGCAAAGTAAATACACATAGGTGAACAGTAAACACCAAAGTGAGGAGAGCTACCAGACAAGCAGCGGCACAAACAGAGTAAATATATGAAGGATCGAGAAAGCCATTATCCACACAGATAAGCTTCAGGTACATAAAACGATTACATTCCCATTTTCCTTTGCAAAATCTAAACAATCGAATTTATATATATATATATATATATATATATATATATATATATATATATATATATTTGTCAAAAGTTGAGCATCACAGTACATTGTTCAATGACCAATAAATAGAACAGAGTCGACCGAAACTACAAACCCCTGCGAGGTCATTGCAGGACCGTTTAAATACATAAATAACTACAAACAACAGAGTTGCAAATACACAGTGGAGCCACAGGCACAGTGCCAAGAAACTGCAGAGCCAAGCCAAACTACCACCAAAGACTCATAAACCCTATGAACAGCAAACCCTCAGCCAATCAAACAGGAAGACACCAAGGAGCGACCCTACCCAGTTCTTGCGTAAGAGACACGGCGTGAAGACCACGAGCAAGCCCATCACTCACCTGCATTGGCCAACGAACAAGTCGTTAGCCACAAGAAATAAACCACAGTTACGTTAACAAAGTGCAACCAGAACAGAGGGTAGGGTTATGAGAACTTACCGAGGAAGAGTCGAGCCTGTGTAAGCCAACAAAGGAGCCATGGAGCCAAGGTCACAGTCATAGAGTTGCTCACTACCATGAGGAGCAGAGGCTGTCAGCAACTAAGAAAAACAAAGTAAGAACAACCAGCATAGAAAGAGGGCTTACCTTTCAGAAGGCTACCGAGTGGAAGCCAAAAGCCGAGCGACTCCATAGCTGCAACCTGAGACAAGAACAAAACCAAACAAATAGTCAACTAGTGAAGCCAGCGCATGGAGGGGAGACATGTAAACCAAAGCTGCAATTGAAGACACAAATATAGCCGAGCAAAACTTGACAACAGAGACCAATACCAAGGGTTTCACACCCAGGTCTTGTAACCAAGCACAGAGAAGGGAGCATAGACATTGTCTACAGGTGGAAACCCCCATCGAATTGCAAGCCAGGAATAGTGAAAACGAAACCCCAACAAAGAGACAGAGCAAACCCCGATTTCGTAGAACCAGAGACTTCACCAGCATCATAACGGCACAACAAAGTGAAAAATCACAAATGAAATGAACGTCAGGGTTTCGGAGCCTAGAAGAAGCGGGAAGGAACATAGCCCAAGACCAAGACACATGTCCTCGTCTCAATAAACCAACAATACAACAACATTTAAGTTAACCAACCACCGCTTAATAAACAATCAATCAACAAATTTATCATTAACCGAAAGCCTTAAGGGCTGGACCCATCAAGAATATATATATATATATATATATATATATATATATATATATTATATATATATATATATATATATATATATATATATATATATATATAAAATAATTATATGTCAATTCCAAGACAAATATTAACAAAATTATTAATTCAATTGTATTTTTTATATATTTTTTAAATATATAAATTAATTTTGGAATATTTTGTTTAGAATTATTTATTATTTTTATATATTATTATAGTTTAACTTTATATTTTATATTAAAGTGGTTTATGGGGTCTTGGATAGTTGGTGATTGGGTGCTTTGTTAAGGGACTTTTTGATATGAAGTCACTTGTTCAATTCTCCACCCTGATAGTAAGTGGTATATTGGACATGATGAAGAAATAATCCTACCAAACAATTTATCTTATCATATCATAATATTAAAGTAAAACTAAATTGCAAAAGCATCAACTTTCAGTTAGTTGAAAAATTATCTCATCACCACACAACCCCTGGGACCCATTCTTCTTCTTATCCCATCCACTATTTGCAAACATGGATTTTATGCTATGTACTATTTACAAACATAATGTGATCATACACGGGAATGAAAACTGCTACACATACCTTGACAAAGCCTTCTTCTTATCCCATCCACTATTTGCAAACATGGATCTTATCCCATCCACTATTTACAAACATGGAAATAAATAAATTATATTGTAAACAATGAAAATATGATTATACACATACCTTGACAAAGCCATCCCCAAAGCTTGCATCATTCCTAAAACTGTAAGTACAATCAATATGACAATTAAGTGATGGAGAGTTGAATTGTGTTAGGATAACCAAAGCGTTCTGGGCACAACTGGTCGACTGACGTATTGACGCCGCCAAAGCCATCCCCAAAGTTTACATCGTTCTTAAAACTGTAAGTACAGGCAATGTGACAATTAAGTGATGGAGAGTTGAATTGTGTTAGGATAACCGAAGCGTGGTGGGAATGACCGGTCGACTGACGTATTGATGCCGCTAGCACAAAGGCTATATAGCCCAAGGCAAATGTCAGCAAACGCTAAAGTTTAACATTGACAACGATAAAAAAAAATTACGAATTTTTTTTTGGGTATAAATACAAAAATACCACCACAGCATCCCTATATGTCAACGTAATGACATAACGACTTTGTGGCATACTCTTCAAAACAATAATAATTTAATGACTTCAAAATATTAATAATATTTGATACAAATTGTAAAATTAAATGATATATATTTTGTAATAATAATAATAATAATATATATATATATATATATAAAAAGTAGTATAATATCAAATTCAATTTCTTTTATAAAGGATATTTTAGCATATTATTTAAAATAATAGTAATTTTGTTTGGGTTTTGAATAGACTATGATGGAGTGTTTTATTAAGGTACTACTTAATATAAAGTTACTGGTTTAATTCTCGGTCCGATTGAAATGACACATTAGACATGTTGAAGATATAGTCATACCAAATTTACAAAATAAAATATAATAATTTCACTTTATATAAACAACTAGCAGGTCATTTAAAACAATAACGATTTCTTTCTTTTATATAAAGAATATTGTGGCATGCTCTTTAAAACAATAATAATTTGATGGCTTGAGAATGTTGATTATGCCAATATACAATATTTTGTAATTATATATATATATATATATATATGTTTAGTTTAAATAATCTACTATTTGAATCTTTCAATTCTATTCAACACTTTTCGGGTATGTTAATATTTTGTTTATGTTGAAAAAAAACTATCCCTTGTTTAATTAAAAGTAATTTCATAAACATTTTTAAGTCATATTTTATGACCAAAAAGTAATTTTAGCTACTACGATTCTACCTAGTCATTAATGAGACTAATATAGAAGGGCCATGTGGCCTATAAAAGCACATAACGTTAAATCTATTAAATTTATTCCCATGCTCCAGAGAAAGAAATAAGAACGCCTTTGTTATTTTCACTATTTTGTACATATGAAGTGGTTTTGAAATTTGTGACGCAACTTAGCCTTCGTTTTCAGAAAGTTAATAAAACTAGCATTTGCACCTAATGTTGCAAAGGAAACGTCGTAAGGCATAGTGTGTGGAAGAATATTGAAATGTGAATGGGCTTTTTTGAAAGCAAGGGTCGATGATTCTGAGTTTTAATTTGAGGAAGCCATACCGAAAACTGTTTTGGGGGGTTAAAGTGGCTACGAAATGGAATGCAAGTAGGCATAAATATCCATTGAACTTGTTTAGAGACCTTTGTTTGTATTTGGTAAAAATTGCGTAGTTGAATGTGAAGGTAAACGAATGAATTCACGTGAACAACAACCGAGTATCTATATTGATTTGGATAGGGTTATTTAAGAAATCATTATTCAAACGGGAAACTAAATTAATATGAAGATATATTGAAAACATGTCTTATATTCATTAAAATCAATTGATTTTGTTAAAAAAATATGTTAAAACCCATTGACAATGAATTGGTTGTGAAAACATAAACTATCAAAATGGTATTTGATCTTGAAACTTCCTTTTTTAAGTTTCAAATGGAAAATACAAATAGTGAATTGTAACAAAAGAGGTTCAAGAAACAATATAATATTCTAAAGAGCATTGTGCTTGTCATTCCATATTTGAAGTTGTATCAAAACATGTCGAAGGCATCGAAGACCTGAAGAAGCAGTAATGGACCTGCAAAATATTTATTTTGTTAGAATTAGTAATATGTAAATCAGTTGTGGAAATTTATTAGTAATACTTTGCAGGTGAGTTGTGTTAAAATGAATTTGGAATGAATGGAAATGAAGTTACCTTTGCCATGGGGATTTATATATTGTTAGTGGAAGATGCATGGTGAATAATGGCATACTGAATACCATTGGAGATTTATGCGTAGTTGGAGACGCATATTTTTTGCTTGCCATTCTACTTGTAGTTGCTTAGGTATGCTATTTCTGAGTCTATATGTCCTGTTGCAAAACAAAGAAAATGTTAGAATGAGATGTATAGATAATATAAAGACATTCTAATATTTGCTTAGTGGAAGATGCATGGTGAATAATGGCATACTGAACACCATAGGAGATTTATGCATAGTTGGAGACGCATATTTTTTGCTTGCCATTCTACTTGTAGTTGCTTATGTATGCTATTTCTGAGTCCATATGTCCTGTTGCAAAACAAAGAAAATGTTAGAATGAGATGTATAGATAATATAAAGACATTCTAATATTTGCTTAATTATTAATGTTGATTAAATTTGGTTGTTGTTGAAATATATGAAAAGTATGTTATGAAATAGAATGAGGTAAATAAATGGAGGAAACCTTTTGGTGATGTTAAAATATGGGTTGGAGCAGATTATCTGGAGGCGACATTGAACAGAGAATTTCTTCTGCGTGTTTTCTGCGAGCAACGTTTTTTTTGTCCTTCATTTTACTGTAACAATCGAAACTGAATGCGGGGCTAATTCGGAGATCTTGTAGAGAAGGTACTCTTGGAATTGTTGTGAATGTGAGACCTTGATGTTCTGTTTCTCCTTTTTTTATGGGGTAATGTAAAAGAGTAGTTCTTATGGAAGAGTTCAAATATTTCTTAGGTCAATTTATAAAATTTCATCAAACCAACGAGGAGAGTAAAATCCTCAATTGCACCTGAACATGCGTAGAATTGTCAACAAAGGAATGCCTCATAGGGTTGACCTAAATTTGAAAGGATCTCAATGAACCCAGCCAGATGACTATGGAAGTACAATCTTCAAATGCAGACTCTGCCAAGATGCAGGCCGTCTAATCACTTCCTGCACAAGAAAGGTACAGCAAGTGGAAGGACATTCAGAGCCATAATAGATCTTCCATAGATGGCCTGCTGTGGGATCCAAAAAGTTGGGAGGACGAAAATAAGACCCGGTTAGTTTAGAAGACAACCAAAGGAAAGGAACCAAAATTATAGAAACAACAGCTATAGAGAAGGCCCATGAGGAAGGAAGAAAACTCCTACAGACTCTCGAGTCTCAGCACAGGAGAAGACCACAACTGAGATCGGGAACTAGGAGAAGAAAACCAACCACAGCCGAATTTGTGAAAAAATGAAATGAAGAAGACCACAGAACATCAAGATCCCTTTGCCAAATCCTCGACAGTGAAAAGTGGATACAAAAATCGATTCAAACAAGGAGCAAAAAGCAATGTCTGGTTGGTGGTTTTGTTTTAGCAGAATAGACAGCATCCTCTAACAACAGTAAAGTTAAATTGCCAATCAAACAAGAATAAAGTTTAAATAATCAAGAAAGCATAAGATCCCTTTGCCAAATCCTCGATAGTGGAAAGTGGATACAAAAATCGATTCAAACAAGGAGCAAAAAGCAAGTGGAAGGACATTCAGAGCCATAATAGATCTCTAAATCTTCAATTGCACTTGAACATGCATAGAACTGTCAACAAAGGTATGCCTCATAGGGTTGACCTAAATTTGAAAGGATCTCAATGAACCTAGCCAGATGACTATGGAAGTACAATCTTCAAATGCAGACTCTGCCAAGATGCAGGCTGTCTAATCACTTCCTGCATAAGAAAGGTACAGCAAGTGGAAGGACATGTAGAGCCATAATAGATCTTCCATAGATGGCCTGCTATGGGATCCAAAAATTTGAGAGGACGAAAATAAGACCTGGTTAATTTAGAAGACAACCAAAAGGAAAGGAACCAAAATTATAGAAACAACAGCTACAGAGAAGGCCCATGAAGAAGGAAGAAAGCTTCTACAGACTCTCGAGTCTCAACACAGGAGAAGACCACAATTGAGATCAAGAACCAGGAGAAGAAAACCAACCACAACCGAATTTGTGAAAAAATGAAATGAAGAAGACCACAGAACATCAAGATCCCTTTTCCAAATCCTCGACAGTGGAAAGTGGATACAAAAATCGATTCAAACAAGGAGCAAAAAGCAATCTCTAGTTGGTGGTTTTGTTTTAGCAGAATAGAAAACATACTCTAACAGCAGTAAAGTTAAATTGCCAATCAAATAGGAATAAAATTTAAATAATCAAGAAAGCATATATATAACTGAATCAATTCAATTGGGAATTAATTTTGAATCAAAATTATAAGACTCTGTATCTGCTCTGTGGCTAATGTAAAATTCATGGCAGAGGATTTTCTATAATGGTCCATGGATGAAATACTACATTGGTTAAGTTAGAATGATTCCCCTTCAGTACAAAGTATAGACCAGAGATTTAAAATACAATTTAAAAACCTACAGATTAGAGTGTTAAGATACAATGTTAACCCCATTAAGTGTGAAAGGTCACGTCCCCAAATTTTCCCAACTGGTACTGATAACTCCCAACCTTTTTAGAGAACGTAAAGCATCAATTCTTTTTGTTGGGGAAATAAGCTACCCAATTTTCTTTTTGTTGGGGACAGAAACTACCCAATTTTTGCCCTTGCATGGGAGTGGGAATGTGTTGCATGAAGGATTCTCAAGTAGAAACTAGACAAGAATGCACGAAAATCAACCCTAGGCTAGTTGTGGTAAACTCTCACCAGTTCACAGCTAACCGTAGAAGAGGATCTTATCATGATACTAAACGAAGGATTATGCTAGCTATGAAAAATATTAATGAGAACACACTTCTACTTTATTCTTCTAAAAATCCTTATCAGGCTAAGCGAATATACTTCTAATTTATGCATTTCAATCAACCATCAACCGACATTACCCTCAGACATATCCTAGCTCGATGTGGTGTCCACTGAATGTGCTTTGGCAATGCCAATTCTCCAGCCAATCAAGGATGACATCATGACATTCCAATGTAACGTTTGGGATAGAAGCAAGCCACCGAATCATGATAAATCAATGTACAAATCTAAGTTGTTGTAGAAACTCATGCAGATGTATAGTAGACAATATTTTCCAATGCCATTTGCTTCAGATAGGACCCTTAGAAGCATAAACAATATGCAATTTATTTGTTGTTCAGCATAGGCTCCCTTGTTTTAGTTTTCCTTTTCTAATCTTTGAACTTGACAATAAGGTACAAACCAATTATTGCATTATTCATCATTATTTCTGACTATCGTGGCAACGGAACGAATCACTGATAGAAGTCTGAATTTAGAGAAACCATCTGAACAAATCACTGAAAACAAGTCTCAGCACAGGAGAAGACCACAACTGAGATCAGGAACCAAGAGAAGAAAACCAACCACAGCCGAATTTGGGAAAAAATGAAATGAAGAAGACCACAGAACATCAAGATCCCTTTGCCAAATCCTCGACAGTGAAAAGTGGATACAAAAATCGATTCAAACAAGGAGCAAAAAGCAATGTCTGGTTGGTGGTTTTGTTTTAGCAGAATAGACAACATCCTCTAACAGCAGTAAAGTTAAATTTCCAATCAAACAGGAATAAAGTTTAAATAATCAAGAAAGCATAAGATCCCTTTGCCAAATCCTCGACAGTGGAAAGTGGATACAAAAATCGATTCAAACAAGGAGCAAAAAGCAATGTCAGGTTGGTGGTTTTGTTTTAGCAGAATAGACAACATCCTCTAATAGCAGTAAAGATAAATTGCCAATCAAACAGGAATAAAGTTTAAATAATCAAGAAAGCATATATATAACTGAATCAATTCAATTGGGAATTAATTTTGAATCAAAATTATAAGACTCTGTATCTGCTCTGTGGCTAATGTACAATTCATGGCAGAGTGGACATTCTCTAACAAGGTGGGGACTCTACTGAGCATTCATGTGTAATATCCATTTGATGCTGGGAAAATTTTTCCAAAAAAGGCACTCTTGGAAACCTGGAAACTATTCAGAATGAAAACATAGTACAAATTCATGCATCTTTATGGCCCATAGGCATACAATCTAGGGCCAATCAAGACTTTTAATAGCCTGGATAAATGAAAAGCAAGATTCCTGAGCTATATAATAATAAATGCAGAATACAATTATGTTGTTGCCCTTTTAGAAAATGTCATATCAGTCGTCATTAAAGTTGGGCTATGCTCCTGAGGGTCAGAGAAAAAAAGCTTGTGTGAGCTTGAAATCTCCCCAATTTTGTTGAACTAGAAATACATATCTTGACTTTCTTCACTGTCCATGTTTTAACATGATTTGACCACAGGATGGTCTGTGTCAACAAGTAGTGAGACAACACCTACAGATTAGAGTGTTAAGGCAGGGGATCTAATATACATAATGCATATAAAAGAAGGAACTTTTTGGTCTGGCTCAAATTATTGCTGAAACCGATTTCATGACCCAAAAAGTATCTAAACAATTCTGAGTTTTCAAACAATTCACACTCAGTGGAAATGACAAAAAGGGTTTCTGTAACGAAGGGACACTCAGTGGAAGTATAAAATGGATAAAACTTACAGGAAATAGATGGTACAAGTGGCTCAAGAGGATTTCAATTTTTTGGATTCGGTTGGTTAGCACCTAATTCAACTATGAACGTACGAGAGATACTTACAATGAAATTATGCTTAATGGTTCAATGCCTCACGCATGTACCCTTTACTATTGGTTGGTACCCCTTGCAAGATTCAAATAATTTTTTACCAATGTTTATCTCAGGTATTATAGACCAACGAGGAGAGTAAAATCTTCAATTGCACCTGAACATGCGTAGAACTATCAACAAAGGTATGCCTCATAGGGTTGACCTCGATTTGAAAGGATCTCAATGAACCCAGCCAGATGACAATGGAAGTACAATCTTCAAATGCAGACTCTGCCAAGATGCAGGTCGTCTAATGACAGGCTGCACAAGAAAGGTACAGCAAGTGGAAGGACATTCAGAGCCATAATAGATCTTCCATAGATGGCTTGCTGTGGGATCCAAAAAGTTGAGAGGACGAAAATAAGACCCGGTTAGATTAGAAGACAACCAAAAGGAAACGAACCAAAATTATAGAAACAACCGATACAGAGAAGGCCCATGAACAAGGAAGAAAACTCCTACAGACTCTCGAGTCTCAGCACAGGAGAAGACCACATTTGAGAACAGGAATGCTTCTTGAGGTTGGTTTGCAGCTCTAAAAGGGGCATTGTCTCAGATGGTGGACTTGGGAGGTGATTTGTTGCTTTTGACGCAAAAAATGAAACATACATAGTCGTTAAGCAAATAGTAAATGTAATATGCAACCACTGATCTATGCACAGTAATGAACCAAAGTTCATGAGACAAAACTTAACAGGTATTGCACATATAGCAACAGTGTCACACACCCATTCTGTCTATGAGCAAGATATCCAAAGGTATCTCTCATCCTTTGTCCAGTTCACAAATATTTTGTCCATATCCATCCTGGCCCATCTCCTTTCCTGCTTCAGAATCCCACATATACATTTCACTTAATTTGGGAGTTTGTTTTTTAAGAAAAGACTCACTCTCTACCCACAGGATAACAAATATGAGAAAAATAACAAATATTTCTCTTTTTCAATTGGGTACAAACATCAACATGGATGGAAAAAGGAGAAAAATTGTCTATTAGCATTAATCAATTTTTTCACTTTAATGTTGTTTTTCACTGTTTTGGTGTATTGCTATGTAAACCTTACAGTGTAATCTTTGTTCAACTCATATTGCAATTGATATTTATGTGACGTAAGAAGTTTTCATCTGTTCTTGCAAGTAGGATTTAAAAATCATAATAATAGTAGTTGTTAGGTTATAGTGGTAGTAGTTGAAATTAACTCCATGTCACCAAAAAGTAAGAAGTAAGAGACCAACAGATTCTTCTCAATAAAGGAAAAAAGAAATGAACGTTGCCAGATAGGAGGGTTATTAGCAATTCTGTGTTTTCTTCTATAATAAATGGTGTCAGTCCCTATATCTTTTCCTAAAGGTTGAAGTAAAAGATTCTCCTTTCCCCCGAGTTGATTGGGAGGATAATGCAATGGTAGAATGCAGAATTCAAGAACCATCGCTTTTTGGTAAGTGGCTGTTTCGCTTATTGAACAGAGCTTCTGGAAATATTTGTGCATTTAACACGATCTAGAGTACAAGTGAAAATCATGCGTTGTTAGACAATTCTTTCCGGGAAGTTTAAACACGGGTTGATCTGCTGATTTACCGGAAATGCTTTCTTGAAAAGGTCGATTTTACATTACTAAGAAGTTTTTGCTTCTTGAAAACTGAGTCCATAATTGACTGTAAGACACATGGTAGAATTCTTCGAAATCAATTCGAAACACTAAAATTCCATATCCTATTCACTTATTTATAAAACTTTCATATCAATTTAAACAGTAAATGGCACCATTTCATACTTATTTCACTTTAATTTAGTATGTGAGACTTTTTATGGATATAATAAGCTTTAGAGGATTTACGTCTATTTTCAATTGTAATTTCGTTGAGCAATTTCATTAACCTTTGTAGTATGTACTGTGAACAGTAAATGTTTAATATATCTTTATAAAAATTATAAACTTTTAATTGCATTCATGTTAAACAATAACAATAAATAAAAAAATATGGCTATAGTTAACTCTTAGATGTTCAAGGCTAAACATAAAATCCATGTTAAAAAATGGTCCATCTAAAAAAAGTCATCTCAACAATGACATTTGCATACCTATATTAAACATACGGCCATACTAAAAAAAACCTTGGTGTGGACACCGAAATTTACACATACGACAGAGGTAAACGTCGTTAAGTTACTCCTCTAAGGGATTAAATCGCTTATAATTTTCCAAATATAACATCAAAGCCATTATGGAAATTTTGGATAGAAAATTTAACGGCAACTAAAAGCAATGGATAACTAAATTTATATAGACATAACCCTATGTCAAAATTCTTAAAAATTTCGCCAGAAAACATCAAAACTACGTTAATGATATTTACTCGAAGCAGAAGTACTCCGATGAGATTTAAAGATCACACTAGTTTTTTATAATAACAAAAGTCAGTGCAGGCTTCCCTAGTGACAATGAAAAACACAAGTGCCTAATAAACAGACAGTGCTCTGTGTTTCCCAAGTCTAGAATCAAACATAGGTACCTAAAAAACAGAGAGTTATAGCTCTGTGTTTCTCTTGCCCTATATCAAAAACATTTAATTAATCAATTCTAACTGAGTTAACAGCATAAACAGTCAAACAATCAAACTGTAGAAGACAAACAAAGGATGACTAAGTCCGAGTCTATTTATATAAAAGTATATAATTGGTCAATTCTAACTGAGTTATCACCATCAACAGTTAAACAATCAAACTGTAAAATACAAACAGAGGATGACTAAGTCAGAGTCTTTTTATGTAGAAATATATAGTTGGTCAATTCTAACGATGTTATCAGCTTCAACAGTTAAACAATGACACTGTAAAATACAAACAGAGGATGACTAAGTCAGAGAACCTTAACAGCTAAAATCTAGGCAGAGAATGAGGTCCTTGATTATGAAAAAAATAAAAAAGGATGTTAACAACGAATTGTATGAGATGTTATATTGATACAGTACCAGGAAGACAGAATCGCTCAATTGGAATGAAAATCTGAGTAAATTATTGAGTATGCCAATAGGGAAAAAAAGAAAAAGAAAAAGTATATTAGACATGGGGATATATTCAATATCAAGATCACCAAAACTAATAATGGAATGATTTCAGAGATTTTATCTCGACTTCCTTGCATTTAAATAAGAAATATTATACTTTTCAGTATAGATGAATCTCAGTTCTGAATCTATTATTCATAAAAAAGGGAAAAAGAAACCTGTTGCAAACCAACCAACTTCAGATATATATGGAGGGGGAACTTAAATGGCAACCAAATGGAATGGACGCAACTTACCTGGCAGATGATCATCTGTAGTCCACCCTCGAGGAACAGGGCCCTCCGTCCTAACCTGTCAACAATAAAAATGGAGACTACGATGGAAACCAAACTCATCACTCCAAGAATAGCTGCAGCCAAGAGAGAAGCCTGTGACCCAAATCCTATGGTCTTGAAGATGAGTGGAGCATAAAACGCGACGATGTTGAAACCCGCGAGCTGCTGAAAACAGGGAATGGCCAGAGCCATGACCAGATGAGGCCTGTATTTCCTTTTGGCAATGTTGCGGAAGGGATGCTTCACTTTCTTGGAAATGTCGCTGGCTTCTATTAAGTCCTGCAACTCCTCCTGCACGTCTGGCGTCCCGCGGATCCTCACCAGCACAGCCCTGGCTTTCTCCATTTGCCCCCTTTCAATTAGACTGTTGGGGGTGTCGGGTAGGGTGAAGGAACCTGTCAACATTATCAATGCTGGGACAGCTACCAGCCCCAGAGAGAGACGCCACCCCCAATTCTGGATCTTGGCAGCGAAATAGTTTACCAGATTCGCAGCAAGGATCCCAGTTCCTAGGAATAGTGTGAAGCCAATATTGAGAGCTCCCCTCAGTCTGGGAGGGGCCATTTCCGACAAATAAATAGGCACACACTGAGAAGCATGACAATTCATATCAATATTCAGCATTCCATAAACTCCATCCCGTAGCTTGATTGAATTCCTCCTCATATATAAAAGCCGGCATAGGTGGCAAGCTGTGCCATTTAGCTGATAACGGATCCAAAGCATTCCAGATGAGCTTTTCCTCTTCGTCTTTCATCAAAATGTATAGTCATTCTTCAGAGAAACCGATCATTTCAGCCCGAATTTTCCCAAAAACAACAGAAACCCCAACGCTTAAACAAGAAACCAGTCCAAAACACAATTCTAGCAGCGGAAATTTAAAGGCCAGCGGAAATTTAAAGCCCCCATTAAAGCGGCCATAACGCTCCACCTTCACCCCAATCCTTGAGTATGGCAAGCGCTGGGTGGAAACCGGATATTTGATCCAACGGTAGCAATTATTCGAATCGTCTAACATCAAATCAGACGGACGATAACGATGACAGCAAAGACCACAGGAAAGTTCATCTCAGAGGGAACGCCTTACGGCGTAAATATTTAGATTAAAGCCATTTGAGCATAAACGTTCCTTGATATATACTCGGGTGCAGGCAAATAGAATTTCGCAGTTGGAGAGCACAATGATTGATAGTGGACAGTGGACACCTTGTGAAGAACCTTATTTAGTGTTTCGGTTAAAAGAATCCTCAACTAAAAGGTTTATAGGGAAAATCGTCACGTCGAGGAATGACATACATTTATTAAAAAATATATTTTTAAAGGTGATTTTTTTATTAAAAGTAGTTGGAATTTAAGTAAAAAGAATTCAAAAAAATTTTTAGTAGCAGAGATTTAATCATTTCTTTTCTATGGTGGAAATAGATTCAATACTATCAAAAATTTATGGGGCACTCAAAATGTATTTAATGCGACTTTTTGGATCCTTTTAAGTGGGTTTTCCTGTTCTAATTTCTCTAAAATCGGAGAGAAATTTATTGAAATCACAAGTTTGATGGGTAACCCCTACACAATCCAAGTATCCCTGGGGTTTTTCAGGGTGTTGAATCTATAACGAGTTTAAGTAACACAAATCAAAATTTCACCTCAAAATTTTCTATCAAATTCCAACACTAAAAAATCCAAAACAATTCCCATTTAACATCACTCGTTAATAGTCATCTTGACCCGATTGGGCTTCGTTTTACATTGATATTAAGTTTTACGTTGATATTACATTTTAGGAGCCCCGTCTTTAAAAAAAAATTACACAAACTCTCTAATAATATATTATTTTAATTTATTTTTCAATTTAAAATAATAAAAATAAAATTGAATTTATATATATATATATTTTAAATTATTAAAATCTATATTTAAAAATATTAATTTTATTTAAAAATAATGTGTTAATTTAAAATTATATATATAAATTTAAAAATTAATTTTATGATTAAATTTTAAATAGTAAATTAAAACAAATAAAAATATTATAATTTAAATATTTCATATATAAGTAATTTTGTTTAAGATAAATATTTGTTAAAATTATAAATTACAAAACTTATATAATCTCCATCTCCCAATTTTTTTAAGAACATTACATTTTATTTAAACACTAAAATTATAAATTACAAAACTTATATAATCTCAATCTCCCCAATTTTTTTTTAAAGAATATTACATTTTATTTAAACACTTAAAATATTAAAAAGACTATAATTAAAAAATGGTTAAATTTTGATTAAAAGTTTTAATAAAACTTTACCCCTACAAAAATAAAAACAAAACTATAAAATGATTATATATATATATATATATATATATATATATATATAAACTATAAAATGATTATATATATAGTGAATAATGTGAAGGACTGCATAAGGTAGTTTTATGTTATTTTTATAGAATAAAAAAAAAGTACAGATTGCGGTAGAATTTTTTATTTTTTTATAATATGAGATTATTTTCCTTAGTTGTATGAAAGTGACTTACACATAAAAAAAATCAGTTGCCTTGTTAATATAGATTTCTCTCGCTTACATTCTACTAAAGCGGATTTTTGAAATTCTCTAAAAGATTTCACCATAGAGGTAAGTAAAACATCTATAAAACCAAGATTATTAGTGACTTGAAAATATAAAATTTAAAGGGATATAGTGAGAGATATCACTCTCTAGAACAAAACTGTAAGGACCTGCGGTTATGCGAAGTGAACGACGAGCTACAGCTAAGGCATACAAGCGAGCATGTGTAAAATGCGCGTGGGAGTCTTGGCTAAGGCAAGTTTATACCATGGGGATGAGTTGATATCACCCACGGGCCAACCTCATAGGCTTGTACTTCGGGCGAAGGATGGGTTGGCAGTCTCGTGTGATGGGTGGGTTGACGAAACGATGGTGAACGAGTTGCAAGTATGAGGGCGTCGACTGAACAAGTTGGATAAGTCGGTTGGGTGGCACGATTCGCCCAACTGCCCATATATATGGAGGGCGTAGGTTGGAGCAAACACATTGAACATCGAACATCACTCGGTCATCGAAGGAGAAGTGCGAAGGGTGGAGAAGAGCCGTAGCAAGGCGCAGGTTATGCGCCCACTCATCGGGCAGCTCTACACGAAGGTTGGCACAAAGTCTTGGTGACGGGTCGAAGCATAGGTCGTGGGTCACACGAAGGTGCCTGCCCGTCATTCGGAGGTAAACGCGGGTGGAGGGTGTGTGTGGGCGTCCACCTGCCAGTTAGAGAATCGGGTGGAGAGTGTGTGTTGGCGCTTGCTCGACGGTTGTGTGTGCGGGTGGAGGGTGCATGAAGACGCCCGTCCGTCGGTTGACACGAACTCGGTTGAGGAGCTTGGGTGGAGGGCCATGTGAGGGCGCACCCGCCCGACTCAGGTAAGTGACTTGTGTGTTGAAACAGTGAACTCAGGTAGAGGTGAAACAAAGGCGCTCGCCCGCGGTTGGTGTCTGTGTGAGGCCACACGAAGGTGTTGCCAAGTGGAAAATTTTGCTAAGTGTGGATTGTGGAGAGTGACCACCGTGCAAGGCGTGCACGAGATGGGAAACTCGTTGGCAAGACACGAAGTCTGAATTTTGGCTAAGTATAAAACTTGGGGTTTCCAAGATATACTTGTAAAATTGTAAAGTTGATAATATATTGAAATCGGGCAGACTCATTGCTCAGGGAGTTGCCCCTCCCTTTCTATTGCTGCAATTGTGTTCTTTATGTATAATTGCTGTGGATAATGAATCTGTATGGGTGTTCATTAGTATAAAGGAATAATAATAATACTTGGTGAAGAAAAATAAACTAAGTATCGAATGTTAAGGCGTAGTCCATGAACATAAGTATTGGTGAAAAGAAAGTGTTTGGTGTTGCTGCACCTCGCTATAAGTGGTTGAAATACTACTGCAGGTGTAGGGGCGTGACAGTTGGTATCAGAGCAGCTGATTCGAGCATTGAAGGTTGAAGCTGCTACACATCTACAATGAAGTGCAGATGGTATCAGAGCTCACGATTGGATCTAGTACGTGATGAAGTGACAATGGAACCAGGTACTTGCAGGTGAAGGAAGTTGGCTTCACATACAAGTGAGAAAAGAGCTGGTTCAGTGTTGCAAGGAACTTGGTGAAGCTGGTGAATGGTCTGTACTAGATCACAAATAAGGAAGTTGTTAGCAGAAATGGCAGGTGAATCTCAGGTTGGGGAATCTAGCCGAATTGCGACGGATGCTTTCATAGAAAGGATATTGGAAAGAATGGAGGAATTGGAGTCTTACTGGACTACGAAGATGAACTTGGTCATGAAAGATCAAGAGGCTAATTCGAAGATGAGGGAAGAACTCGATGAACTCCGAACTCAGCATGAGTACACTGATCTTAAGTGTACACAACTTGAAGATGAAGTCAAGGAGATTGGAGAAGCAAGGGATCGAGGTTTGGCAGAAATATTGAACTTGCAGAAATCTCTTGATGAAGCCAGAGATGAGATCGCGGTGTTGAAGAAGGTCGTGAGGCATAACTCAGGTGGAGGAGTGCCTCATGTGAAATTCAAGGAACCAGAATCTTATGATGGTACAAGAAGTGCGAAGACTCTTGGTAACTTTCTTTGGGATATGGAGCAATACTTGGAACGCTTGGGTCTATCCGATGATGAGACAAAGGTGAAGGTAGCTGCTCAATTCTTGACGAAGGATGCTAAGATGTGGTGGCGAAGGAGGATGGATCAGATTACCAATGGTAGTGTTGATGACATAACTTCATGGGATGACATGAAGAAGGCTTTGCAGACCCACTTCAGTCCTCAAGATGAAACATGGGAAGCAAGGATGAAGATTAAGTTTATTAAGCAAACAAGGAACCTACAGACATATCAGCGGGAGTTTGCAAGTGTGGTTCTGGAACTTCCTGACATGGCGGAAAGGGACAAGGTATTCAACTTCATTAGTGGATTGAAACCTTGGGCATGCAATGAAGTGAAGAGGTAGAAGATTAAGAGACTTGAGGAAGCTTTTGTTGTTCTGGATTGTTTGGTGGAGTGTTATGACGAAACTTCTGATGAGAAAAAGAAGAAGTTCGATAAGTTGAAAGAGAAGAAGAAGGATGATGCTTCGAAATCATATGATAAGGTGAAGACGAAGAAAGCTTTGAAGTGTTGGATATGTGTTGAACCACATACAGTGAAGAATTGTCCCTCAAGACTGAAAGTGGCCGCTATTGCACAATCTAATATGAAGAAAGAAGAAGCTTATGTGGGGATGATGAAGATTCTTGGAGTTGTTGCTGCTATAGAGTTGGTCTCTTGGTGAGATCCTAAGAGGAACAGTTTGGAGTATGTTCGGATGAAGATTGGGAGTGCTGATGTACTCACTATGGTGGATAGTGGGGCTACTCACAACTTCATGAGTGAGGATACTGTGAGAAGGATTGGGCTGAAATTTGTACTGGTGAAGGCACAAATGAAGACAATGAATTCTCCTCTTAATTCTGTATTTGGTGTAGCTGAAATAATGGACACAACACTAGGTGAGTGGACTAGGAAAGTCGACTTCACGATAGTGCAGATTGATGACTATGAAGCTGTACTGGGGATGGAATTCTTGAAACAATATGATGCTATGATTGTTCCACATTTGAAGAAGCTGTACATTTACGATGGAAGGGAAGATGTACCCATTGGTGTTCCAACCATTGGTGTGACCAGACCTGATTGTAAACTAGCAGTGATGCAGATGGAGGATGAGAAGCGCATGGAAGACATGTGTAAGCGATTGTCTACTGTTGAGGCAAAGCTTACCGAGCAGTCATTGGTTATCAGGACACTATCCGATAGTATCTTGGATTTGTCAAGAAGGCTAGAGGAGGTTGAGGATGATGATGACGAGGAGGTTTATGTGAGACTGAATGTCCATGAGGAGGATCGGGTTGCATATCTACAGAGGATGGAGATAGAGGATCCTGACAAATGGATTGAGCTTATTAGTGAGGGTGAGCCTTCAAGCTCTACTCCCTCTACATCTTCTTAGATGACATAGAATATGGGGCTCATTGTTGATGGCAGTGAGTCCTTAACACAGGTTGAGCAGGTATGACAGATGGTGCAGGAACGGTTTGGCATTAGCATCATGACATGTTGCAGATGGGATGGAGTTTCCATGGACCTGAGCATGGGAGAGATTCTTGGTGAGTCTAGGATGTGGCAGAATCTGAGAAAGACTGGTGTAGGCATAAGGATGGACATTCTTATGATTTGAGCGTGATAGTTGGACTGATCACCCAACTAGTTCAAGTCATGAGGGCTAGCAGTGTACCAGAGAGATGTTGGCATTATGTTGGAGTATCTGATGATAGTTCATAGAATGGGACGACACATGGTGGAGACAATTGTTTTACATATTTTGCAAGGATGTTGCAGTGTATGGACTGATTGATATCATGGACCAAGGATGAGACAGTTGAGATGATGATCTTGGTGGCAGGATGGTTACCGGGATGGCATATTGTCGAGGACGACAATGACTTCAGGTGGAGGAGGATGTAAGTACCTACAGTCATGCGAAGTGAATGATGAGCTACGGCTAAGGCATATGAGTGAGCATGTGTAAAATGTGCGTGGGAGTCTTGGCTAAGGCGAGTTTATACCGTGGGGACGAGCTGACATCAGCCGGGTGAAGGATGGGTTGGCGGTCCCGTGTGATGGGCGGGTTGACCAAATGATGGTGAATGAGTTGCAAGTATGAGGGCATCGGATGAACGAGTTGGACGAGTTGGCCAGGTGGCACGACTCACCCAACCGCCCATATATATGGAGGGCGTAGGTTGGAGTAAACACATCAAACATCGAACATCACTCGCTCATCGAAGGAGAAGTGTGAAGGGTGGAGAAGAGCTGTAGCAAAGCACAGGTTATGCAGCTACTCATTAGGCAGCTCTACACGAAGGTTGGCACGCAGTCTTGGTGACGGGTCGAAGCACGGGTCGTGGGTCACACAAAGGCGCCCACCCATTGTACGTAGGTAAACGTGGGTGGAGGGTGTGTGTGGGTGCCCGCCTGCCAGTTGGAGACTCGGGTGAAGAGTGCGTGTAGGCACTCGCCTAATGGTTGTGTGTGTGGGTGGATGGTGCATGAAGGCACCTGCCTACCGGTTGACACGAGCTCAGTTGAGAAGCTTGGTGGAGGGCCGTGTGAGGGCGCGCCTGCCCGACTCGAGCAAGTGACTTGTGTGTTGAAATGGTGAACTCGGGTAACGTGAAACGAAGGCGCTCGCCCGTGGTTGGTATCTGTGTGAGGTTGCACGAAGGTGTTGCTGGGTGGAAAATTTGGCTAAGTGTGGATTGTGGAGAGTGACCACCGTGAAAGGCGTGCACGAGGTGGGAAACTCGTTGGCAAGACACAAAGTCTAAATTTTGGCTAAGTATAAAACTTGGGGTTTCCAAGATATACTTGTAAAATTGTAAAGTTGATAATATATTGAAATCGGGCAGACTCATTGTTCAGGGAGTTTCCTCTCCCTTTATATTGTTTCAATTATGTTCTTTATGTATAATTGCTATGGATAATGAATGTGTATGGGTGTTCATTAGTATAAAGGAATAATAATAATACTTGGTGAAGAAAAATAAACTAAGTATTGAATGTTAAGGCATAGTCCATGAACATAAGTATTGGTGAAAAGAAAGTGTTCGGTGGTGCCACACCTCGCTATGAGTGGTTGAAAGACTACCACAGGTGTAGGGGCATGACAAAAACCATCCTGAAGTGTTGCTAATAAATTTGATTGGTGCTCTCATAATGCAGCATAACATTTGGAAAAAAAACAGATTAGAGTATAAGAGCTATTTGAAGAGAGTGAGATTCAAGAATAATGTTTCCTTCCTATTCTTCGAATGATATGACGTAAACCTTTCTTTGATAGATTATTTTCTACATTGTTCAATTCCCTATAGATATGCCCAAAGTAGATGACCTGAAAGTTTTCTCTCAATTCCACTATTATGCTTTTCCAAGTTGTTAAATTTAGGAGATTCAGTTGTGCTTCGCCTATTAACTAGCCAATGGAACATTTTTAATCACCAAAAATTTGAATGATGTTTATATTTTTGTGTTTTGCTAATGACATGAGAGCGCAAACAACAATTGGTTTTGCTTTGGTGTTCTGTTGAGAAGTTTAGCAAGAAAGGCTCAATTTGACTTTGCCTTGGCCAAATTGAGAAAATTCGAATTTCTGCATTAGAAAACAACTTGGAGGCAGTTAACTTGTGTCACATGGCTCTTGTCACTAATTTGGCTAAAAAAAATCGAGTTAGAGGGCTTGGAGTTCAATAACCCAATTCAGTCATTTCTAGTTGTCTTTAGTTAAACTAGTTCTAATAGTTAATGGAACTAATGGAAGATCAGTTGTGGAGTGAGACAAAAAACTAACTCAGTGATCATCTAGTTAATTGATCAATCAACCTAAAATAACTAGTGCATGCAAATAATTCAAGTTCCTCAAATGTGGTGGAGATTCCAAGGCATTGTAACAAGAAGTTGTAAACTAGTTTGAGTGTATAAGTGTTGCATGTAGTTAGATGATCAAACCTTGGGAATTGTGTAATCAATGGTAGGAAAATTCCTAAAAAAAGGCAGCTAATTCTTCAGGGATCACACAAGGAAGTAGGGGCTCAAGTAGAGGCAAAAAATGACTAAGTTTGGGTTAGAGCTTCTCATTGACTAGAGAGATAGGCTATTCAATTGCAGGTTGTGCTTAGTGTGGGAAAGCCATTGTAATACATCTCTATTCATATGATTAATAAAAAGAGGCTTGAGGGGTTTTTCCGAGTTGGGATTCCTTAGAAAAAAAAATGTGTATGTGTGGTTTCTCTTATTGCAAATGTTGTTCTAAATTGTGAATTATATTATGCAGTTCAATAGAGAATAATTGTGTGTCTTGATTTTAGATTATATTTCTTTAGTAGTTGCAATTCTATCACCATATTTCTATATGGTATCAAAGCTGCATTCACATTAGAACAAGAATTTTGAAGTTGTTCCTCATGAGGTTCAAATTTGCATCTTTAGTGTAACATGATCTCTTTAGAGTTGGGACAATGGCCTTAAATGGGCTGAGATTAGAGTATACCTCGGAAGGAAACTCAAATTTCATTACATGGAATGATGGCATGGAGGTGGTGCTTGATGATAATGGATTGCTAAAATACATCAAGAAAGATGTTGCAAAACCAATTGAATCTGATTCCGAGAACCTAGCCCAATGGAAGAAAGATGTAGCTAAGGTGAGGAGAATAATCTTGGAGGGGGTGTGAGACCACATTGTCTCAAATACCCATGGGAAAGAAACTCCTTTTGTAATGTGGAAAGTACTTAAAAAGATGTTCGAGAATAGCAGTGATCATAGAAAATTGGCCCTCAAAGAAAACCTTTCAAACATCAAGATGTAAAATAATGACACTATTTTGTGGTATCTCACCAGATTTACACAAGTTTAGGATGATATTGGAGGGGTTGGTGTGAATGTTGTAGAAGATAACCTAGTGAGCCTAGCTCTTATAGCCCTTCATAAACGCTGGCCCAACTACTAGGAATCAGTGAATGGGAGGGATAAATTACCGAATTGGGAATGTTTTTGGTCTAATTTGGTACAAGAAGAGATCAGGCAGAATACTAGAAATGGAACCTCATTTAAGGGAGAGGATGAAGAAAATTTTGAATTGGTTGGACAGGTAAAGAAGGGAAAAGGGAAGAAATCTCAAACCAAAATAGAATCCAGCCAAGGGGGCAAGAAGAAAGACTTGTCCAAAATAAAATTCATCAATTGTCATGAATTTGGGCATTATGCTACAAAGTGTCCACAAAAAATTTCTAGCAAGAAGAACTTAGGAGGAGTAGTAGGTGAGGCATTAGCTTCACAGTTTGAGCTAGAATTCACCCTTATAACATGCATGGCTAACATGGTGATGGGGAGTGTGTGGTACTTGGATTCAGATTCCTTGTTCCACATGAGAGGGTGTAGATAATTTTTTAGTGGCTTTGAGGAGATTGATCTCTAGATGCATATTGAGCTTGGGGACAACGAAAGGTATAGTGCTACTGGGATATGTACAATAACCTTTAATAGGGAGACAAGATCCCATCTTCGTCTCAAATATTTCATGTTTGTTCTAGGCCTAAAGAAGAATCTTATCTCTATAGCGGTTTTGGAATACTGTTGTTATGATGTGAACTTCAACAAAGGGAAATCATTCTTGAGACACATAGCCACTGGATAGATGAAGTAGATTAGAGTTCATGTGAAGAACTTGTATAAAATGGATGTGGAATATTGTGTTGCATCAAGTAGTAAGGCAGAGAAAGTGCAAATTCATGTTGTCAGTGAGCTTTGGCACAAAATATTGGGCCATTTGCATCGTGGTTCCCTTAAAATTATGCAAAAATTAACCATTGGCCTTCCTAAAGGAGCCCTTGAGCAGCAAGATGTCTGCAAGGGTTGTACCTTGGGGAAGTATGTGAAATTCACATTCCATGAACGAGACAACAAAGCACATGTAGTCTTGGAAAGAGTCCACTCTGATGTTTTTGGACCTATTGTAGCGGCTACAACCACCCTCCAAAATTTTGCCTTAGCTTCGTTTTGGAGCCTCCCTACCAACCTTTCACAACACCTTGTCTTGCTTCATCAAGTACACAAGCTTCAGTATTTTGCTTGCACAAAGGCAGCCTGTCGATCATAGCTTGATGCATTCTCCTCACAGGTTGATCACCCAGACTTGGTCCAGCTGCAGGCTGAGCAGCTCCCCCAAGAAACTTCTCATTTCTGGAGGACAACTAACCTTCCCTCCAGAAATTACGCAATCTTGTCTAGCAGCCTGCTGGGCTTTGGAATTGCGCAATTCTATGAGTCACCACTCCCAGTGAAAATTGCACAATTTTCCCCAGCATGGCTGCTAGAATTTGCGCAAATCTGGGCAGCAGTTAGCTGATCTGCCTAGAAATTGCACAAATCTCTTGGGCAACAAGCCTAGCTCCTGGCCAGAAATGCGCATTTTTCTCAAGCAATTGAGCATCTTCATGAATGAGCAGTCTGGTTGACTAGTTCCACCTGGGACTAAGGAAACTTGAATTGCATACATGGCTTGCTTTTTCTCGGAATAGCAAAATGCAACATGCAAAATGAATCCTATGATTCATGGAGCTATTTTTAGTAGTTGGAGGTCACATGCAAAGTTGTTTTAGAAACTTTCCTCCAAGTGTCGTTTTTCTTATATCTGTGGCATGCGCATCATCCTCCACACCACTCATCGTGCCAATCGGCATATTGTATGTCATTCACCAACTCGCGCATCCGTGCAAGTCCACCCATGGTGTGTCACTCACCCAGCGTTCACCCACGGTTCGCCTACACCATTCAGCATCCACCCTTACCTCGTACGCCCTTGACCTGCTCTACCATAGTTCGCCTGCCCACAGTCTTAACCTGTTTTGCCCGTTTGACAAACAGTCTAACTGTAGACCTGTTCGCTCGTTTGCCAAACTGTCCACCCATAGACCTGTTCCATTTGCTTGTCGAACTGTCCACTTCACATAACTGTTTGCTCGCAGAACTTACTCGACCGCAAACCGCCTGTTCAGCCTGGCTCACTAGTTCACCCACTGGGCAGCACGCCCATCACCAGTTGCCTGCCCAACCTGCACCTCGCCAAACCGAAATTTGTGTTTGTTGTTCGTTTTGGCTTGGTGCTTTAGTTAGGTGGCCACTTGCACCTCGCCTCCTCTCTTTTTTGTCCACCCTTGTTGCTTGCTCCTTACCCTTTGTTCACTTTTGTGTGAACTCCAAGACTTGAATGCTTGATGTTTTCTCTCCCATGGCATCCACCAATATATATGCTTTCCCCATGGTTTACTCATGGGTCAGCCTGCTCAGGTTGACCTTTAAATTCGGCTAACTTTCCCACATAACACGTCAGATCACCCACACCGTCGCCCCACCGGGTTCACATGTCGAACTTGCACGATATAAGCTTTCCTTTGCGAAGTTTGCCATACTTAGCCAAATTCTCAACTCTTAGTTTTTTGACACCTTCATTGGCTTGTCGCGCTCGTACCCTGGGCACTGTTAACTGACCGCCCTACCTCATTGCTCTCCTCCAACTCGTCCCATCATCCCAATGAAATGTTGCAACCAACTTGCTCGCTCACCGACTCGTCGCTCACCTGGCCCATCGCGTTTAACTAGGAGCGCTCACCCAACTCGTCACACATCGCATCCACAACTCGTGGGCTTGACATACTCCCCCACTCTAAATGGTTGTCAACCTCGACAACTCCCCATCCCAGCAACCACATGTCATCAAGACTGCTAATCAGCAATCATCCAAAGTGCTATGAACCCCAACACCTAAATATGCTCATGCTGCCTGCCTTTGTTCCAATTGTACATAAACTGTAAGTCTATGTCCTGATAAACAAGAAGCCTCCTCAATCCACGACTTCATTCAGTTCATATATTGCAAACATCCTTGTAACATATATATCACAACTATCTCCATCATGTATTGTCCATCATGTGAACCTCTGCATGGTACTCCATCCAACACGACATCTTAGTCGAAACCAAGACATCTATCTGACACAAACATGGTGCACTGCATGACCCTTGTCATCAAACTAATTGGGTAGCTAATCTAACCATAATGCTCAACCCATGAGAATGTACCTTCTCCATGCCATCATTGGTTGTTTCTCGACATCCTGTCACAATCTCAACTCGATCAAGAATCCATCCAAAATTAAGCCATACATAGGTCCATGGTATTCCCATCTCATCTACAGCATGTTGTCCATGATGCTAATGTGAATGTGTTGCTATGCAGTCGCATACATCCAAGCATCATAACCCTATCAAATAAAGAAGCCTTATCTCCAAGGCCCCTTGAAAAGGTGGTGCTTCCCTTCTAAATGTTAAGGCCACTACACCAACCTATCTCCAAGGTTGTCTATCGAGAAAGGAGGGCTAGGAAGTTCTCTTCCTGACTCTCATCCATCCATGTATCTGATTGATGCTGTCTCCTCAAGTACTTGTGCATAGCCTCAACCTCCTCATGTGTACAACCAAGCTTGTCAAGCTTGTCTTTCCTCAACTAAAAGTCATATATGCCCATGGCATATTTGTAAAACTCCACTATGCCAACAAGATCTCTACCTGTGTAATCTCCCCCAACCACTTCCGTAGAAGAATTATTTGAACTCCCTTCATCTACAACTCCATGGTGAAGATCCTTCGTAGAAGATGCTTCTTTCAAGTGCCTCAAGATGTGTGAAATTGATTTTCCACCTCCATCTTTCCTTCTAGCTCTTGCAACGAAGTCTACTAACTTCCCTTCCTTCATTGTTTGAGTCATACATCCAAGTCCTCTTTGCTTCACATTCAGATCCTTTGGATACAAAGTCATAGAAGCCATTCTTGGTCTATACCCCAAGAAACTCCTCCTATTCATTGGAACTAACAAGGTTCTCCCTTCAACTATAATCAAGAGAATGTCCCGGTCCACCATTGGTATGGCTTGTGCAACCTTCAAAAAGTATTGCCCCAACACCATAGAATGATCATCCAAGTCCACAATCCTCAAGTCCAACTTTCCAAACCAAGAATCCACTCTCACCAAAGTGTTCTCCATTACGCCTGTCACAACCTTCATGGTAGAGTTTACTGCTTTGAAAGCACTCCATTCTCTTCCCACTTCAGCTTTCTACCCAAAATACTCTGCTGCTTTCCTGCTAAGGAAACTATGAATAGCTCCCATGTCCACCAAATCTGCAAACCTTTTTCCATGTACGGTTACCTGCATAAAAATCAGCTTCAAGGAACCTCCATCTTCTTTCGGCTTGAATTGTGTCTTACTTTAGTAACCTTCTTTAATAATTCGGCCTCAAGAGAGTCTATCAAATTGTGCTTTGACCTGACTTCCTTCTTAAGGTATTTCAACTCCTTGCTTGGCTCATCTAAGCAATTTGATCCTGGTTCAGCTTGATTTCCTTCAAGCTTGTCCTCCATCGCATCCTGCTTAAGTGTACCAATCAAGCACACATTGACTCCTTCCATACAAAGTGAACTAATCCTTTGAACATCTAGCTGCATGTTTCGGTGATAGTCCCCAAGTCTGTCAATGTAATCGAGCTCATCCTGCTCTATCACAACGGTCTTTCTACCAACAAAGTCCTTCTTTATACCATCCTCAGGCTCTTTGACTTTAGCCTACACCATGGTTCTTTTCTCCCTTAGTTGAATTCGTTCATTCACAAGTTCTTGGAGTCTAAGATAACCCCTGCTGGATCTCCTCATCAAGCTCCTTGAGTTCATCAGTCTTCCCATGAAGATTATTCAAGTCTTCTCACAAATATGCTATCTTGCTTCCTATATGTATCAAGGGTTCCCACTCTCATACAAAAGTTTCATAGTGTCTCTGCATTTCGTGTTTCCAATAATCAATCATGTCTTCAAGTTTTTGAAGTGCCCTTTTGAGCATCTTCATCCGTTCGGCAAGTCTTCAACACTTGCTTCACCTTCAGTAGTCATCAGCCTTCAAAACCCAAAACTTCAACTGGATCAACCCAGGTATCAACTATCACAACGTGCAACTGTACTACACTTGTAAATATGAATCACCAAAGCCTGCAAAATACGGAGCTCTGATACCAACTATCACGCCCCTAAATTGGCGGTGGTCTTTCAACCGCTCGTAGGAGGTGCGACACCACCACATGATTTCTTTCTAACAACACTTTCAAGTGTGGACTATGCCTAACATTCCATACTTAGTTTATTTTTCACTTTCTAAGTATTACATTCATATACATAGTGAACACATTCAATTAAACATCCTTCATCATCATTATCATTTTATCCATATGCACAACAGATATAATATTTAACGGGAGGGGCAACTCCCTAAAGATGAGTCTTCCCACAATAATAATGATAATTCTTCAAAATATGCAATAACAACCTTTGGAGAGGAACCCTAGCTTCCTTCTCACAATAACAGTCAAAATATACAACTTGGCCTGCAACCATGCAACCTACCCAAACCATTGTTCAAGAGCACCCACCCCTCATCAGGTCGGGTCGCCCAACTTGTCGGGCAGAGCTGCCCACCCCCGGGCTGCCCTCCGCACCACTCATCGTGCCAACTAGTCTACTATTTGTCGTTCACCAACTCACGCCTCCATGTAAGTCCACCCATGGTGTGTCGCCCACCGGGCATGTCATGCCCCTACCCTGGCAGTACTCTTCCAACCGCATGATCAGGGGTGCGGCACCACCAACCACTTTATTTTTAACAATACTTGTGATTATGGACTACGCCTACTTTCTATACTTAGTTTATTTTTCAACTTTACCAAGTACAATCTTTCATTAACACAGTGGAAACATTCATAACATCTTCATACATACATTATCATTATTAAATCACAAGTGCACAACATATATAACTCGAGAGGAGCAACTCCTTGCAAATAAGAGTCTGCCCGATAATAATGATAATCTTCAGTTTTTACAATTTTACAATCAACCTGTAAAATTTACACTCGGCCTGCAACAACATGCAGCCTCGGTCAATTTTTCATTCAGAATCAGCACTTCGTCGTTCAGACCGACTGTGCCTCTCTTTCAGCCAGCTCGTCATTTACCTTTGCATGCGCCCATTGTTTAATCGTGCCAACTCGCCCGAACGATCCACCCTTCAACTCATCACACCTGCCAACCATGTCACTCGCCCGGTCATTCGACTTGCTTCATTTGCTCCTTCCTGATGCTCCATTCAGCCCAACTCACCCTCTGACCGAGTCAAACCAACTGTGCTTGTTCATCATGTCGACCACCCGTCACATGTTCAACCGACCACCGAACACCCCATCATTCAACCGTACACCGAACGACTCAACGTTCAACCGACCGCCCAAACGCGTTGAACGATATTTCGTTCAACCCTCCATTCAACTGACTGCCTGAACGTGCCTTCGTTCAGCTGACCCACCCGAATGATATTTCATTCAGCTCGCCACCCGAACGCTCCTTCATTCATCTCATCCACCCGAACACTCTGTCATTCATCTCGTCCACCCGAATGCTCCATCGTTAAGCTTGTCCACTAGAATGATATTTTTTTAGCCCGTCACCTGAACGCCCAAACGATATTTTGTTCAGCCTGTCCAGACTGGCCCCTAGCTCCGCCTACACCTTCGCCCTTTGTTTCATACCTCCAAACTCTAACTCGCACTTCTTGCTTGTAGATTGCTTATAACTCCATGATTGAATTGGATGCCTCTTCTCCAACTCTCCCTCACGTATATATATGATGGTCTCCCAAGGTAGGGGCTTCAGCCTATGGCCAAGCCGACCCACACTTAGAGTGTTTTGTCATATTTCACCATCGGCCATGGTGGGGTGGCCACACCATATAAGTCTTCCATTGAACTTTCCGACACTTAGTCAATTTTCGCGTTTCCTCTGACTCGTTACACCGTTTGGTCGCGCCAAACTTTTCGGTTAGCCTAGCTCGTCGCCTGCTCACTTGTCACATGGCCATCACTAAACGATATGCAACTCAGGGGCATTACATCCTCCCCCACTCCAAGTCGTTGTCGTCCTCAGCAATTCTCCTTCCCAGCAACCATCTGTCGCCAAGACTATGTTATATACCTAGGAGGGATAATATGGGGTACCAAGGGAGGTACCCAAGGTAATAATGTAGTAATGGGATGGGCCATAGTAATAAATAAGGTGGTTAACCCATGTCATGTAAGGGACCACAAGTAGTTAATAATAATGTAATGGGCCCATGGTATTAGTTGATGGTATGAGGAAACCATGGTAATGATGCATGGTATTGTATGTATGAGGCCTATATAAAGGCTAGAGACTCCACATATGAATATGAAGAGAAGTATTATTGTATGAACATGCATATGGCTTGTGGAGTGTTCTCCTTCCTTAAGGAGTGAATGTATGGTGTTGCCCTACCATAAGGGTTTAATCAATAAAGAATCATTTTTATCTATTTTGATCTTGTTCTTTCTTGGGTTTATTTCTATTATCATATATTCTTGTGTAGAGCTACAACAAGTGGTATCAGAGCTACAACAATTGGTATCAGAGCTATAATATTCTGGGTCAGATCTACAACAGACTACCAATCAACCACTGTCGCAAAGTGCTACCAGCTCCAACATTCAATGATGCTCATACTGCCTATATTTACTTCAATGCCACACAAATCATTGACCTATGTCTCTATAATCAGGAACTCTTCTTGATCCATGACTTCAATCAGTCCATATATTGCAAACATCCCTGCAACATATGTAATATGACTATCTCCATCATGTGTCGTTTCATCATGTGAATCTCTGCATAATACTCCAGCCAACACAACATCTCAGTCGAAACCAAGACATCTATCTGACACAAACTCAGTGCACTACATGCCCCCATGTCATCGAACTAGTTGGGTAGCTAATCCAACCATAATACTCAACCCATGAGAATGTACCTTCTCCATGCCATCGTCGGTTGTTTCTTCAAATTCTTGTCACAATCTCAAACTTGATCAAAATCCATCCAAAATAAGCCATGCTCAGGTCCATGGTATGCCCATCCCATCTGCAACATGTTGTCCATGATGCTAATGCCAATGTGCTACTATGCAGTCGCATTCATTCCTGCATCATCCACTTGTCAATATGAAGAAGCCTCCTCCCAAGGCCCCTTGTTGAGATGGTGTAGCCCTTCCCAAACAAGGTCACTACACTAACCCACCTCCAAGGTTGTCTATCGAGAAAGGAGGGTGAGGAAGTTCCCTCCCTTAATCTCATCCACCCATGTATCAGATTGATGTTATGTTCTCACGTATCTGTGCACAACCTCAACCTCCTCACATGTACACCCAAGCTTCTCAAGCTTGTCTTTTGTCAACTGAAATTCATATATGCCCATGGCATATCTCCAAAATTCCATTATGCCAGTCGGATCTCTACCTGCATAATCTTCCCCAACCACTACCACTAAAGAAGTATTCAAACTTCCTTCATCTGCAACTCCATCATGAAGATCTTTGGTAGAAGATTCTCCTGCCAAGTGTCTCAAGATATGTGAAAATGATTTTCCACCTCCATCTTTCCCTCTAGCTCTTGCAACGAAGTCTACTAACTTCCCTTCCTTCGTTGTTCGAGTCATACTCCCAATTATTCTTTGCTCCACATCCACATGCTTCACATTCGGATCTTTGGGATACAAATTCATAGAAGGCATCCTTGGTCTATACCCCAAGCAACTCCTTCTATTCATTGGAACCAACATGGTTCTTCCTTCAGCTATAATCAAGAGAATGTCCCAGTCCACCATTGGTATGGCTTGTACAATCTTCAAAAATTCTTGCCCCAACACCATAAAATGATCATCCAAGTCCATGATCCTCAAGTCCAACTTTCCAAACCAAGTGTTATCGGGAAATCTAGTGTCCACTCGGATCTGCTAGTCCCACTAAGATTGGTAGCTATCTTAGAAACAAACAAACTAAAACCACTTTCACTTTCCTTTATGAGAAGTAGATAAGAGTGGAATGAAGGACACCAACCTCAGTCTTGCGCTTGGTTCCTTGCTTGATTCCTCTCCTTTCTGACAGATCCTTGCCACTTCTCCTTTGTCTACCCAGCTTCAAAGAGCACATGTAGGATCAAAGCAGCATAATACTATCGAAGAACAGAGATCTACAATCACAAACAATATAGAACCAGATATATATTGACCACACAAATGCATATATCATCAAACATACAAGAATGTGGAGGAAAAATTGAATAGCTTTATTAATAATCAAGAATAGCAAAGAGGATTACAACCAATTTTTCTGACCCAGCATCATCCTCCAGCATGAAAGCCCTTATTTCACCTCATGAAAAGATTAGATCACCCAACAATATGATATTCCAACAAGAAACCAACAACACTTCCTTACAAGATACATAATTCCAGCCTCCGGATCTCTGGGATGAGGGATCCATATATAGATGATTTTGGGGGGTGAGTCAGCTTCTGGGATTCTGATTAGTGTCCTCTCTCTGATAGTTCTTGATTCCACTTGGAGAATGATGATCTCTTACTCATCCCTGGGCAAATTCAGAGAGGTAAGTGTCACAGGAGAAGTTTCTGGAAGATTCCATGATCATCCACCTCGCAAACTGTCTCTGCCATTTGTCCACTCTCGCCCATCGCACCCCATAGAAGGGCTTTTCAGTATGCATCGCACCTACCGTGTGCATTAGGTGGGATGCATCGCACTTTGACCATGGAGCAAGTGAGATGGTCTAGTTTTGACCAGTTCTGAGCAGTTTTTTGTGGAGAACTTCTGGGAGATGATGTAATCAACTGACCTTGTTCTTTTAGGGTATGGAACAACACTTTTAGGGACTTAGGAGCCCTTGGTTTATGGACATTTTTGATTGGGGTTGTAGTGCCCAAAAATGTCTATAACAGTTGCCCCCTAAAGCATGAGGTCATTAATCTTTTGATGTCGGGTGAAATGATTTATCATGACGATCCGAAGTTTTTTCGAGATGGAAGGTGACCTATAATAAGATACAATACAATACATATCTTCATAATATTTTTCATGATCTAGCTGAGTCAGGCATTCCCATGCTCAGCTTTATAAATTCATTTTCATGTACATAAGACAGACAACCGTCTGTGAGGGAGATTGATGATTCTGATAGAGCCATCATCCTTTGATTCAGATGATCATCTGTGTAGCAACAATGTACATTTGATGTCTTTATTTTCCTAAATATATCGTAGCCCGGATGGATGAAACTAGATCCGGGGTCTTCAAACTCGTTCAATCTTCACTCGGAGTACAAGTCGATCCATGTGAAAGATGTTCTGGAGTCGAACATGGAAAGACATCGCCTGATTACCAGCCAATGATGTAAGATGTTAACAGGCACGAGAGGAATCACCAATAATGATGATGACCCTCAAGGTACTACAGTACAATTCGCGTGGTGTGAATAAGGGACTTGGCATCGAACACCACGCAAAATATTTCGGTCGAAGGCCATTGATGTAAACCTATCGCCGGAAGTGAGAAAATTGCCATTGAGGCATGCAAGCTTCAAAGTACTGAAAGGGTTGTTCCTAAGTTGACTTCTTGGATAATGAGCTGATGTCGACAAGAAGCGACCCGCCGTGGGAGGGCCTTAATGAATCCCACATCTACGACATGAAACGGAGTAAATCATTTTGGAGGTGAAAACGATCTGATGATACAGGGGTTCAGGGTGGCGGTCATGAAAGAATGGAGCATGAATGTATTACAGGAGATGAGACACAGGTGAATTCTCTGAGCGACTTCTCTTGAACATACCGGCGACACTGAAATGATGGATTGGTAGCATTAACCCCAAATGTGGATGGTGTGATGGACCAATGGTGATATAACCAGTGAACGGAACAACCCAACCTGACTCGGATACGGAGTGAAAGTGTCATGTTCAAGAGTGACTTGCAGCGAATAAAGTTTCTTCAAGTTTTCTTCCCAATTTTTCCCCAGCCATTGCTGACTAGTACCTCTTTATTTTTTTCAAGCTTGAGGAGGATAACATATGCTTGTTCTATAATTTTCCCTTCGGGCAAATCCGTCACTATATTTTAACGAGCCTAGCAACAGTGAAACTCGTTCTTGTCTGTCTGGACAAGTTTGTTGCTATTCGGTTTTAACGAGTTTAACGACAAAGATAACTCCATCCTTTTCAATTTTAGAGAGTCTGAAAAGGGACGTAAAGGAAACTCCAATAATCCTTTTTTGTCATGTAATCCCTTAAGTCCGAAAAATTATAAAATAATACGAAAGGGATGAATTTTCAGCAATTTTAACGAGCCGAACAAGACAAGCGCTCGATCTTTTTGTGTAATAATCCCTCAGGTCCAAAAATATTAAAATCTAGAAGAGGGATAGCACTTCTGGTCACTTTAACGAGCTGGAGATGCCAATTTCTCGGCAATCTTTTCATATTTTACGAGTCAGGTGAAAAGAGCTTAAAGGAGACTCATTTTTTAGGAACAAGTGATAATTTCGGGTAGCAGCTGATTCCAGGTAAGGTTTGGAATTTTCCAATCATGGTAGTGTCACAAGGATGGCTAACAGGATCACTCTTCGCAGCTGTTCCTCAAAAAGGGTAAACAATCAAATGGAGGTGAATGATTGACTAAAATAGAGTGGAGGTGATGATGAGAACACGACCAAGGCTCAAAAGCTGATGATAATGCATTCACAATGGTTATTTACCAGAAATTGGTTCATTTTTTAATGAGATTAAACTCTGGGGGAATGTTTTCTCATTTCTTATGTTTAATTTTTAACGAGCTTGAACTCCACATAAAAATTTCTCGTGATAATGGTCATTGATTTAATTTCACCTTTAATCATTTTGTTACTTCAAAGGTTGTACTGCCTGTTCAATTGCTTCATCAAACCGATTAGAAATGAACAATATATGTTTCAAAAATGAATTAAAACACTAATATTTTACTTGAATTACGTGAAAAGTAATTTAAAAGTGGTTTTTACCCCTCATTTTACCATTTCATTTGAACTTTGGTTTGTTGGAGCTCTGGAGGTGCTTTTCCCCCTTGATTTTTACCAACTGATTTCAGGAGATTCTGTGGACAATTCTCGGCGCCGTCTGGACTAGGTAGGAGCTAAACCTGAGCTCTTCAGCTGCATTCCTTCCTTTTTGAATTCTATGCATGTTTCCCTATTTTTCTGAGCCTCTGACCATATCTTTGTTCATCGTTTCTTTTTATAATGTTCTTGTGCTTTCTTCTATTAGGACTAATCAAAACTCATGTGCCCATGCAAATGTTGGACCAGTTCGGCCAGTAGTATGTCTGAGAGTACCAGATGCCGCTCCAGCAGGAGAGGCTATGGGGAGGGCTATCATTTGCAACCTTGATGTGGCCGAGACTCTTTCAGCATTACAAGATTAGGTCGAGGGTCTCACTCTTGGTATTCCAGACGTGAGGACTGACGAGTTTCCCTTGAGGTTGCAGTGACATATTACTGGCGTGCCGAGTCGATGGACTAGGCTTTTACGCATGATTGCACAGGCGGTGACTTGTTATCACCAGCATCATTAGACTAGGGTGCCCCCTAAAATTTTGAGTTTTGGGTGATTTGACCGATTTTGTCCTAGTTACAAAACATTATGTATGAACCATAAACAGTTATATATATATATTTGATTTTCGGAGGTTTATTTTGGTTGATTTACGTGATCTTGATGCAAATATTTGATGAAATGCTTCTTTTATAAATGTTGCAAATGTCTATCTAACACATAATTTGCCAATGAGTCTGTTAATGTGTTTAAGTTTCTTGAAATATGTTGATATTGAATAGAATCAAACTACCTTTCCAAAATCTTGATTCTTGACCCTTAGGAACATGCGATAGATTGATGGATTCTGTACGAAGTAGATACCAGTGAGCTGTAGGATGACGAGTTTTGAGTCTAGCCTGACGACTAGTCGGCATATGCCACGCGTAATGGCATCAGAGAGTAGCTCTATCAACGCGTTATATTTAGTAATATTGTTTGTTTATCGACCAATACATACCCTTCTGAAACTCACTAACTCGCCGCTTAGATCGAAGATGGCCCAAGCTGCAGAAGATAGGTTCCGCGAACTATGACTTGCTCCGTCGGCATATCCAACAAATGATTCCAATAGGTCTGACATCTGCAACTAATGTAAAAGCGGATAACTTAACCAAAACAATTACCCTTAGCGAAAACAAAAATGTAACAAAAGCATAGGGGTGACTATCTTGAGTCAAGCATAGTAACGCTTAAGGTACGACTCGTTGCGACGTTGCGCCAGTGGAATACCATCATAATCTACTAACTCGTAGGCTCCTTTTGCTAATACACATTTAACAATATAGGGGCCCATCCATAAGGATTTGAACTTACCTGCTCCCAATTTGTTGGATTCCTGGTCGTAAAGTAAGACTAGGTCACCTTCTGAGAAGATACAGGGTTTGACATTCTTGTCGAACTACGCCTTGACTCGTTCCTTATGGGCTTTGTTAGCCAAAGTAGCATCACAACGGGTTTCATCCAATCGGATTAGTTCCAAGAAACGAGCCTCCTCTTCTGAAGTTTCGGGGAGAAGGTCAACCGCGAGTTTGAGGGACAAGATTTCACACTGAACCGGTAAGATTGCTTCTAGGCCATACACCAATTGAAAGGGTGTAAACCAAGTTGCATTCCTCACCGATGTCCGGTATGCCCACAAGGCAGAGTACAGGATCAGGTGTCAACTACTTTTGTGGACTCCAATCATCCTTTGCAGCATTCGCTTCAGGACCTTGTTGATTGCCTTAACTTGTCCGTTAGCCTACAGATAATATGGAGTAGAGCTGTCGTGGGACAACCCTAACTTGGCAGCCAACTCAACCATCCTGTGATTATGAAAATGCGATCCATGATCTGTGACTATGGCCTGTGGAACAGCGAATCTGGAGACTACATGATTGAAAAAAAAAAGAGGGCAGCCGTTTCGCCGCTGTTGTTTAATGTAGGCATCGCCTTGGCCCATTTGCTAAAATAGTCTATTGTGACTATGATATACCCATGCCCCCCAGCCGAGGTGGGGTTACATGTCATGAAATCTATGCCCCATTTTGCAAATGGCCCAACAACAACTACTGGTTGCAGCGGTGTGGGTGGTATTCTGGTTTTTCTATCAAATATTTGACACGCATGGCAACTTCTGACTGCGGTTATGCAATCTTTAAACATGGTTGGCTAGAAGTATCCTGCTCATAAAATATTTTGCGTCATAGCGTAACCAGATTGATTCCCCCCACACACGCCTGAATGGCAATCATTCAGGACTTTTTCGGCCTCCTCGTGGGTGAGGCACCTCCTCAGAACTGTATCGACACCACGACAGTAAAGTGTATCACCGATGATCATGTAGTATTTTGCTTGGTATCGAATGCGTCATTGTTCTAAGCGGGAGGTATTAGACCTATATGTTTGGGTTTGTAGATAGATTATTATGTCTCCGTACCACGGGTTGCTTGAAGATATCAGAAAAAAATATTTGTCCATGATTGCCTCTTCTGATGATACATCGTTGGACGACGATGGGAGATCGCATAGTAACTCTGTGAAAACCAGGGATTTCTTTGATTTGGATTTTATAAATTCCAGATCAAACTCTTGTAGAATTTCTATCCATTTTGAATATTTTCCCCCCAACAGCTGTCGCGACAATATATAAGTCATGGGGTTGCAATCTGAGAGAATGGTAGTTTTTCGAAAGAGGATATATTGTCGAAATCTCTGTATCGCTTGAACAATTGCGAGAGCTAGCTTTTCAACGTAGGAGTACTTGCTTTCTGTATCATTTAAGTTTCTGCTTAAATAATATATTGGATGTTCGATTCCATTGTCTTCTTGAACTAAAACCATTGCGATGGTTGTATCTGCTGTAGCCAGATACAAGTTAAAGTCTTTTTGATAATCAGGAGCGTACATTAATGACGCTTTTATTAGGGATTCCTTTAAAGCATCAAAGGAAGCTTGCACAACCTGATCCTAGACGAAGGGTACTTCTTTTTTCAATAGACGAGTATAACCTTTAGCAAGTTCTGCGTAATTTGGAATGAACCTCCTCAGAAAGTTTGCTTTCCCTTGGAGTTTCTGAATCTGAAGCAAATTTGAAGGCGGAGGCAAATTAATGATTGCCTGAACCTTACAAGGGTCAAGAAAAAACCCGTCCTTTGAGACCACAAAGCCAAGTAAACGACCAGAACTTACACAAAATACACATTTGTGTGGATTGAGTCGTATATTGTAGTGTCAGCAACATAGAAATATCGCCCTCAAATGCTATGAATGATCGGTCCACTTTCCTGAATGAGCTGGAAGATCGTCGAGATATGGTTGAACTATGTTTTTGATGTCATGGAAGGCATAATTCATTGCCCTCTGAAAAGTTTCCCCTGCGTTCTTTAAACCAAAGGGTAGCTTGCGGTATGCAAATGTGCCCCACGGACAAATAAATGCAGTCTTTGACTGGTCCTATGGGCGGATATTTATTTGATTATACCCGGAAAACCCATCCATAAATGAAAAGATTTCACATTCGGCGCATTCATCAATTATCTGGTCAATGAAGGGTGTAGGGTAGTTGTCCTTCGGACAAGCTTGATTTACATCCCTATAATCGATGCACACTCTTATTGTTCCTTGTTTTTTCATTACAGGAACAATATTCGATACCCAATCAGTTAGAGGAACTGGGTAAATAAAACCAGCATGGAGAAGTTTTTCAATTTCTGCCTTGATGGCAGTGGCTTTCTTAGGGTGCACCTGTCGTAGCCGTTTTCATACCGGTTTGACATCTGGATACAACTTATTTCGTGTTCAACTATGCTCAAGTCAATGCTTGGCATTTCATCATACAACCAAGCAAAGACATCTCTGAATTCGTGAAAAAGAGCGTTATATATTTCCAGTTCTGAAGGAGAACAAGATTTGCCGACATGAATATTCTCTACAACATCTGTTTTGGTCGAGATATTTATGGTGATATTCTCTTCAATATTGGACAAGTTTCACTAGGAATCCACAATGTTTACTGTATTTGATAGAAAATAAAAAACTGATGGATGATGAAGGTCACTAGGAGTATCTTCTTTGTAATCCAGAAGATGGGAACGATTGTGGTAATCTTCCCATGGTGCCCCGTCAATCATCATTGACTGAACAATTCCTTCGTCTGTATAATGTACTTGTGACCAAGGATCTGAAGGGGTACCATATTCCTTAGACCTATCTATCCAAACGCTTGATGAGCGTTGATTTGGGTTTCCCTCCCATGCCGAAAACATTTATTGCTACAATTTTTTTATGGGGCTTGGAGGCAATACCTGCAGATGATCTGTTTTAATATCGTTTTCAGAGATCTTTTGAATAGAAGATATCATATTGCAGGTTCCCACTATTGCCACTTCTGCCAGATTGAGTGGAGGTGGTAGGGAAAAAGTCCCCATTAATATAGCGTCTTTTAGTAGGCCTACTCCGATATTTTGAAGCGATTGAGGGCTTCTGTGGATCATCGGTATGCTTCCCGTAACTTGTGAACTGTTGGAGAGAAATGTTTATTGGTCGATGATTGTAATTCCTCCTTGAAAGGGAAATGCAATCTTCCTAAAATAGGTCGACACAACTGCTGCCATAGCATATATCCAGGGCCTTCCCAGTAGGATGTTGTAATCGAGGTTTCCGTCAATTACTTCAACATCTATTTCTACTGTTTCCCCCCCCAATTCGACTTGCAACTTACTTAAAATCCTATATGGGGTGTATGTTTGTCCATCAAATGCTTTTAATGTTGTCGAAGATTGAGACAAGGGTGGAGATCCTAAAGTTTTCCAGCAACTCATCGACATAATACATGTAGATGCCCCCTCATCAATAATTGTTCGATGAACAGTTTTGTTGAGGGATTTCACTTGAATGAGGAAAGCTAGTTGAGCTGGTGACTGAGGGTCATATCCTTTGTGATTAAAGGACACAAGATTGGAATCCGTTGGGTCAATCCCACCTATTGTTGATAATAAAGCTTGCTTTTGGGAGGGGCAATTTTGCAGTACCTCAAGTGTCTACATAGCGGATGGCAATTTGGCCAAATATTCCACTATATTATAATGTTGTGCTACTCTGGCATGAGGATTAAATGTCGATTTGTGTACTACTCCCTTTGGCGGTTTTATCGTTAGTTCAGGAATGATGGGTGGCACAACTTCGGTCGAAGTCGTTGTCAAACTACCAGGTTGATCATTGGCCTTGTTGTCCGACAGCTATGGATTATCGTAATCTTTATTCCTTGTTGATATCAAAGCATCATTTTGTTGCTTGGAATCGACAACATTAGCACTTGGTACGGGGAAGCATTGTCACTAGCAACCAGATTTGTTCCTGGATTTGGAAACAGATCAGTCAATACTGTCGAGGTTTTTGAATTCTTGAAGAATTTTCTAAGCTCAGCTTTATACGGACATTCTCTTGTCCAATGATCCTCATCACATATTAGGCATGGACGATTTGGTTTTCTTTCTCCAGAAGGGTTTGTAGAAGATTTTTTAGGGGATGACGCTTCCTATTTTTTTTTCTTCCCTTTATTTTTCTTTTTGCCTCCTGGTTGCTTGGTTTCTTTGCCTTTGTCAGTCGACACGGCTTTTACTTCCGAGGCGAGAAGTTCTTCGTTTGCATTTTGACCTGAAACCGTACGGGCCTTCTTTGAATTAGCCTTTGCGGTTTTCGTGCTGGTCGTTCCTATCACGCCATCCCCGGCATGAGAGTATTTGTTTGATTTAGGAGATGGGGGAATAGAAAATTCTGGTCTAGGATCATCAGGGATTTTATTGTAGAGCGTGCCAGACTGAGTATAGATTAAGTCTAGATATTGTGCATGAGCAATTACTTGCTCTTCAGTGACGACTCCTCCCTTTGCCAGATCTTTCGTAATAGATTAGGTAACAACGACTTAATAAACCATTCAACCAATAGCTCATCAGGAACATATGTTTTTACCATTCTACGACGACGTCGCCACTCATGAATATGATCGGATATGTGAGTGGCCGTCGTTTTCTTGAAATTGGTAAGAAGCTCTGTTCCCATTTCGTACCTTATAGGTAACTGAAAATGGGTTAAAAAGGTTGTGGCTAGGGCACTGAAGTTATCAAACGAAGCTCTAGGCAATTCGATATACCATTTTGCTGCCGAACCAATTAACGTTCGCTGAAAAAGGCGAAGCCTGATCGAATCATCATTTAGGGTGTTAGATGAACACCACAGGTGAAAGGTCATCACATGATTCAACGGTTCTTCACCCAGATTTCCATTAGATTTAGGAATATCTGATGGAATTTTATGAGGAATCACTGGCCACCAAGGGGCGTAAGCGATTGGATCGTTTGTTAGCCGATTTAGATTTGGTAACTCTAAAGTTTCCATAAAGGGCAACTGTTGATTCAGGTTCGACGAAGCATACCCAGGATAAGATGGGATTACCTGAGAAATGGGTCTTTGCATACCAGCATAGTGCATTTGATGCTAATAAGTTTGATAAGATTGATGGGCATAACCATTATGAAATGGTTGATGTTGTCCGTTTTTAATATACGACTACCCATTACTTGCAAATATTTGGTGCTCAGATCCTTGGTAAACTTGTTGGAATTGTGGTTATTGATATTGCACCAGCCATGGTTGTGAGACCATGTGTTGTTGCCAAATACTCGCTGTTTGACCGAGATGAGGGGTAATGGTACCCGTTTGAGCCTGGGTCACTCCAGTTAAACAACCACTAATCGATGATTGTGGTGGCATCGCAGGGACAAGGGGTTGTTGGATTGCGACTTGAGAGACTTGAGGTTGAAATACAACAGGTAACGCTTGTACGTACGACACTGTCACAATAGTCGGTGCAGTTGGGATATTTGACATAGGCAAACTTTGTTGTATTGAGTATAAAACTCCTGGTTGTTGAGGCAGTATTGGCATCCAACCACTGGATGTAATTCTAACATAACCTGAATTCTGTTGGGAACTCTCGTATGTTTGACCTCCTGGAGGAGACAATGAAAGGGCATATTGCCCCCCACACGGCAGTAATCTGGTGCCTAAGGGAATTATTTGCCTTTGAGGACTAGACTACCCAAATTGACATTGCGAAAGATCAATTTGCTGAGACTCAACATAAGAGATTCCATATATTATTCCGGACGAACAAACGGGAACAGACCATACCGTCGAAACAACCCCTGAATGGATCCCATTCAGTGATTGAGAGATAGTTGCGACAGACGGTATGCCGACAAACATTGTTGGAGTAGTAGCGGGAAGTTTTGCCACTGATGTGTCAGATGACACAGTCCTAGATGTTGACGGTTGTTTAGACATATCTAGTCTATCCAAAAGGTTTCCTAGCAATTCTACAGGAACTTCCGATAACGGTGGACTAATTTCTGACGAAGAAGGATATAGAGTGATCCTGACCCCAAATTGCGATGGAGTAATAGATGGTGGATCCTCCACAATCTCTTCTATAGCAATAAAACCGGGTGGAAGAGGTAGACCATCAGGTCTGTAAAATACTTCAGGTGCTGAAGAAGATATAGTTTTTGCAGCGACTGATGTTTGGGGAACAACACCTTCCGAGTCAGCTATAGATTGAACTGATTCAGGTACACAAGGATCAGTTCTATTGTCCTCTAGTGGTTGTGGAACTTCTTCTGTAAAGGTAGGGGTACCAGAAAAATTTGGAGTAACCGGGGTCTTTGAGGGTGTCGGAACACTGGTTCCAACTCGACCAGGGGACTTTGAGCCGGTTAAACGAGTTCGCTTTGTCCAGAATAGTTTTGATTTTGGGGACAAAGACAGTTGACTCATAAGTCTCCACGAACGACGGGGTTTCAATTGAATTTCTTCCACGATTGCGGATTACTCGATCAACTAAAAATAAAGGGGAAAATGTTTCCAAATTAGATGAATTTTAGACGCTTTGACACAACTTGTTTTTTCAAATTTTAAGAGTCGAGAAAAAACAAAAGATGACTCTAGTTGCCTTCCATTTTTAATGAGCCTAAAGTGACAAGTGCTCAGATGGACCTTTTCCTTTAAGGAGTCTGAAAAGGAACGAAAGAGACTACAGAATAGTTTTTACGGTACGACAGTCAATCTTCCCGAATGCCGTGTTCAGTGCATTGTGATCGATAGGGCAGCAGACACGACTTGCTATGGATAAAGGATATAGCCTATTGTGGTCTCCTAGTATATACTCGACGGTACGTGGGAGCACAAGTCCGTGCTGGCACTCGTTGTCTCAAAGAGGAGGAATCACCCAACCAATAGTGAAAGCGACAGTTACCAGGTTTTATGACGTCGGGATACGTCTCTAGCCTAGACTTCTAGATGTTGTGTGTTAGGTTCCAAAGCGTTTTTAGGTTCATTAAATTTATTTTACAATTGATATTTCTTAAGAAATTTGCCTTTCAGGTTCACCGCGTGATGTAGATGTACAATTCCTAAAATGCAATCTAAGATGATAAACAATCGTTTAATCTTCTTTTTGCAATGAAAACCCTAGCTACTAAAGAAAGAGAGACGATATTCTTTCAACATAGAGCAAAGAGCACACACTAGATGCACTGTCCTAAATCAAACCAACAAGCAGTCTAAATGCAAATGCACATGCATGTATTTGTTTTTAGCTTTCTTAATGCGTGAATGAAAAGAAGAATGCTAAGTACAAATCTGAATTATCTTTTCAAAGCGACAATACTAACAGATTTCTCTTCAAAAATGAAAGGAAGATAATGACGACACTTTACTATTTTGAATTGAAAATTGTTTTTGACACTTGAAAAACTACTAATTCAAATAAAATACAAGAGTAACTGTATAATCGACCATCGAGAACAATATAATTCTTTTCTTTGACTGAAAACGACACTTGCGACACCTTCAAATAAAAAGACGACAATACGACTATGCTACTACTTTGCAAAATAGAACTGAAAGTGGCAGAAAATACATAAAAAAATTCATAGTTCTTTGCACAATGGAGGCAGAATGATGGAAAGGAAGGGGGTTTCCACAGTGGTATACTAATCACAAACAGCAAAACTCCAGAATAGAGCTGAAAAGAGTGAAGAAAAACAAAGACCTGGAGGCAAAATTAGCCTTTTCTGATCATCACACCTGTAACACAGGGAAACAGGGATTCATCCCACCTACTGCACACGGGAGGTGCGATGCATACTGGTTTCCTTGAAGAGAGGGTGTGATGGTACCAGGACGAGACTTTACTTGGCTCTTGGTCATAGTTTGTAGCTCAGTTCATGAATTTAGGCCGAGCAAATGATGTACAGTAAATAGAAACCACAGGGGCTAATCTAATGAGTTTACTAGAGCCACCACTAGGGAAATTAGAAGGTTTGCAAATCAATTGTTCAGTTTATAAACAAAACTTGGAGATAGACTGAAGCAGCGTTCATCTACTTTAAACTTTCATAGCAAATGTAGTTCGAAGGCTAGCGGGCTTGACTTCAGGCTCCGTCGGTAAGTTTATAAAACAAACAAATATAGACAAACAAACATTCTATTCGCTCCCCAGCAGAGTCGCCATTTTGTTATCGGGAAATCTAGTTTCCACTTGGATCTGCTAGTCCCACTAAGATTGGTAGCTATCTTAGAAACAAACAAACTAAAACCACTTTCATTTTCCTTTATGAGAAGCAGATAAGAGTGGAACGAAGGGCACCAACCTCATTCTTGCGCTTGGTTCCTTGCTTGATTCCTCTCCTTTCTGACAGATCCTTGCCGCTTCTCCTTTGTCTACCCAGCTTCAAAGAGCACCTGTAGGATCAAAGCAATATAATAATATCAAAGAACAGAGATCTAAAATCACAAACAATATAGGACTAGATATATATTGACCACACAAATCCATATATCATCAAACATACAAGAATGTGGAGGAAAACTTGAATAGCTTTATTAATAATCAAGAATAGCAAAGAGGATTACAACCAATTTTTCTGACCCAGTGTCATCCTCCAGCATGAAAACCTTTCTTTCACCTCATGAAAAGCTTAGATCACCCAACACTATGATATTCCAACAAGAAACCAACAACACTTCCTTACAAGATACAAAATTCCAGCCTCCGGATCTCTGGGATGAGGGATCCATATATAGATGATTGCAGGGGGGTGAGTCAGCTTCTGGGATTCTGATTAGTGTCCTCTCTCTGATAGTTCTTGATTCCACTTGGAGAATGATGATCTCTTACTCATCCCTGGGTGAATTCAGAGAGGCAAGTGTCACAGGAGAAGTTTCTGGAAGATTCCATGATCATCCACCTCGCAAACTGTCTCGGCCATTTGTCCACTCTCCCCCATCGCACCCCATAGAAGGTATTTTCAGTATGCATCGCACCTCCCATGTGCATTAGGTGGGATGCATTGCACTTTGACCATGGAGCAAGTGAGATGGTCCAGTTTTGACCAGTTCTGAGCAGTTTTCGTGGAGAACTTCTGGTAGATGATGTAATCAGCTGACCTTGTTCTTTAGGGTATGGAACAACACTTTTAGGGAATTAGGAGCCCTTGGTTTATCGACATGTTTGATTGGGGTTGTAGTGCCCAAAAATGTCTATAACACCAAGAGCCCACTCTCACCTGAGTTTTCTCCTTCACACTAGTCATAGCTTTCATGGTAGAGTTTACTGCTTTGAAAGCACTCCACTCCCTCCCCATTTTAGCTTTCTTCCCAATAGAATTTGCTACTTTCCTACTCAGGAAACTATGAGTAGCTCCCATGTCCACCAAAGCTACAAATCTCTTGCTACATACGGTTACTTGCACAAAACTCAACTTCAAGGCATCACCATCCTCTTTCTGCTTGATTTTGTGTCTTACTTCAACAACCTTTTTCAACAACTCAACCTCAGAAGAGTCTAATCGAACTATGCTTTGACTTGGCTTCCTTCTTAAGGTATTTCACCTCCCTGCTTGGCTCTTCTAAGCAATACCTGGTTCTGCCTGAATCTCTTCAAGCTTATCCTCCATCGTTCCTTGCTTAAGTGCACCAATCAAGTACCCATTGACTCCTTCTATCTGTAGTGAACTAAGCCTCCAAACATCTATCTGATTATCTCGGTGGTAGTCCCCAATTCTGTCAATGTAATCGAGCTCATCTTGCTCTATCACAACTGTCTTTTTACCAAGAAAGTCCTCCTTCATCCAATCCTCAAGCTTCTTTACTTCTCCTTCTGCCATGGTGCTTTTCTCCCTCAACTGAACTCTTTCATCCATGAGTCCTTGGAGCCTAAGATCATCCTGTTGGATCTCTTCATCAAGTCCCTTGAGCTTATTAGTCCCCACATGAAGATTGTTCAAGTCTTCCTGCAAATCTATTATGTTGCTCCCAACATGCATCAAAGGTTCCCACCTTCGTACAACAGCTTCATAACATTTCTGCATTTCTTCTTTCCAACAATCGCTCATGTTTTTTAGATTTTGAAATGCCCCTTCGACCATTTTCATCTCTTCGGCAAGTATTCGTTACCTGCTTTACCTTCAATAGTCATTAGCCTTCAAACCTGAAACTTCAACTGAAATCACCTACAAACTTGAATCACTTGTCAAGTTTTTTCTTAATCACGTATCGGCCTCTGAATCAACTGTTACGCAATGAAGTTGTGCTTCAACTCATTCTTTGAATCAGGGCTCCCATACCACTTGTCACGCCTCTACCCTGGCGATACTCTTCCAACCACACGATCGGGGGTGTGGCACCACCAATCACTTTCTTTTTAAAAATACTTGCAACTGTGGACTACACCTACTTTCTATACTTAGTTTATTTTTCAACTTTACCAAGTACAATATTTCATTAACACAGTGGAAACATTCATAACATCTTCATACATACATTATCATTATTAAATTACAAGTGCACAGAAGATATAACTCGGGAGGGGCAACTCCCTGCAAATGAGAGTTTGCTCGATAATAATGATAATCTTTAGTTTTTACAATTTTACAATCAACCTGTAAAATTTACACTCGGCCTGCACCACTGTGCAACCTCAGTCAATTTGTCTTTCAAAATCGACACTTCTTCGTTCATACCACTCGTGCCTCTCTTTCATCGAGCTCATCGTTTACCTCTGCATGCACCCACTGTTTCGTCATGCCGACCCGCCCAAACGATCCACCTTTCAGCTCGTTGCACCCTCCAACCGTGTCGCCTGCCTGGTATTTCGACTTTCTTCGTTTACTCCTACCCAATGCTCTATTCAACCCAGCTTGACCCACGGCCAAGTCACACCAACCGTGCCCGTTCACCGTGTTGACCACCCGTCGCACGTTCAACCGACCACCGAACGCCCTACCATTCAACCGTCCACCGAACGACTCACCATTCAACCGACCGCCCGAACGCCTTGAACGATATTTCGTTCAACCCTCCATTCAACTGACCACCCGAACATGCCTTCGTTCAGCTCACTCTCTTGAATGATATTTCTTTCAGCTCGCCAATCGAACACTCCTTCGTTCAGCTCGTCCACCCGAACACTCTGTTGTTCAGCTCGTCCGCCCTAAAACTTCGTCGTTCAGCTCGTCCACCCGAACGATATTTCGTTCAACCCATCACCCGAATACCTGAATGATACTTTTTTCAGCCTATCCACCAAACACTTGAACGATATTTTGTTCAGCCTATGTTCCGACTATTTCACCTGGTTCTGCAGCTAAGGTGCTTTGACCCCTAGCTCCGCATACACCTTCACACTTCGTTTTAGACCTCCAAACTCTAACCCACACTTCTTTCTTGTAGATCACTTTGAACTCCATGATCAAATTGGATGCCTCTTCTCCAACTCTCCCTCACGTATATATATGATGGTCGCCCAAGATAGGGGCTTCAGCCTATGGCCAAGTCAACCCACACTTAGAGCGTTTTGTCATATTTCACCATCAGCCATGGTGGGGGTGCCCAGGCCATATAAGTCTGCCACCAAACTTTCTGACACTTAGTCAATTTTCGCGTTTCCTCTGACTCGTTGTACTATTCGGGTGCGCCCAACTCGCTAGTTGGCTCAGCTCATCACCCGCTTGCCTGTCGCGTGCCCATTGCCAAACGAATTGCAACTCGGGGGCATTACATGGCTTGTCGCCCACCTGAAGTTCACCCACGGTTCATCTGCACCATTTAGCATTCGCCCTTACCTCATGCGCCTTCGCCTTGCTCTACCGTAGTCTACCTACCCACAGTCTTAACCCGTTCTGCCTGTCTGACGAATAGTCTAACCGCATACCCGTTCGCTCATCCGCCGCACTATCCAACCGCAGACTTGTTCCACCCGTCTATCGAACTATCCACTTCATAGAATTGTTTCGCTTACAGAACTTACTTGATCGCAGACTGCCCATTCAACCCAACTCACGAGTTCACCCGTCATGCAATGCACCCATCGTGGGTCGCCTGCCCAACCTGCGGCTCACCAAATCGAACTCTATGTTTGTTGTTCGTTCTGTCTTGGTGCTTTGGTCAGGTGGCCTTCGCACCTCATCTCTTCTCTTATTCACCCACCCTTTTTGCTCACCCCTTACCCTTTGCTTGCTTTTGTGTGAACTCTAAGACTTGAATGCTTGATGTTTTCTCTCCCATGGCGTCCACCAATATATACGCTTTCCCCACAGTTTACTCATGGGTTGGCCTGCCCAGGCTGACCTTTCAATTTGGCTAACTCGCCTACATAACACGTTGGCTCGCCTACACCTTTGCCCTGCCAGGTCCACATGTCAAAATTGCACGATATAAGCTTGCCTTTGCGAAGTTTGCCATACTTAGCCAAATTCTCAGCTTTTGGTTTTTCAATACCTTTGTTGGCTTGTTGCGCTCATGCACTGGGTGCCTTTAACTGACCACCCTAGCTCGTCGCTCTCCTCCAACTTGTCCCATCGTTGAAACAAAATGTCACAACCAATGCACCCGCTCACCGACTCGTCACACCCATTGGCTCGTCGCTCACCTGGCTCGTTGCGTTTAACCGGGAGTGCTCACCCAACTCGTCACACATCTAGATCCTTTGCTCAGTTCGCCTACTCGAACAATATTTCATTTAGCTCGCCATCCGAACTGTCATGCCCCTACACCTGCGGTAGTCTTTCAATCGCTTATAGCGAGGTGCGACACTACCAATCATTTTCTTTTCACCAATACTTACAATTGTAGACTATGCCTAACATTCCATACTTAGTTTTATTTTCGTTACCAAGTATTATTATGTTTCCTTTATACAAGTGAAATCCCATAACATTCACATAAACAAAATTATATAATAGAAATGCGCAACAATATAAAGGGAGGGGCAACTCCCTGCAATATGAGTCTACCCGAATCAATATATAATCTTCTTTTACAAGTACAATTTAAATCTTGGGAAACCCCAAATTTACACTTAGCCAATTTTCAACTTCGGCAAACTCGATTGCCTAGCTCGTTGGCGCCTCTGCATGGTCGCCGCATGACTCACCAACCCTTCATTCACCTCGTCGCATGATCGTGTTGTTTGCCCAACTTGGGCATGCCTCATCATAACCAAGTCGCCACACATGGGCGCCTCCACACGAGTCACACCTTTGTTCACAATCTCAACACTTCAATGTTTCCACCATTTCGTTGTTCACGGCGCACCCTACCCAAGTCGCCCGTCCGCATGATTCTTCGTTTCGGCGTGCACGTTGCGCCCTTACCCGGCCGCCCGTCTGCTCGTGCACCCGTTCACCCAACTCGTTCTTCCAAGTCGCCACACGACTTCACCCGGGTTGCCACACGACTTCACTCGGTTCGCCCAAACGACCTCACCTGGGTTGCCACACGACTTCGCTCGGGTTGCCCGAACGACCTCACCTGGCTCGCCCAAACGACCTCTCCCGAGTTCTGCCTGAATGACTTTTCTGAATGAATTTCTTGAACGGCTTTTCTGAATGACTTTCTCGAACGAATTCTCGAATGAATTTCTAGAATGACTTCTCGAACGAATTCTCGAATGACTTTCTCGAACGACTTTTCCACCCGAGTTACACCCGTCATGCGGGCTCATCCACGCATTGCAGAACTCGTTGTTCAAACTCGTGTTGATCGAATGATGGTCATTTTCCTCCAAACACCCTCCAATATATACAGGCGGGTGGCGGGTTGTGTCACTAGGCCGACCCATGCCAAATTCCTGGCCGACTCGTTCATAATGCGAACTCTCGCCCATGAGGTAGGTTGGCCTGCCCAACTCGTGGGACCGCCCCCTCATCGCTTGCCCAACTCCTTATAAACTCGTCCAAGGTTCATTTCGTTTCATATTTCACATGTCCTTCGGACGGTGGAGTCGCCCTACCAGTTGCACGAACCGCAGGTCCTAACATCCTCCCCCACTGGAAGTCATTGTCGTCCTTGAAAATATCTCATCCCGGAAACCATATGTCACCAAGATCACCATACCAAGGTATACACCCCATCAATATGTTATACATCAAAAATCATATCAATCCATGATCATCAACAACCCTGTCACAATCTCCACATGTTGCTCCCATCGTGGAAGGCTGGTCCCTCCATCTCAAGCCACATGCCCACTGCAACATATCATGTTGACCTCATCATGTGTTGTCCTCATGTGAACTGCTCCCATGATACTCAAACAATGCTAACACATCTCTGCACACTGTCAACCCTCATGTTTGAACTAGTTGGGTAGCTAATCCAACTATCACGCTCAAACCATGAGAATGCACATCCTTATCCCACCATCAGTTGTTTCTCAGAACATCCTGTCACATCCTCAACTCGATCAAGAATCCATCTCCATACAAGTGTAATCCATGCTCAGGTCCATGAAGTAATCCCCATCTCATCTACAACATGTTTTCCATGATGTTTTCTATCCAACATCATCATCCATCTGCAAAACATCAATCCCCTCAAAGGAAGAGATCATCTCCCGACTCTTGATGTGCCACATCCAGGTCCCCTAAGAAACCTCCATCATATCTATAATGTGTCATCCCTCAAGTCTACCATAGAAATAAGCATATACTCATCTCATCTATCCATGTGCTGCCTGTGATCATAGATCAATCAGCTCCCATGTGTCAAAGGTGGTTGAGTCTCGGCTCAACCCATGCCCAAGTGTTGCCACCAAGGCATCATCATCGTTGTAACTCCAAAAGTCACAACAATCTCATGTCATCATGAGCTACATGTGTCATCTCCAACCAACATCTCAGCAAGCATACAAGTCTCGGCCCAACGGTCTCTGCAATATGCCTCAGCTCCCCATGTAGTAGGAATGCTCCATACTCTGCTCACAACTTCATCCAAGTCCATGGCCTTGTTGTACAAGAGTGCACAACCTCTCCATTGGCTCATAAATAAACCATCTCCATGTCACACCAACAAATCCACCTGCACAACATCCTTGCCTTGGCACTCCTCATTCAATGCCCATAAGTGACACCTCTTCAAGTGCTCCTGCATCATGTCCCTGCATAAGACTGCCATGCTCCATGTCTCCAACCTGATGTCCATTACTAAGTTTCCCATGTAGTCCAACCAAGTAGACCCATCACAACAATTAGCCATCTTCATCCAAGTCTTCAATCTTCGATCTAGTGAACTCGGTCACCTAACCATATCATCATCATCATGAGTCCCTTCCATCATAGCTCCCCCACTAAAGGTTCCACCAAGACTTGATCTTGGTCTCGGCCATGAGAAGTCCACCCAAGCAACTCAAGTGTGTGTCCTTCTCCAATCTATCCATGAGTCATGTCAAGCACTTAGCCAATTCTCCATGTGGCTAAAGCATGACCCAATCCTTCGCAACGATCATCATGTTCCTCCCCTGTCACGGGCCTTTGCACCTTCTACCATAAGGTCACAAACAACCCCAACAAGTCCTGCAACAATCAACAATCCTTGCTTCTGCATACAAGGTCTCATCATAGTCATCCATGGTAAGATCCTCCCTAGCATCGGCAAACTGATTTTTTCCTTCCCTACATACAGTCCATCTACCAAATACTCAAGTGAAACACAAGTATCAATGCTTACTTCATCATCATCATGAGGCTCCTCCATGTGAGTATCCTCATTCATCCATGTCTACAAATTGCACGATCCTAGTCCAACTTGATCAACCTCAAGTTCATCCTCCATCGTTGTCACATCTGCAACATCCTCAATCATCACGGCTTCCTCTTCCTTGTTAGCGCAATCTACAACTTCATCTTGCTCCATTGTCCAACCAAGTTGAAGAAGTTCATCTTCAACATTGTTTTCGAAGACTTCAAGTTCCTTTCGAATCCGGGGGTTCTATTCTTTCATCCGCTTCAACCTATATAAGGTAAGCAAGAGCTTCCCTTCGCATTTTTCCAAACCTTCCATGCCTTATCATTCATCTTCGCCCAAGCATGAAGCTTTTCCTCTGCTAAACTTGTTTCACCATTCACCTAAATAACATTGATATTCCACCTGTTACATGCAAAGCTTGAACTTCCTTTCAAGTCTTCGATCTTCGTAGAATCAGCTCCTTGATTTAGTTCACCAACTCTGGTACCAACTGTCATGAAGTGCAGGTGTGTATCAGCTTCAACACTTCAACACCAGCACCATCTCCCTGGCACTAGCTCTGATAACAACTATCACACCCCTACACATGCAGTAATCTTTCAATCGCTTATAGTAAGGTACGACACTACCAATTCTTTCTTTTCACCAATACTTACAATTGTAGACTACACCTAACATTCCATACTTATTTTTATTTTCGTTACCAAGTATTATTATGTTTCCTTTATACAAGTGAAAGCCCATAACATTCACATAAACAACATTATACAATAGAAATGCACAACAGTATAAAGGGAGGGGCAACTCCCTGCAATATGAGTATGCCCGAATCAATATATAATCTTCTTTTACAGGTACAAGTTAAATCTTGGGAAACCCCAAATTTACACTCAGCCAATTTTCAACTTCGGAAAACTCTATTGCCCAGCTCGTCGGTGCCTCCACACGGTTGCCGCACGACTCACCAACCCTTCGTTCACCTCGTCGCACGATCATGTTGTTTGCCAAACTTGGGTGCGCCTCGTCGTAACCAAGTCACCACACACAGGCGCTCTGCATGAGTCACACCTTCGTTCACAATCTCAACACTTCACCATTTCTGCCATTTCTTCGTGCACGATGCACCCTACCCAAGTCGCCCATCCGCACGATTTTTCATTTCGACGTGCAAGACGCGCCCTTACCTGGCCGCCCGTCCGCACGTCCACCCGTTCACCCAACTCGTTCACCCGAGTCACCACACGACTTCACCCGAGTTGCCACACAACTTCACCCGGTTTGCCAGAACAACCTCACCCGGGTCGCCCGAACGACCTCACCCGACTCGCCTGAACGACCTCGCCCGAGTTCTGCCCAAACAACTTTTCTGAACGACTTTATTGAACGACTGTTCTGAACGACTTTCCTGAACGAATTTTATGAATGACTTTCTTGAACGAATTCTCGAACGACTTCTCGAATGAATTCTCGAACGACTTCTCGAATGAATTCTCGAACGACTTTCTCAAACGAATTCTCAAACAAATTCTCGAACAACTTTTCGAACGACTTTCTGAACGAGTTTTCCACCCGAGTTCCGCCCATCGTGCGGGCTCATCCATGCACTACAGAACTCCTTGTTCGAACTTGTGTTGATCGAATGATGGTCGTTTGCCTCCAAACGCCCTCCAATATATACGAGCGGGTGGTGGGTTGTGTCACCCGGTCGACCCAAACCAAACACCTGGCCGACTCGTTCATAATGCGAACTCTCGCCCATGAGGTAGGTCGGCCCGCCCAACTCGTGGGACTGCCCCCTCATTGTTATAGATATTTTTGGGCACTGCAACCCCAATCATAAATGTCCATAAACCAAGGGCTCCTAAGTCCCTAAAGGTGTTGTTCCAACCCCTAAAAGAACAACGTCAACTGATTACAGCATCTCCCAGAACTTCTCCATGAAAAACTACTCAGAACTAGTCAAAATTGGACCATTTCCCCTGCTCCATGGTCAAAGTGCATTGCATCCCACCTGAATACACACAGTAAGTGCGATGCATGTTGAAAAACCCTTCTATGGGGTGCGATGGGCGAGAGTGGACAAATGGCAGGGTCAATCTGCAAGGTGGAGGAGCATGGAATCTTCCAGAAACTTCTCGTGTGACACTTGCCTCTCTGCATTCGACCAGGGATGAGTAAGAGATCATTAATCTCCAAGTGGAATCAAGAACTATCAGAGAGAGGACACTAACCAAATCTCAAAATCTGACTCATTCCCCTTGCAAACATCTATATATGGATCCCTCATCCCAGAGATCCAGAGGCTGGAATTTTGTATCTTGTAAGGAAGTGTTGTTGGTTTCTTGGTACAATATCATAGTGTTGGGTGATCTAAGCTTTTCATGAGGTGAAGAAGGGCTTTCTTGCTGAGAGGATGATGCTGGGTCAGAGCAATTGGTTGCAATCCTCTTTGCTCTTTCTTATTATCAATAAAGCTATTCAAGTTTTCTTCCACATTCTTGTATGATTGATGATTTATGCATTTGTGTGGTCAATATACATCTGGTCCTATATTGTTTATGATAATAGATCTATGTTCTTGGATAGTGTTATGCTGCTTTGATTCTACAGGTACTCTTTGAAGCTGGGTAGACAAGGAAGCGAGTGGCGAAGACCTATCAGAAGAGAGAGGAATCGAGCAAGGAACCAAGCGCAAGACAGAGGTTGGTCTCCTTATTCTTCTCTTATCTATTTCTCATAAAGGAAAATGAAAGTAGTTTTTAGTTTGTTTGTTTCTAAGGTAGCTACCAGCCTTAGTGGGACTAGCAACTCTACATAGACACTAGTTTTCCCGATAACAAAATGGCGACTCCACTGGGGAGCGAATAGATTGTTTGTTTATCTACATTTGTTTACTTTATAAACTTATAGACGGAGCCTGAAGTCAATCCAGCTAGCCGTCGAACTGCATTTTCTATGCAAGTGTAAAGTAGATCAATGCTGCTTCAGTCTATCTCCAGGTTTTGTTTATGAATTAGACAGTTGATTTATAAGCTCTCTAATTGCCCTTGTGGTGGCTCTAGTAACCTCTTTAGATCTACCATTATGATTGACTTACTGATTACCACTTGCTCAGCCTAAATCCCTGAACCAAGCTGCAAACTGTGACCCAGAACCCAGCTAAAGTCTCGTCCCTGGTCCATCGCACTGTGTCTTCTTTGAAACCTGAATGCATCGCACTTCTTGAGTGTAGTAGGTGCGTTGCATTTCAGTTTCCCTATGCTACAGGTGTGCTGATCAGACCTCCTCTGCTCTTAGATTTTGGCTTCTGTGTTCATACTTTTCAGCTCTATTCAAGAGTTTTGCTGTCTGTAGTCAGTACACCTCTGTTTGAAACCCATTTCCTTGCTGTTATTCTGCCTCCATTGTGCAAAGAACTATAAATGTTTTTATGTATTTTTAGTCATTTTCAGTTCTCTTTTACAAAGAAGTAGCATAATTGTATTGTCGTTTCTTGATTTGAAAGTGTCGCAAGTGTCGTTTTCAGTCATAGAAGAGAATCTAATTTTCTTGATAGTCGATTACACTGTTACTCTTGTATTTGATTTAAATTAGTAGTTTTTCAAGTGTCGAAAGCAAGTTTTTCAATTCCGAATAGCAAAGTGTCGTCATTGTCCTCATTTTGTTGTGAAAAGAAGCTTGTTAGTAGTTGTCGCTTTGAAAAATAATTCAGATTTGCGCTTAGCTTTCTTTTTATCATTCACACATTAAGAAGGCTGAAAACAAATACATGCATGTGCATTTTCATTTAGACTGTTTGTTGGTTTGATTTAGGACAGTGCATATAGTGTGTGCTCTCTGCTCTTTGTTGAAAGAACGCCATCTCTCTTTCCTTAGTAGCTAGGATTTTCATTGCAAAAAGAACATTAAACAACTGTTTATCATCTTAGATTGAGTTTTAGGAATTGTACATCTACATCATGTGGTGAACCTGAAAGGAAAATTTCTTAAGCAATATCAACTATAAAATAAATTTAATGAATATAAAAACACTTTTGAACCTAACGCACAACATCTAGAAGTCTAGGCTAGAGATGTATTCTGACGTCGTAAAGCCTGGTAACTGTTGTTTTCACTGTTGGTTGGGTGATTCCTCCACTTTGAGACGACAAGTGCTAGTACGAACTTGTGCTCCCACGTACCGTCGAGTATATTTTGGGAGACCATAATAGGCTTTATCCTTTATCCATAGAAAGTCGTGTCTGCCGCCGTATCAATCGCAATGCACTGAACACAACATTCGAGAAGATTGACTACCGTACCGTAAAAAGTATTCTGCAGTTTTGCGATTGGTTTGGTAATCCCTCTGTCTAGATTTCCAGAGCAGTCCCTTTCGTTCCTTTTCAGGCTCCTTAACGGAAAAGGTCCATCTGAGCACTTGTCACTTCAAGCTCATTAAAAATTGAAGGAGACTAGAGTCATATTTTGTGTTTTCTCGACTCTTAAAAATTGAAAAAACAAGTTGTGTCAAAGCGTCTAAAATTTATTTTAAGCGGAATAAAAATCACCTTTCCTATGTTGGTCTTAGTTTGAGAAAAATGGAGTCCACCAACCAAGGAGTTCCCCTTGGAGGAAATCCTAGTACCTTCTCCTCTTGGGGAGATGTTGGTGCACCCCATATGGCCACATTGTCTCTCCCAGGATTGACAATCGGCTTGCCTGTATGGCTCTTCTCAACTTCTGTCGTTTAGAACATCGTGATTCCTGAACAATCAAGTTAGAAACTAAACAATACCAGAGTTACCCCCCAACCCTCTACTTCATCCAATTCTTCCTCTCCTCCTTCCTCTTCGCTTGATGAAGCTCGTAAAGCCCAAAATCAAGTAACTGAGAAGAAGAAGGAGAAGAAGAAGAAGAAGGAGCCAAAGGCGAAAAGGAAACCAGGCATCGTCTAGCGAAAATCCACACACTTCATCGACCAGGCCTAAATCGCCATGTGTCATTTGCAAGGGAGACCACTATCATCGAGATTGTCCTTGCATCCCTTGGATCTTAAGGGACTGGTCTCCTCGTTTGCACAATCCGGTGTCATCAACCTCTGACGATCATGTTGAGCATACACCGTCAACTAGTGAAAGTGAAGCCCCTGGACAAAAAGGAAAATATAAATTTCCTTGTAAATTGTGTGAAGGCGATCACGCCGTCCACCGTTGTCCCTTCTTAGACGAAGCTAAAAGAGTTTTGGACGACCGTCCGGTTTCACCGTTACAGCTTCCACCTGGATATAAGAAACTCTTGCCGAGTCCGTCACTAGTTGAAAATCTGGCTGACACGCCCTTGTGGTCAGCCGAAGCATCTACCATTGAAGATAAACCATCTGAATCCATACCAGACGAAAGTCAAAAGGTCGAGGTGGCAGTTGACCCGATCTTACCTTCAGAAGGTCCATCTTCAGATGATACAGTCATCGAAGAGAACAAGAACGACACCGTTCAAATTCTCTTCGTAAGCACAGACTCCGATGAACATGGGGGTAGTCTACCTGTTCCTTTACCGCAGGAAGGAAGTTCGTCAGAGTCATATCCGGCCGTCTATTCGGTCCCACCTCTAAGCAACCTGGTTGTTTCCTTTGACTGGAATCTACTAGGCAGACCCCATTTACCGGCTAGTGTACCATTTCGAGTCATTGCTCAAATATATAGAATGGTCATGGCCGGTACCATCATGGATGAAGGGGCTTCTATGAATATCCTTTCCTCAACTGCTTGGAAAGCGCTTGGTTCGCCATCGCTTTTGCCTGAGATGAGAAATCTAACAGCTTTTGACAAAGGAACCAGTCGATCGTTAGGGATCCTTCCGTTGTGCCAATAACGTTGAGAAGGAAAACCGTTCACATGAACGTACTGGTAGTACAAGGACCCCTGGATTATAATCTACTCCTTGGATGGGACTATATTTATTGCATGGGAGTCGTCGTCTCCTCACTCTTTAGAGTAATGTGTTTTCCGCACGAAGGAAGAGTGGTCAAGCTCGTAGACCAGCTTTCATTTCCTGGTTCACACATAGCAAATAGTCATATACCAACTCTGAATGGTCTTTTCACGCAAGGAATGTCTCATCAATCCCCAGTCTGTCCTCCTCATGAGCGCGAGTGATTCGGAGGACATGACTGAAACCCAGGGGGCATGCACCCTGGCCTGTTTCGATAGGAAAACCTTGCGTATAGGGTAGGTTTCCGCAAAGGATATATGACTAGTCTGACACACCCGTCCGTTTAGGAAAATGGGATTAGGCTGGAATAGGATTCCCTCGTCAAAGTTATGTGAGTGGAGGCGTCTGCGCCACTCACCTTTGTCTATTTCGGTAGACATCGTCGAGGAAGTGTTTTGTTTGTGACACAGATGGAAAAATCTTTGGTAACTTGGAAATTTTTCGCTATACCTGGGGGCATGCAAGCAAAGAGCGATCATTTATTTTTTAAATTTATAGGTCCTCTAACCCTTTAAACTCATAGGATTGGTTGTTTCCTAACTTGCATAAAGAAAGGATGCGGAGAAAAGCTTTGTAAGGTGCAAGCTTCTTAAAAATGGCATCTTAGATGAGACATCCTTATTATACGACTGGATCGAGCAGTTTTAATGCGGAATTCAAGCTCGTTAAAAAATAAACATAAGCAATGAGCAAGTGTTTCCCCCAGCGTTTAAGCTCATTAAAAAATGAACCATTTTCCGGTAAATAACCATCGTGAATGTATTATCATCAGCCTTTGAAGCCTGGGTCGTGTTCTCATCATCACCTCCACTCTGTATTGGCCGATCATTCACCTCCACTTGATTGTTTACCCCTTTTGAGGAGCAGCTGCGAAGAGTGATCCTGTTAGCCATCCTTGTAACACTGTCGTGATTGGAAAATTCCAAACCTTACCTGGAATCAGCTGCTACCCGAATCTATCACTCGTTCCTCAAAAATGAGTCTCCTTGAAGCTCTTTTCAACTGACTCGTAAAATATGAAAAGATTGCCGAGCCATTGGCCTCTCCAGCTCGTTAAAGTGACCGGAAGTGCTATCCATCCTTTAGATTTTAATCTTTTTGGACCTGAGGGATTATTACACAAAAATATCGAGCGCTTGTTTCTTTGGCTCGTTAAAAGTAGAAAAAATTAATCCCTTTTGTATTATTTTATACTTTTTCGGACTTGAGGGATTAGATGACAAAAAAGGATTTTTGGAGTTTCCTTTATGTCCCTTTTTCAGACTCTCTAAAATTGAAAAGGACCGAGTTATCTTTTTCGTTAAACTCGTTAAAACTAAATAGCGACAAACTTGTCCATAACAGACAAGAACGAGTTTCACTATCGCTAAGCTCGTTAAAACATAGTGATGGGTTTGCCCGAAGGGCAAATTATAGAACAAGCATATGTTATCCTCCTCAAGCTTGACAAAAATAAAGAGGTACTGGTCAGCAACGACTAGGGAAAATTGGGAAGAAAACTTGAAGAAACTTTGTTGGTAGCAAGTTGCTCTTGAACATGACACTTTAACTCCGCATCCGAGTCGAGTTGGGTTGTTCCATTCACTGGTCACATCACCATGGTTATGTCACACCATCCATATTTGGGGTTAATGCTACCAATCCATCATGTCAGTGTCGCCGATATGTTCAAGAGAAGTCGCCTAGAGAATTCACCTGCGTCTCACCCACTGCAATACATTTACACTCCATTCTTTCAAGACCGCCATCCTGAACCTTATATCACCAGATCGTTTTCACCTCCATTAAAATCATTTGCTCCGTTCCGTGTCATTGATGTGGGATTCACTAAGGCCCTCCTATGACGGATCGCTTCTTGTCGACATCAATTCATTATCCAAGAAGTCGATCTAGGAACAACCCTTTCAGTACTTTGAAGCTTGCATACCTCAATGGCAAGTTTCTCACTTCCGGCGACAGGTTTACATCAATGGCCTTCAATTGAAAGATTTTGCATGGTGTTCGACGCCAAGTCCCTTATTCACACCACGTAAATTGTACTGTAGTACCTTGAGGGTCATCATCATTATCAGTGATTCCTCTCGTTCCTGTTAACAGCTTACATCATTGGTTGGTAATCAGGCGATGTCTTTCCATGTTCGACTCCAAAACATCTCTCACATGGATCGACTTGTACTTTGAGTGAATATCGAACGAGATTGAAGACCCCGAATCTAGTTTCATCCATCTGGGCTGCGAAATATATTCAGGAAAATAAAGACATCAAATGTACATCACTACTGCATAGATAATCATCCAATCTAAGGGATGATGGCTCTACCAGAATCATCAGTCTACACTCAGAGGATTGTCTGTCCTATGTACATGAAAATGAATTTATAAAGCTGAGCATGGGAAATTCCCGCCTCAGCTAGATCATGAAAATATTATGAAGATAATGTATTGTATTGTGTCTTATTACAGGTCGCCTTCCAGCTTGAACAAACTTCGGATCCTCATGATAAAGCATTTCACTCGACATCAAAAGATTAACAACCTCATGCTTTAGGGGGCAACTGTTATAGACATTTTTGGGCACTGCAAACCCAATCATAAATGTCCATAAACCAAGGGCTCCTAAGTCCCTAAAGGTTTTGTTCCAACCCCTAAAAGAACAAGGTCAACTGATTACAACATCTCCCAGAAATTCTCCATGAAAAACTACTCAGAACTGGTCAAAACTGGACCATTTCACCTGCTCCATGGTCAAAGTGCGTTGCATCCCACCTGAATACACACAGTAGGTGCGATGCATGTTGAAAAAACCTTCTATGGGGTGCGATGGGCGAGAGTGGACAAATGGCAAGGTCAATCCTCAACGTGGAGGAGCATGGAATCTTCCAGAAACTTCTCCTGTGGCACTTGCCTCTCTGCATTCGACCAGGGATGAGTAAGAGATCATTAATCTCCAAGTGGAATCAAGAACTATCAGAGAGAGGACACTAATAAAATCTCAAAAGCTGACTCATTCCCCTTGCAAACATCTATATATGGATCCCTCATCCCAGAGATCCAAAGGCTGGAATTTTGTATCCTGTAAAGAAGTGTTATTGGTTTCTTGGTACAATATCATAGTGTTGGGTGATCTAAGCTTTTCATGAGGTGAAGAAGGGCTTTCTTGCTGAGAGGATGATGCTGGGTCAGAACAATTGGTTGTAATCCTCTTTGCTCTTTCTTATTATCAATAAAGCTATTCAAGTTCTCCTCCACATTCTTGTATGATTGATGATTTATGCATTTGTGTGGTCAATATACAACTGGTCCTATATTGTTTATGATAATAGATCTATGTTCTTGGATAGTGTTATGCTGCTTTGATTCTACAGGTACTCTTTGAAGTTGGGTAGACAAGGAAGCGAGTGGAGAAGACCTATCAGAAGAGAGAGGAATCGAGGAAGGAACCAAGCGCAAGACAGAGGTTGGTCTCCTTATTCTTCTCTTATCTATTTCTCATAAAGGAAAACAAAAGTAGTTTTTAGTTTGTTTGTTTCTAAGGTAGCTACCAGCGTTAGTGGTACTAGCAGCTCTACATAGACACTAGTTTTCCCGATAACACTCATCACTCGCCCAACGCCTTATAAACTCATCCAAGGTTTGTTTCGTTTCATATTTTGCACGTCCTTTGCATGGTGGAGTCACCCTGCCCGTCGCATGGACCATAGGTCCTAACACGAACGCTCCTTCGTTCATCTCATCTACACGAATGCTTCGTCGTTCAGCTCGTCTGCCCGAACGCTCAGTGGTTCAGCTCGTCTACCTAAATGCTCCGTCATTCAGCTCGTTCCCCCGAACGATATTTCGTACAACCCATCACCCAAATGCCTGAACGATATTTCGTTTAACCTATCCACTGAACTCCCGAATGATATTTCATTCAGCTTGTGGCCCGACTGTTTCACCTGGTTCTGCAGCTAAGGTGATTTGGCCCCTAGCTCTGCCTACACCTTCGCCCTTCATTTCAAACCTCCAAACTCTAACTCATACTTCTTACTTGTAGATCGCTTAGAACTCCATGATCGAATTGGATGCCTCTTCTCCAACTCTCCCTCATGTATATATATGATGGTTGCACAAGGTAGGGGCTTCGGCCTATGGCCAAGCTGACCCACACTTAGATCGTTTTGTCATATTTCACCATCGGCCATGGTGGGGGCACCCACACCATATAAGTCTGTCACCAAAATTTCCGACACTTAGTCGATTTTCGTGTTTCCTCTAACTTGTTGCACCATTCGGGCACGCCCAATTCGCCGGTTGGCCTAGCTCGCTACCCACTCACCCATCACACGACCATCACCAAACGATCCGCAACTTGGGGGCATTAAACGGCGTGTCGCCCATGCGAAGTTCACCCACGGTTCGCTCGCACCGTTTAGCATTTGCCCTTACCTCATGTGCCTTTGCCTTGCTCTATCGTAGTCTACCTACCCACAGTCTTAACCCGTTCTGCCCATCTGCCAAACAATCTAACTGCAGACCTGTTCGCTTATTCGCCGAACTGTCCACTTGCAGACCTGTTCCGCCCATCCGTCGAACTGTCCACTTCGCAGAACTCTTCCACCTGCAGAACTTACCCGATCGCAAACCGCCCCATTCAACTCAGCTCGCTGGTTCACCCATCGTGCAGTGCACCCATCGCGGGTCACCTGCCCAACCTACGGCCCACTAAACCGAACTCTGTGTTTTTTGTTCATTCCAACTTGGTGCTTTGGTTAGGTGGACCCTGCACCTCATCTCCTCTCTTATTCGTCCACCCTTGTTGCTCGCTCCTTACCCTTTGCTCGCTTTTGTGTGAACTCCAAGACTTGAATGCTTGATGTTTTCTCTCCCATGGCGTCCATCAATATATATACACTTTCCCCACGATTTACTCATGGGTTGGCCTGCCGAGGCTGACCTTTCAACTTGGATAACCCACCCACATAACACGTCGGCTCACTCACACCTTCGCCCTACCGGTTACACATGTCGAACTTGCACGATATAAGCTTGCCTTTTACGAAGTTTGTTATACTTACCCAAATTCTCAGCTTTCAACTTTTCGACACCTTCGTTGGCTTGTCACGCTTGTGCCCTGGGTGCCTTTAACCGATCGCCCTAGCTCGTTTCTCTTCTCCAACCCATCCTGTCATGCCCCCAAGCCTGCGGTAGTCTTTAAACCGCTCGAGGCGAGGTGCAACACCATCGAACACTTTCTTTTCGCTAATACTTATGTTTGTGGACTACGCCTAACCACTTATCCTACTTAGATTGTGTTTCACAACCAAGTATTATAAATGTTTCCTTTATACCAATGAACACCCATACACATTCATTAACATCAGCAATTATACATGAAGAACACAATTGCACAGTATAAAGGGAGGGGAAACTCCCTGAACAATGAGTCTGCCCGATAATATATTATACAATCTTTTACAAGTTACAAGCTTTACATGTATACTTGGAAAATCCAAGTTTCATACTTAGCCAAATTTTCAATCTTCGGCAAACTATGTTGCCTAGCTCATCATCACCTCCGCACGGTCACCGCACGACTCACCAACCCTTTGTTCACCTCGTCGCACGATCGTGTTGTTTGCCCAACTTGGGCATGCCTCCAAGTTTCCACACACAGGCGCCTCTGCACGAGTCGCACCTCCGTTCACAATCTCAACACTTCACCTAAAGTCACTCCGTGCACACTTGCACGACGGGCGGGCGCTCACCCGAGTCACCGAAGAACCCGTGCCAAGTCATCGCACAACGAAGAGTTCACCCTTCGTTTCACCGTCGGGCACTCCTACACATCACCAAGTGCCACACCCGTGCATGCCTCACTCCAACCGGTTGGCGACCCTGCCCACGCCTTCACCCAAACCAAGAAACGCTACCTTCGTGCGGCCTTGCCCAAGAACAGGCGCATCACCAAAATCTGCGCCTCTTTATCTTTCTGCATCCACCTCTTAGATCTGTGCCTCTTCACATGTTGAGCGATGGTTGATTGTCCAAATGCCATCCACGCACCTCCAATATATATGAGTCATAGGGCGAGGTCGTGGCTACCCAGCCAACTTGCCCACGCCCTCACTTCATCGCAAAAGCCATCAAACTTCATGTCGACCTTTGTTTCTTTGTGGGTTGGCCGTGGGTTGAGCATTCATGCTCCCCACACCTCTATAAACAACTTTCCCTCCTTCTATTATGCACATAAATCCACACACATGTGAATCTGAGCTCGCACTTCGTCCAAACCGCACGCCCCAGGGATGAACCACTCGTCGCATGAACCAGGAGGTCACTCCAAGGACTGCAGGTCCTTACATCCTCCTCCACCTGAATTCATTGTCGTCCTCAACAACATACCATCCTGGTAGCCATCCACCAAGATCATCATCAATATCTGTCTCATCCTTGGTCCATGATGTCAACTCCTCCACATACTGCGAACATCCCTGCAACATATGTAGAACTCCCATCTCCATCATGTGTCATCCTCATCCTGTCCTCCTCATTTTCCTCATGCCAACATCTCTCTGTGCACTTCCGGACCCCATGTTTGAACTAGTTGGGTAGCTAATCCAACTGTCACGCTCAAGCCATGAGAGTGAACATCCTTATGCCTCTATCAATCTATCTCGGATTCTGCCACATCTCGGACTCACCAAGAATCTCATCCATGCTCAGGTCCATGGAAACTCCATCCCATCTGCAACATGTCATGATGCTTGATGCCAAGCCATCCCTGCACCATTTGTCATACCTGTTCAATCTATTTTAAGGACTCACTGCCATGAGCAGTTAGCAATGAGCCCCATCTTCTTTCCCATATAAGAAGATGTGGAGGGAGTAGAGCCTGAAGGCTCACCCTCACTAATCATCTCAATCCATCTATCAGGATTTTCTATCTCCATCCTCTGTAAATAAGTGACCCGATCCTCCTCCTGGACATTCGGCCTCACATATACCTCCTCATCATCATCATCATCCTCGACCACTTCTAGCCTTCTTGAAGAATCCAAGATACTATTTGAAAGTGTCCTGATGACCAATGACTGCTCAGTAAGCTTTGTCTCAACCATAGACAACCGCTTACTCATGTCTTCCATTTCGCTTCTCATCCTCCATTCGCATCACTGCCAACTTACAAGCAGGCTTTGTCACTCCAATGGTTTGTATACCAATGGGTACATCTTCCCTTCCATCGTAAATGTACAACTTCTTCAAATGTGAAACAATCATAGCATCAAATTGTTTCAAGAATTCCATTCCCAGCACAGCTTCGTAGTCGTCTATCTACACTATAGTGAAGTCGACCTTCCCTGTCCACTCACCTAGTGTCGTGTCCACTTTTTCAGCGACACCAAGAACACTATCAGGAGGAGAATTGACTGTCTTCATCTGTGCCTTCACTGGTACGAATTTCAGTCCAATTCTTCTCGTAGTATCTTCACCCATGAAGTTGTGAGTAGCCCAACTATCCACCATAGTGAGTATATCAGCACCCCCAATCTTCATCCGAACATACTCCAACTTGTTCCTCTCAGGATCCCTTCGAGAGATCACCTCTATAGCAGTAGCAGCGCCAAGTATCTGCATCATTCCCATAGAAGCTTCTTCATTCTTCATATTCAACTGTGCAATCGTAGCCACTTTCGGTCTAGAAGGACAGTTCTTCACCGTATGTGGTCCAGCACATATCCAACACTTCAAGGCTTTCTTCTTCTTCTAATTATCATCTGATTTTGAAGCAACATCCTTCTTCTTCTCTTTCGTCTTATCGGACTTCTTCTTCCTATCATTAGAAGTCTCATCATATTTCTCCACCAACCTGTCCACAGCAGCAAAAGATTCCTCAAGTGTTCTAATCCTCTGCCTCTTCACTTCATTGCGTGCCCAAGGCTTCAACCCAATAATGAAATTGAACACCTTGTCTCTCTCCGCCATGTCAGGAAGTTCCAGAACCACACTTGCAAACTCCCGCCGATATGTCTGAAGGTTCCCGGTCTGCTTTATGAACTTAATTTTCATTCTTGCTTCCCACGTTTCATCCTGAGGACTAAAATGGGTCTGCAAAGCTTTCTTCATCTCATCCCATGAAGTAATGTCACCATCACTACCATTGGAAATTTTATCCAACCTCCTTTTCCACCACATCTTAGCATCCTTTGTCAAGAACCGAGCAGCTATCTTCACCTTCGTCTCATCATCAGATAGACCCAATCGTTCCAAGTATTGCTCCATGTCCCATAGAATGTTGCCAAGAGTCTTTGCACTCCTTGTACCATCGTAAGATTCCGGTTCCTTAACTTTCACATGAGGCACTCCTCCACCTGAGTTATGCCTCATGACCTTCTTCAACACCGCGATCTCATCTTTGGCTTCGTCAAGAGATTTTTGCAAGTTCACGATCTGCAAGACCCCGGTCTCTTGCCTCTTCAACCTTCTTGACCCTTACTTCAAGTTGTGTACACATAAGATCAGTGTACTTGTGTTGAGTCGGGAGTTCATCGAGCTCTTCCTTCATCTTCGAATTTGCCTCTTGATCTCTCTCGATCAAGTCCATCTTCTTAGCCCAGAAAGCTTCTAAGTCCTCCATCTTCTCCAACACTTTTTCAATGAATGCCATAGTAGCATCCTTGGCACTGTGACTAGACCTAGCCTGAGATTCAACTGCCATTGCTAACAGCTTCCTTCTTATTTGCGATCTAGTTTCAACCATCCAATAGCTTCACCAAGATGCCTGCAACCTGAACCAGCCCTTGTTTCACTTGTGTGAAACAGCTTCCTTCACCTGCAAGTACTTGCTTCACTGTCTTCAATTTCCAAGTGTGTGGATGCACTTGCTCCACCCAGCTTCCTGCAAGAATCCTCCAAGCCTTCAGACTAGCTCTGATACCAACTGTCATGCCCCCAAGCCTGCGGTAGTCTTTCAACCGCTCTAGGCGAGGTGCGGCACCACAGAACACTTTCTTTTCACCAATACTTATGTTCGTGGACCACACCTAACCACTTATCCTACTTAGTTTGTGTTTCACAACCAAGTATTGTTAATGTTTCATTTATACCAATGAACACCCATACATATTCATTAACATTAGCAATTATACATGAAGAACACAATTGCACAGTATAAAGGGAGGGGCAACTCTGTGAACAATGAGTATGCCCGATAATATATTATACAACCTTTTACAAGTTACAAGCTTTACAAGTATACTTGGAAACTCCAAGTTTCATACTTAGCCAAATTTACAATCTTCGGCAAACTCGGTTGCCTAGCTTGTTGGCGCCTCCGCACAATCGTTGCACAACTCACCAACCTTTCGTTCTCCTCGTCGCATGATCGTGTTGTTTGCCCAACTTGGGTGTGCCTCCAAGTCTCCACACACGGGCGCCGCTGCACGAGTCACACGTCCATTCACAATCTCAACACTTCACCAAAAGTCACTCCGTGCACACTTGCACGACAGGCGGGCGCTCACTCGAGTCACCCAAGAACCCGTGCCAAGTTGTCGCACAAACCGAGCGTTCACCCTTCGTTTCACCGTCGGGCGCTCCTACACATCATCGGGCACCACACCCATGCACGCTTCACTCCAACCGGCTGGCGACCCTGCCCACGCCTTCACCCAAACCAAGAAACGCTACCTCCATGCAGCCTTGCCCAAGAATGGGCGCATCACCAAAATCTGTGCCTCTTCATCTTGTTGCGTCCACCTCTTAGATCTGTGCCTCTTCACATGTTGAGTGATCGTTGATTGTCCAAATGCCATCCACGCACCTCCAATATATATGAGTTGTAGGGCGAGGTCGTGGCTGCCCAGCCGACCTGCCCACGCCCTCACTTCATCGCAAAAGCCTTCAAACTTCATGTCGGCCTTTGTTTCTTTGTGGGTCGGCCGTGGGTTGAGCGTTCATGCTCCCCACGCCTCTATAAATAGCTTTCCCTCCTTCTATTATGCGCATAACTCCATGCACATGTGAATCTGAGCTTGCACTTTGTCCAAACCATGCGCACGAGGGATGAACCACTCGTTGCACAAACTGGGAGGTCGCTCCAAGGACTACAGGTCCTGACACATCCCATCGTTGCAACGAAATGTCACAACCAACCCGCCCGCTCGCCGACTCATCAGAGTCGCTGACTCGTCGTTCACTTGGCTCGTTGCGTTTAATTGGGAGTGCTCACCCAACTCGTCGCACATCACATCCACAACTCGTGGGCTTGACAATTCTGGTTCTATTGCTGGAAATTGGATGGGATCGCGATATGCGTGAACGAAGGACTTCCCACCAGGGTTGGAATTTGATGGGCATTTTGCCCGTCAGAGACCAGTTTACCCGTAAAATACGTTGAATTTTTTTAAATGACCATCTGACCTGATGTGTTGGGAAGGATGCAGAACATATTTTTGACGGTTAAGGTTTTTTTGAAAACGTTATTAATATCATATCCCAAGAGTGACATCTTTCCACTTCAACTTGGAACACTACAATAAATCGATAATCATCTTATCAACAAATGAACTTTAGAAAAAAACCAGGTGCTTTAGAGGGCAGTTTCCACGACTTTAGTTTACAGAAATGGTCCGCTGAAATTAAAATTCTTCTGCATTATAAGTTCCGTGATTGTGGTTTCGACAAAACTTGCTGAAAGATATTATTCATGACCATCACCCTATTCAGAGCTCGGTTATTATTAAGTATTTTAGATTTTTATAGTTTTTTTTTATTGGAATTAAGTAAGGTATCTTTTAAAGAAATGGTAAGAAATTGTAGACTTGTGTGGATTAAATATCTTTATTTTTTTAATGTATAAATTAATCAAGTATATTTAAAAATCTTTCCAATTTTAAATAATTAAAATTTGATAAATATAATTTTTTAAAACAGTTTAGTGTTTTTTATGATGTTTTAGTTAGAAATATACTTGAAGCTATTTATAATTCTATAATATTTTAATAATTTTTGTTTTTTTTCTCTTTTTTTTCAAATACTGGGAAAAATGATTATAATTTAGTGGTGAAATTCACATTGGGGACAATCATCACTGGAAGCTATCCATAATGCAAGTTGAATCATCATGGTTTCACTGGGAGCTATCCATAATGCAGGTTGACTCCTCATGGTTATTATAGAAATACCACTCCCTGGAATTACCCCACTCCCTGGCATTACCCTACTCGAGTCCGAGTTTGACTTTCACTCTTACCAAATATCTCTCCTATTAACCTATTTCCTTACATTCCATGAAATCAAACTCTTAGCCAAACAAAAGCAATTTTAAGGCATACCATAGAACTAAAAAAAAATTGTCAACAATTCCAATTTATAAACACAATTCTTTTAAAAATTTGTAAGAAGTGTGTGTATATTTAATGGTTTATGTTTTACAAAATCCATCACCAACAAGGTGTTTTATTGAAACACATACTTGTAATACGTTAAGTGGGTTCAAGTAAAACAAAACCTAATTTATTAATTGTACAATACCATAAGAATGAAACGAGTCTAAAACATCATTGAAAACTATTTTTTAATTTATTAGAATCAATAAATGTAGAAATGGTGTTGAAGAACTCAATTGTCAACATGATAATGTAGATATCTTACCTTGGAAACCTTTTTTAACAAAACCTTCTAGAAATGACCTTTGTTTGGCTCTTTTATACTTTAGGAATGATTACAAATAGAAATTATAAACTTATAGATAACAATGTTGCGTATTTTTATTCCTGGGCTTCACATTCTCGGTCTTTCTCTATTTTCTTTTGTGCCATTAATTTTGCAAGATTTCAATTTTCCATGGGTAAATCCATTTAGGCCCCTTTTCACCTTCATTGATTTGCTTTCTTGTTGATGAGCTTGAGGTGCATGTGAGTGGACCATGCCAATTGAAGAGAGCTCTCAAGTGAATTCGAATATGCACACACATAGAAAGTGAAACATATTTTTATTAAAGTAAGAATTATGATACTTACAACTAGCACAAAAGCACCTAAAGCCTAAGGACACACAACCAGGAAAATGGATTTGAGACCATTCAACAAAGGTTATTACCTAGTCTCCTTAAATATATGTCTACAAAACTAAGTGATCAATAAGCATCTAGTCTAATAGAGACTTTATATCATATATATATATATATATATATATATATATATATATGCCCACAACACAACAAATTTGGCTTGGTTTGAAGTGTTTTGTTCATGATGAGATCTCTTCAGACGCTCAATCTTAATATGATTGAATTCCCATAAGTGTCACCTAGAAGGTACAAGGGGAAGAAAACATATATATTTCGTACTCCTTAGAAGAAATGTCGTTCAATAACTCACAATTCGTTCATTTGATTAGGGTAAGTTGGATTAGAATCTAAGTCCAAATAGTTTCCTTGAAAGCCAATGAATATGTATCTACCTCTTATGCAAACATCATTAAAATTCTCACTTGAATGAATCAAACAATAAATCCATGAGTGTGTTAGTGCATCATCGAACCTACATAGCTAAAAGAAAAAAACCTCTTCCTTGTCACAATAATTTTGGACCAAAATCTTGCTTGTTCCCACTTACTCTCACTGAGTGTATTGGCCACCCACCTTTATTGAATTGTTTGGGCCAGAGGTTTGTCATAGTGTCACCGACTCACCACTCACTTATGAAAGTTATCGTATGTCACAATATCACCTATGGAACAGTGGAAGTGTCGCTTCGACTACAATTTGCACCAGATATCGAGTGTCTCAACATATCACTTAAAACATTTGAAAGATATGGCTCATGAAGCTTATGAAATACTAGAACACTTTATATACATTGTACTTATTTGACTACAAACTCTCCATGGTGGACCCTCACATTGATTCCATGTGATTATGATCATGGAGAGGATGCAGAGGATAGTCCATCTCATAGTTTTACTTTGTTGGTCATCTTATATGTCCCATAAGAACTCCTTAGTAATATCATGTTATGGCATGTCTGAGTCAAGGACATTTGATTTCAAAGTTATGGAGATTTTATTGTGAGTGTTCCATATAATTTCAAACCAAATTTCAGAATTCAATAAGTCATTTATGTGTTATGGTCATTTTGTTTTTTCTTTTCTTATGATAGATATGTTTTTTTAATGAAACCTTTATTAGTGAAGCATTAATTTATTATCAAAACATCACCTTTGGAAGGGCAAAATTTTAAACATAACGTTTCTTGAAGGACAGCATAAAGACCTAAAACATCAAAAAAAAATTGTACCATGGGTAAAGAGGAATCCAAATTCCAACCCTGCTTCCCACTTTGATTTTGTATGTGACGTCCATGTCACGGTGTAGTTTGGTGAGAAATGGGCGTGCTAGGTATAAGAGTGGTAGGCCATCTGCAATCTTGTTCAGGTGGAATGACACCTTGGATATTGAGTGTTCTCGAGATATCTCAACTGTGACAATTCGGAATCCCAACTGACCGCGGTGCACTGATTGTCGATGGTAAAGGATAGTTGTCACAGGAAAATGACAACCATTAAAAAGATTACACTATACAATCTTTTTACAGAAAAATTTAAAGGATGTGAATAGATTAAAATTGCACATAGATTTCTTAAAATAAGTCAAGAAGTTTTCGGAAAAGATAGACATTTCCATTTGACCTAGACAATTGGAATGCTTGTTTTTTAAAGTGAGATTGATGAATGTGGTTCAATAAATAAGTGAAGGAGAGGACCTTTAGGTACTCGACTGTTAAGGATGCGTAAGCAGGTTCCACTGTTAAGGAGAGGACCCTTTAGGGTGCTCGACCATAAGGACCTTTAGGTACTCGACTGTTAAGGAGAGGGAGAGGAGAGGGAGAGGAGGGAAAGATGTTCAAACCTCCGCCAAACTAAAATGGCAAGAATGGGATGGGGAATCTTGAAAAACCGCCGCCAAGCTAAATGAGACTGACTTGCTCGAACAGCATTAGCTCCCAATATCTATATGTCATTACGCTTCAGAACCTCCGCCTCCTAAAATGGCAAGAATGGGAGGGGATCTTGAAAAACCTCCGCCAAGCTAAAATGAAATTAGTTGAATGCGTAAGCATGCTCGACTGATAAGGACCGGAGGCGCTCGACCATAGGGAGAGGACCCTTTAGGGTGCTCGACCATAAGGTCCGCGTAGCATGATATTATAAATTTTGTCATCCAATAATAAACGGACTATATATACAAGATTATATACCTTAGAGCTACTCCAGGAACATTTCTCTAGTTGAAAAAATTTCAGAGACCAATCGGCGAAATAAAAGTCGAAAAGCACATGCGTCGGTAACATGCCAGGCAAGAACCCACTTGGCCGAGAGGCAGCAGAAATGCGGTCCTACAGGTCGGGGAAACGCAAGCCCGTGAAAAGTCACTAGCGAGAGTGGGTTATAACTGCTTCAGGCGCTATTTATTCAATTGAGAAAAAATCAGAGAACCATCGGCGACCGGTAAGTGTTGAAAAGCACGTGCTTCGGTAACCTGTCAAGGAAGAACCCACTCGGCCGGGAGCGAGCAGAAATGCGGTCCCACAGGTCGGGGAAATGAAAGCCCGTCGAAAGTCACCAGCAGGAGGTGATGATAATCCACTCTCGATTAATGCGAGGGTCGGGATAAACCATGACATACAGACAACCCTATATGCTTTTAAGATGCGAATATGCCTTGGAGCTAACGTTTCCTATCAATTAAGTTTTAAACTAAAGTCTAAATTGTGAAGTATATTGAATGGTCAAATCGACCGATTTCATGATGTCTGCATATTGTCGCGGCGTAGTACATGCGTGATTCATGTTTTCTTATTACATTACTTATTTTCCCGGCTTTACTGGTACAATTTGTTCGCAATAGCCCTAACCTTTTTCGGAATATGCCCAGGGGATACCCACGTGATACCCACTGGACAAGTTGCGGAAGCTCTGGAATGGCCTATATAGGCGATGTCTGGATTGGTTTTGAATGCAGGTGGGGCGGAGTCTCCATGAGACCTGCCGAGCAAACACTCTGGAGGATTCTTAGGGAGGTAAACTCTTTATTATTATCTTCCTAATATCTATTACAGTGGAGGCTTAATTTCCGTATATGTTGTAGCTCATAGTTTTCTATATAGTCTGTATATTTATATCATATATCTTTGTGGAACGAGGAGTGATGACAGTAGAACCTGTGCAGATTGTAGTAGAAGATGAAATTTTTTTTTGTGATGAAGCTAATCGCTTCATGATAGGCAGATCGGTGCACAGACACAAATTTCTGTCTGTGTAGTGTAGTGTTTTATGGTGGGCAACTCTGGCACTTTGGCAATGGTTTTATAATGTCCTCCCATCAACTCTGGCATTTGGGCAACTTATCGTGTCTCAAATTTGAGAGTATATTGTAGACAGTTGCTGCAGTTGGGCTGGGGATTTCTTGGCCAACATGGATATCGTTCGGATGACAGGCGATGCTATTGATTATTTTGTTTCGCTGTGTAACGCTTCGAGGTTCTATTCTCTCCCATTTAATATCTAATAGGAGAAGGGCTGTTGCAAATTTCGATTTTTTTCAATGAATTAAAATACAGAAGTTAAATTTGATGGAGAATAGGATGGGAAATTTGAAATGATACGTTAAATTTGTGAATAGTTATAATGTCATGTGTAATACACATATGAAGGTAAAAGCGTTTTAGGCCTGGCTTCTTGTATTTGCAGTTTGGACTGCTTTCTTGACTTGGGCCGTCTCTTTTAGTGCTTTGGACAGAGGGTGGGTCATTGCACGGAAGTTTGGCAGTTGAAAAACAATAGTAAATTAATTCTCATTTTAATTTTAATGCGTCAATTATTTTATTACTTTTTATTAATAAAATATATTGTAATAATAAATTTGAATTAAATATATACTATTAAAGTGATCGTTATAAAATAAATATTTATTAATATTATTATATAATATAATAATAATATAGCTATTCTTTAATAACCTTTTGTAAAGAAAAATGCTTATAAACATTTTACTTCGAATAAATCATACGGTTTCAGTATTTATTTATCACAAGGTTTATGATGCTTTCTTATAGTTTTTTCTAATTTAATTTAAGAAGTATTTTAATTCTCACTTCATTTTTCTGTTTTTTTTTACACGTGGAAAAGGCAAACTAAAGATATTTATTTTTATACATGTCAAAAAGGGGTGTTATATTGTAATTAATTTATGGTTTTTTTGAAAAATCTATAAAGTTTGATAAAACTTTTCAAAATTATAATATTAAATTAAATATTCTGAAAATTAAAACTCAATTCTTTATTTTTAAAAATTTAAATTCATTTTTTTCAATTTATAAAGGCATAAGATGTAATTAATTTCGTGAAGTTTTAAATATAATTATTAGAATAAAAATTATTATTTATAAAAAATAAAATTAAAAAATATATATAATATCACTAAGTATCTATAGACTGCCACCAATTTAACACCAACAATAATACTTCCATCAAATCAATTAATAAATACTTATATTTTTTTATAATTCTAAAATTAATATATATATTTTTTTTAATTCATGATTATTTTTTAATATATAACAAGCTCTACTCCACCTATATTAAAATATATATCTCATGAGATCCATGGCATATTCCTCATACTTGATTATTGTTGTGAACCCTACTTCATTCTTGTTGTCAAGCACTGATCATCGATCACGTCAGACTAGTTAGTAGTTTTTAATATATTTGGTAAATAAATATGTTTTAATTAGTTTTTAATATATTTGATAAATAATTTTCTTTTTAATTTCAATTTAGGGTAACGAATAATAATAACATTATTATATAACATATATATATCTAATATTACATTACATATAACTGTTTTTAATTGACATAATCAAAATAATGTGCGTAAAATATTTTTTAACTATTAAATAGTTTTAAAAATGCTTATTATTTATAAATTTAAATTTAACGGCAAATTTGATAAATTGATATTTTATTATTCATATAAATATTTTAATTTTATAAAAAAAATTAGCAAATTAGTTTATTCTATATATAATGACTAATTTAAAAAACACTAGTTCTGTAAATCATAAACTATTATTACATAAACGTATGAATAAGTTTAAACATATTACATTTTAATTATTTTATGAAAATAATATATATTTCTTTCTGCTTTATAAGAAAATTAAAAAATAACCAAAATTCAAATGCTTTCAAAAAAATCAATCAAATAATATTTTAACGAAAGTTTTATTTGTTTTAAATATACTAATCAACATAATATAACAAAGTTATTCACATAATATAACAAAGTTATTCATATATGTAAAACTATATATGAAAAACATTAACTAATTATTAATTTAAGATTAATATTCCACTTTCTATAAATTGTAAAAAATAAATAAAATATAAATATATTGATAAATTTGAAAATATCACATCTTAATTATTTTATAAAAATGATAAGTTAAAAGAAAAAAACAACCATAATTTAAATATTTTTAATGAAATCAAAGCTTCAAATTCCATTTGGCTTAGATATACTTAATTATCAATATGATGCAACAAGTTACTTGTATAATTAAAACTATGTATATTTACTATTTAATATGGTAAATTGCAAAGAATAAATAATAATGTTATTAATCTAAGTTAAATGTTCCGCCTTTGTAAATTGCAAGAATAAGTAAGATATTGAAATCCAAACAAATTAGACCTTTATCATGGAACTCTTTAAGAAATAAACATGTTTTTTGGAGTGTGTTCTATGTCCTATATTGACATTATCTAATTCCTCATTCTTACTAGGGTTTTTCAAATAACATTGTCTATATTGATGAGAGTGTGTTTCATGATAATGCATATGCTTATATCATTTCAATAACTATTTCGATAAATTAATGATAATCACTCGGGGTCACGACTGGCACGGGTCACGCCAATCCCTAACATAGTTGTATTTTTACCTACAGGGTTTCAAACCGGCAACCTTTTCACCACGAAGTGCCTTAACAGAACACCCAGTCACTGTCTATTTTACGCCCATGAGAATGTAGATGACCATTTTAACTAATTAAATGTTCTATGTTATTTTAATATAGAAACTCTATATTATAGTATCCTATAATTATTCTCAAGGGGATTAGTCTGCTATCAATTAGATTTCGCATAAGAGGCAGGTATTAAGCAACTTTGTTAACTTTTCTTAGATTTAAGTATTGAACATATGCTTTCTTTGAAAAATGTTACTATGTCATAAACCCTACATTGCAATTGATTCATGAAAGTGTAGTTGGAGTATACCTTTGAATAAAGCCTACTTATAGTGAAAAAATGGTGTACTATCTCTTAAGAATCATGATGATATATTTGAAAACAAAGGGAGAAGTTGCCATAAGATTACCAGAGCCTAAAATATCAAGTTGTTGAATTGAAGAACCCTGGAAGAATCTAAAGATGATTTTTTAAAGGTCACTTAGCTGGCTCAAATATCTTGAGTTGAAAAGGAAAGGATGGCCCCCTCTTCAAGCTTAGAAGTTCTAATGCTTTCTTTATAAAGTCATTTGCAAACCCTGCTCTATGGTAGGTCAAGGACACAAAAGACTAGATACATTCAAGTTTTTATTGTAAAGAAAGTAATGATGCCAAGAAAGATATCTTCCATCTAAAGATGATTTTTTTAAGGCCACTTAGTTGGCTCAAACATCTTGAGTTTGGACGGAAAGGTTGGGCCCCTCTTCAAGCGTAGAAGTTCTAAGGATTTCTTGATAAATTCATTTGCAAACCCTTCACTATGATAGATCAAGGATGCAAATGACTAAAGCCATTTAAGGATTTATTGTAGATAAAGTATTAATGCTAGGAAATATATCTTCCATCTACTGTTTAAGAATGCTGAACTTATTTGTTGTACACTTAAATGAAGGCCAAGCTCTTATGTACAAAATATTATTGCTACATTGATTTAGAAAAAGCTAATCATCATTGGACTCTCTTAATTGATTGTTGACAATGTTGGATATGTGAAAGGCATGTGACTCTAGGATTCTGACATTTCATTATGAAATTGAAAATCTAAGGTTGTAAGCCATAACAAGCGACAAAATCTTGAATTGGTCGTTTCCACTAAAGATAGAGATCTAAGTTCATGCAAGGAAGATATCACATCATGATGACATTGTGGATGAAGGTGATTCAAGAAGGCTAAAATCAAGAGGGAGCTAACATTCTTCTCAAGAGTTGTTCTTCCATGGCCTCTTAGTGATGATTGTAGGTATGCGTTGAAGGTTTTCAATGGCTTTGGAAACAAAGGGAGAAAAAGTGGAAGAACGAAGCAAAGATTGTGACAAAAGGATTTGTCCCAAAATCAAGATTTGAAGATCCAAGCTTAAGAGTGATATAGAATTATGCAGAAATGCAACAAAATATAGATATACACATAAGCATAGAGATGCGGCAGAAATAAAACTTCATTTCATTAATATCAAAGTACTGAAATATGTTTACATACATAAATGGAAATAAACTAGCCCGAGCGATGGTAGCTTATCTCTGAGAATAGATGTGGCGGCTACATGCCTCTGAACTGTGTTACAATGAGGCTCAAAGGCCTCATTATTACTTAGAAACAATGGAAAACCATAAACATCCAAAAACCTAACCGTAGGAGATGAAGCACCAAAACTGTGGGCCTAGTTTGAGTAAATTGGTGCATCAAATTCTCGTGGTTGTAACTTTTAGATACGATCTTCATTTGGCTATCATAATACCTCTTTTCAAGGATCACAAAGAGGAAGCCGATCAATTTAAAGCTTTTTCAGTCTCTCTATTTTCCCTAAAAACGGTTCTGGAATTTTAGGATCCAAAAAACTGCCAAAAATAGTAAGTTGTGTTACAATTAAGGAAACTAAAAGGAAACAATAATGGGCGTCCAAGTGGAATAGGTGGGTGGCTACCCATATCCACCTGGATCAATCCTCCCCCCTTAGGAAACAATGGTACCCATTGCGTTGAGTGCCTCCATGAAATGGGAAAACTTCTGCTAAACTTGGTCCATGATAAGCCACTTAACTTGGTGCAGGAGTTCGTTAGCTTTGAAAACCCGATACAGTTGGATCTTCTACTAGTGATTTTTCTTGATCTGCGTGTCCATGATCCAATTAGTTGTGGCTTTTCCATGTAGTCTCGATTTAACTTTGTTGGTGTGAGTTGTTCTGCAATGTATTATGTGTCTAGTAATGGTGGAAAGTATGGTTGAAGGCAGTCCACATTGAACATTGGGTGTAGTCCAAGGAATGGTGGAATTCTGAGGTTGAAAGCATTGTCCACTACAACCTTAGTGATGGTGTAAGGCCTATATTGTAGTGGGCGTAGCTTGTGGTGGGACCAAGCGAGGCGTTCCTTTTGCAAATGTAACCAAAATTTGTCACCCACTTGGAACTTGTGTTGCACCCGATGTTGATCATGATGGTACTTGTATTTAGCATTAGTTTTGTCCAATATTTCATGGACTTGTTGGCAGATGTGATGAATTCACTCAATGAAGTTGTTATACCTGTCAGCTTCGGAATGGACATGAGTCGAATATTCCTCAGTAGTTGCAAATTGTATGGCCACATCAATTGGACACAGTGGCTGTAACCCCAACCCCACATGAAAGGGGTTGTCACCAGTTGAGCTATAAAGAGCTATGTTGTAATTGTGTTGGACATAGGTGAGGATTTCATCCCATGTGCTTGGATGCTTCAAATTGTACATACACAGAATGTGTACGATCATGCTGTTGACAACCTCTATTTGGCCATTAGTTTGGGGGTGGAAATTCGTGGACTTAATGAGCTTGGTAAACAACATCAACCAAAGACTTGACCAAAATGTACTTAGGAACCTGCTCTCCCAATCTGAGAGAATGGACTGTGGGATCCCAAAATGTACCCACACTCATTCAAAGAAGATCTTAGTAGTGGCTTCTATTGTGATACTCTTCTTGTAGGCCGCTAGAATGGCCATCTTAGAGAATTTGTCGATGACCATGAAAATGCAGTCGTTGCCATGCTTAGTAGAAAGAAGGCCCGACATGTAATCCATGGAGATGGACTCCCAAGGTAGACTAGGACTAAGCAGAGGAGTATATAGGCCTTTCTTCTTGATGTTCACTTTGGAAATAGTGTCGGTAGTGCAGCATCTAATGTACTTCCCAACATCATGTCAAAGCTTCAGCTAATAAAAATACTTCTGCAGCACTGCCACAATTTTCTCTACCTCGAAATGTCCAGCGACTTGGCTGTAGTGTGCCTCCCAAATCATCTTGGCATGCTCGCTTGAAGGAACACAAAGGTGTCCCAAGCGGCTTAACAATGCATCATGGAGGTGAAATTTTGGAAATTTATTTCCTTCCAGGAGCATCTGGTGTACATTGCCAAATTTTCGATCGCTCTTGTAAAGATGCGGCCACCCCACAGTATCGTCCCCACAAGTTTCAAGCACAATGGTCAACTCCATGGTTGGTGGTCAGCTGAGGAAGTTTGCAACATTGTTGGTGTTCCCTTCTTATACTTAATGTTCAAATGGAATTGTTGCAAGTATGTGGACCATTTCTAATGACGATCGTTCTCCAACTTCCCTTGTGTCTATATGGACTACAGGGGTTGGTGGTCTGTGTGGATGATTGTTTCCTTCCCCAGAATGTAATTCTTCCATTGTCGGCAGGCCTCCATAATCGAATACATCACTTTGTCATAGGGGGGATTCTTTCGGATAGTGTCTGAAAGTGTCTCACTGTGATATGCCATTGGATGCCCCTGCTAGGTAATAACTGCACCAGTAACATAGTCAGAGGCATCTCTTTTGATCTTAAATGGTTGCTACATGTTTGGTAAATTGGTAATGCGAGAATTGGTGCACAATAGAGGTGATGCTTCAACTCGGCAAACGACTTCTATTGGGATTGAGACCAAAAGAACTTTTTTTTTCCCTCCATTGGTGACTTGACTCAGAGCCCAAGTTATATGAGAGAACCCTAACACGAACCTACAGTAGATGTTGGCAAGACTGATAAAGCTGTGGAGCTCTGTCAAAGTGGTTGGGCTTAGCCAATCACAAATGACTCGTATCTTGTCTAGATCCACATGCACACCAAGCTCATCAATGATGTACCCGAAATATTGAACCTCGATCATACCAAAAGTGAATTTTTCCAAATTAGCACACAATTTGTGTTGCCGCAGGGTTTGGAGGACCTGTCAAATATGGTGGAGGTGTTATTCCCAACTTTAGCTGAAGATCATAATGTCATCCAAATAAACCACCACAAATTAGTTTGTGAATGGTCACAAAATGTCGTCCATCAACCTCATGAAGGTTGCGGGGGCATTCGTCAACTTGAAATGCATAACCATCCATTCAAAAAGGCCCTCCTTGGATTTGAAGGTAGTCTTCCACACGTCGAAGGGTTCGATCAGTACTTGGTGATAACTAGAATTTAAGTCAATCTTGCTGAAATATTTGGACCCATTGAGTTGTTCCAGAAGGTCATAAATCTATGGGCTTGGATACTTAATCTGGAAAGTGATCTTGTTCAATGCCCAATAGTAAATACAAAGTCCCCAGGTCCTGTCCTTCTTCTGTACCAACACGATCGGGCTCCCATTCGGTGACGAACTTGGTTTGATGTGCCCTTTTTGCAACAGCTCTTGAATCTTCCTCTTGATTTCATCGTTCTCTAAAATAGAGCGACGATAGATCGGTCCATTGGGTAGTGGCGCACCAGGGGTGAGGTGAAGATGTCCATGTACTCCCCTACAACCTTGTCCATCTATTTTTGTCATACAGAGGAGACCCATATGGAGGCCATGGACATAATCTTGTTCTTTCCCTGAGGGAAAATGATAAGGAAAATAAATTTATTGGTCTGGGAAATGATATTATTACATTGCTTCACAGTGATCAAAGAAACAGTAGTAGGCGGTGCTACCTCTGGTATCATATACAACTTATTGCCCAAAGTAATAATAATAGTGTGAGGCCTAGACTCATACAAAGTATGTCACTTCCACAAGTATGGTTGGGCTAATAAAACATCATAATCATCAAGAAGGAAAACATCACACAATACCTCATCTGTGAAGGGCTTGATGTTGTAGAGAAGGTGACACTGTTAGCTGACGCGAAGATCTCTCCCTTGGTGAAGCCACCCAATGGTGTATAGTTGAGGGTGTGGTGTGATCGGTATGCCTAATTGCTTCACGACCTATGCTGAAATGAGGTTCTTTTAGCTCCTGCTATCAATAATGAACTGGAGCAGAGAACCATTCACCCACATCTGTGAGTGGAAGAGTCGCTCCCCCTCCTCTGGACCTTCGATCTCATCCTTCTAGATCTTTTTGGTGGCAACGGTGGCACTAGGCTCTGCGTTAATATTTTTCTTCCCTTTTTTATTCCCCTTGTCAATTTTTGACTCAGATTCGGAACATGCATCTGATTCGTAAGCCTTCATCTAAGCCACCAGTGACTACTTCACTTGGCACTCACTTTTTTTGTGAGTGGGGCTCTTATGGAACTCAGGTTGTTTCCTTGTGTCCTTCTTTGTCTTCCTAGGGTCGATCTTTGCTTATAGCTTCGGCGGGTTATCTTGGGTCATCCCGCCTTAGCTTTGTCCTTTGTTCTGCTATTTGGGGCGCCTTTCCCTTGCTTTAGATTTGTAGATCCAAGTCTCACTTCTTCTATTTAAATTTATACTCAATCTTGATAGTGTATCGATAGGTCATGCCAAGCGAGGAGATGTCTAGGAACTCCACCTTGTCCTCTTTGTACTTGTGTAGACAATCGCGGTACTTGAATACCAAACGCCACTCAGAATCCTTGATACCTAGCTTCGTGTGAAGGGTATGGAAAACATTTGTGAACTCCGACATCTCTTGGTCCCTTCCCTGTTGCAACATGGTCCACTTTATGTATTTACTTCATAACTTCCGACAAGGTAATATTGTTCCTTGATGGCATTTCAAAAAGAATTGCAAGTGGGTGCAGTTGAAAACAGTGAGGATTCCATCTCGTCCTTTTGTTCATATTAGTTCTCCCACCATTCCTTGACATGTGGGGTAGCTTCAAGGAGTGCAAAAGTAATCTTTTCTTGATTGGAAAAGTCGTGAACTGAAAAATAACCTTCCAACATATTTAACCATCTATCTACGACATATGCATCTATATATCCTTCAAGTATGGGAATGTCAAAGTTAACTTGTACCTTAAAAGGAGTGGTGCCTCCAGAGTGGCTGATGGATGGAGATGTGTCACCTGTGGGTAGCCAACGAAGGATCTGGGAAAATTTATCCATCATCGCATTCCTTTGCTTCTCAAGGTTGGTCTTGCAAAGGTTCAACCAGATCGAGCCCTAACTCCTTATACTCTGACCTCATTGGGGACATGCAAATAAAAATAGAGAAAGAGCATACCGCTCTAATACCACTAATCTGAACTTATGCAAGAACGCAATAAAATACAGATATACACATAAATATAGAGATGCAAAAGAAATAAAACTTCATTTCATTAATATCAAAGAACTGAAATATGCTTACATACAGAAATGGAAATAAACTAGCTCGAGCGATGGTAGCTTATATCTGAGAAGAGATGTGGCAGCTACATGCCTCTAAATTGTGTTACAATGAGGCTCAAAGGCCTATTTATTATTGAGAAACAATGGAAAACTCTAAACATCCAAAAACCTAACTTAGGAGATGAAGCACCAAAACTGTGGGCCCCATTTGGGTAAATTGGTACATCAAATTCCCGGGTTGTAACTTTGGCATGTGATCTCTGTTTGGCTATCATAATACCTTGTTTCGAATATCTTGAAAAGGAGGCCGAAAACAAACTCATAAACTAGTTTGAGACTTTTATGGTCACTCTGTTTTCCCTAAAACAATATTTTAGTCCCTCCAAATGGCTACAGAAGTTTAGGACCTAAAAAATTTCCAAAAATAGTAAGTTGTGGTACAATTAAGGAAATTGAAAAGAAACAACAACGAGGGTCCAAGTGGAATAGGTGGGTGGCCACCAATATCCACCTGGATCAAAGAGGGAGTAGGAAGATAAGAAAATTTGAAATATTATTGTCTGTGAGTAAAGATGAGAGAATAAAAGATTCTTTGTGTAAGACTTTGAAGAAGTCTCATAATTTAAGAACGCCTTAAGGCCTCATGTGGAGCAACTATTATTTGTTGTACCAAACAAGGGGTGTATATAAAAACTTATGTTAGCTTCACAGGGAGCTCAAAATGATCACAGTAGAATATGCAATCTGAGATTAAGAGGGAGTTGGCCACTGAATGTGATCTTGAATTGATGAATCCCAATGAAATCTTATTTGCAAAAGTTTTTTGATGACGGGAAGTTGATTGGGTCTTTAATGAACTTGGTCTAAATATTTTCTTTGTCGTGAATATATTAAATCAGATGAAGCCAAAGTATGATCATTGGATACTCTTGTGGTACTGCTAATTATTGTTTGAAGTATGTGGCAAGCAATGAGCTTAGGCTGCTAGGATACTCTAACTTTGATTGGGCTGAAAGTGTTGTCGATGGAAATAGTACATATGGCAGGTGTTTTTCATTGAGCTCAACAATGGTTTCTTGGATAAGCAAGAAACATTATTCCATGAAAACTAGTACTGTTGACGCTGAATATATGGTAGCTTATGTAGTTTAGCTTCGGAAATTTATTGCCGGAATGTTTGAGCAAGTGCTGGAATTGACCATGATATTTTGTGATAGTCAAAGCTACATGGAAGGTCAAATAAAATTGGTATCAAGTACCAATAGATTCATGACATGGTGCAAAAGGGAGCAGGAAAGCTTCAGTACATCTCCACTAATAAGTAGACAACTGACATTCTCACAAAGCCTCTGCCTCGGGTGAAGTTTGTATACTTCAGAGACAAGCTTGGACTAGTGGATAAATCCTCTATGAATGAGAGGGAGAATTGATGTGACATCAACATGGGTATGGCTCAGATTATTAGTAATAACAAGAGTTTGGACCAGAGTGTTGATGGGTGAGAAACAAGGGTAAGGCTTGGACTGTTGGTGACAACAGGAGCATAATCGAGATTGTTGGTGAGATAACACAAGGGATGGACATTCTTGAAAGGAATGTCTTTGAGGCTTGAAAACTCGTGGAGTGCATGTCTCTTCAACATCATGGCCCAGGGAGAGGCATTTGGATTTGGGACATGGGTTTCACTAGGGTTTGACCATGGGGGATGGAAACCCTGAAGTAGTCAGAGTATCATGAGGTGAGACGCCCATCGGATCATGGTGACTAGTTAAGTAAGTACCATTAGTTAGGAGAGATAACCTGGGATGTGGTACATATTGATGATGATTTTGATGTAGGTCAAGGGTATTAACCTAGATGAACATGATATTGATGTGATTTACTTTTCTTTTTAGAAAGATCATGTATACAAAAAACATTTGGATAGTCATTATGAATACCTCCCTAGTTAAGTGGGAGTGTTGAAGAATGTAGCTATGGTCGATCTTCATAATCCTTGATGTATTTATAATACTATATAAAAACATGAAAGAAAATTAAATTTTAAATTAGAAAAAAAAATGAAAAAAAAAAAAAGAAATCAACCAAACCACCTAAAATTAAGATCCTTGAAAATAGCTCATACTCACGTAAATAACATATTTACCATAAGTTACTACCCATCATAATTTAAGAAATTATTTGCATAAAATATGGGATAAGGAACAAGATGTAAATAAATATACTTACCAAGAGTTATTTCCCACCATTATTTATGTGTTCTTCAACACTTTAATAAATATGAGTAAAAATGTAAATGTGTAGACTTACTAGAATTTAATTTACAAATAGACGTGATATAATTTACAAAGAGACATGTCTCTTGGGTATATTGAGTATAAAATACACTTGAAACTTTTCATTTTACACATTGACTTATCACTCACATATCTCTCTTTCCAATACACACATGATCTCACATATATGAAGTTTTCAACATTGTGATCTCTATTTTCCTTTCATGGTTATTGGTTTAATTTTTGAAGCGTGATTGCTTGATGAAGATAAAAGAACTATAGTATATATTCACAAGTAATTACCATAGTTTAGAAATAGTGTGTGTATCTATTTCACTCTATTTTCCAACATATCAAGCTTGTAATATTTTATTTACTTTAAGCATATGATTTTCTTCACACACTGATGTTGCTTGGTCAATCATTAGAATTTTACTTGGAATTTCCATCGTTTATGTTGCAACATCTAAGTATGTCTTTACTTCAGTTGGATGGGAATCTTTTCTAGGTGTGGTATTAATGGGCTCTGTATTTGTTTCCTTCTCATCATTTTGGACTTCTTTTCTTGAAGAATTTAATGTTTCTTTCTAGATGAGTTGTTCTATTATGTTTTCCAATGATTTCTTATCATTATTAAGATTCTTAATTTGCATAAGTAGATTGTGACTATGATTCCTAATACATGTAAGTTTTTCAACTTTTAATTCCTTTTTTTGTGAGATTCGACATTATATTACTTTGAAATAGGGATACAACCATCATGACCTAGTGATTGTAGCTTCCGAGCTAGAAAACCAGCACATGACCACCAATTTAAAGTATTAAGATTACAAATGCTTCGTTTAACCATAGGGTTATTCAAAACCAGAGATAACACATAACGTGTTGTTCAAAACACAACAAAATAGTCACAAAATTGGTCCTTGACTAGAAATATGTTACAAACAAAGGGAAACATTTCAGAACTAATTGGAAAAGAGATATAAAGAGAGTCCATTAAGCTTGCCATAGAGCAGATGACCAGTGTTGCAGCCGAGGGCAGCTGAGTGAGGACCATGGCTAGGAGATGTGTGAGGACCACAGATCCCAATGCAAATGCTAACAAAGCCATCACCAACTGCTGTGATGTAACCATAAGTGTGGAATTATCCACCAACCTTGAGTTTTGCTACATGCATACTCCTTACACCTTCAATCCCTTTGCAAGAATTGCCACTGGATCTCCCTAGAACTTCCTAATTGTAATCAACCTTAGACCAGATGCCTTGATGGCCAAGAGAATTTGTCATGGGCAAGTTGAAACTGCATAATTTGAGGTTAGAAAAACAAAACATCCTGAACCACAGATGCAAGGAGAAATGAGCCAGGAGTGGGTGAATCCCAATTCTTGAAATCACATGTAGGCTCAGGCCTTCAAAGAACAGAAAGCCACCATCATCCATATATCCTTTGGGAAGAAAAAAAAGCCACCAAGGAGCCACCATGACAAGCCTCAAAGCCGAGAGGGCCATGGAACTGTTTCCAAGACTTAATGAATTTTCCCCATCATGTTGACCCTTGTAATTGGCCACATACTTCCAATATGAAACTATAATATAAGTGCAAGTTCTCTCTCCTACGCTACCTAAATAAATTCTAATGATCTCTGAACACCTCAGGACTAGTGAATTGGTAAACCAATTCACCTAACTAGGGAGAAGAATAGTATGCCCAGCATTGGTGGTGAAGTTGATTGCCAAAGAACAACTATTATTGTCGGCATGGTTGTCGATGCCCACCATTTCATTTCAAAACTGGAACAAATAGAAAATATTTATATTCTTGAGGCCTTATATAATCTGCTCACACACATCAGCCTTAATTCACCTTGAATTGGCTTGAGTCTAGCTGATCAGATCATGATAGCCACCTGTTATCACCTATCATACTCTCTCGTGATTATGTCAAACGATCCTATTTTTATCCCTACTACTACAAAAAAAATGGGCCTAAGTCCAAAATCCAAAGGACAGCCAAAATTTAGGATTCGATTATCGCCACCCGATATTAGAAGAAGAATATTGGAGCAGCCAAATGTCGGGAAGTCATATCTCAAAGTAAGTCCATATTGGCACCCGATATAGGAAAGGAAATACTTCGGAGCACAATGGTATTAGGATCTCAAAGTTTCGTAACTCTTTAGAAATTGAAATTCTTCAAACAACCTTGTGGTTTCCAAGAAAAGGAAATATAAAGGAAATCTTTGAAAATTCAAAGACTCGAGGGCCTTTTTCTCTCTCCTCCTCTGAAGACACATGGCAACTGGTGGAAGACCCTAAGAAGCAAACAGGGCTGATGACATCAGTATGACATAGCAGTACAATGGACACATGGCAATTAATTTTGATATTTTCGGGGGCCTAATGGGGAAAATCTGGATAAAATGTGCCACCACTCAAGAAGCGCCATGTGGAGATGATGGCCTCAACATGATGACATCTCAGAGGTCAGTAGTTTGGAGGAAAGAGATTTCGTAACCCCTTGTTCAAATTGTTTTATAAAAATTTGATCTGATGGAGGGGCATCACACTCAATTATGAGGACTTAGAGGACCAAGGGCATAGAAAAGGCAGAGCACCCAAGTGCTATGTTGAATATCGGAGGTCGAAATTCTTAGAACCCCTTTGAAATTGCATTTTTGAAAAGATCCCGATGAGAGGGGTTTCTGATGTGTTGTTGGTGTTTGGTTTCGAGGGCCCAAAGAACCAAGGGCACGGGCCAAGGTCGAGCACCCAAGTGCTATGGAGCCCATCGAAAAAAGGAGACATCATAAATTTGCTTTAATTTCCAATTTGAAGAAGTTTCGTTGAGAGGAGCCCTGACGAGGAGAGGCACTTGGTCGCAAGCATTCAAAGAACCAAGGGAAAATCGCAAATACCACAAGGAGATCAAATCTCGATAGGAGCTCAAAGGCTTTAGCAACCAAGTGTTGAGCCTACAGTCACAACATCTGGTCCTATTGGGGAGAAACGGTAAGGGGGCCCAACTCAAAAAGGGGTGAAGTCATTAGAACTATGCAAATTCGTGATGCTTTTCTAAAGAAAGTTACGATGAAGGAAGGCTCTGATACTGTAGCACTCAAGTTTTCTATTAGTGGTCCCAATCAGCAGTCCCATGGAGGTAAAACAAGAGGGGCACTAAGAGAAAAGGGGCTAAGAGCATCGAGACGCTATGATTTCATAACGTTTGTTCCAAATAGAGTTACGACGGATGAAGGCTCTGATACTGCAGCCCCCCAAGAATTATACCGATGGTCACAGGTGGTGGTCCTATGGAATATGACAAATTGTTGAAAATGCAACAAGATGATGGAGCTTAGTGAAAAGAAGTCGCCTTCACTAAGTGGGCCCACAGGCTATTTTTGGCGCAAAGTCTATTTTTAGACTATGTCTATTTTTAGACATATGGATCATGGTCTATGAGTTGCAGGATGCTATTTATGGATGATTAGTCATGTTGGTAAAAATAGATGGACCTCTATTTTTAGACATATGGGCGGAGTCTATTTTTAGACTGCCAGTCAAAAAATAGAACAGTCGAATATTATTAGCTCTTAATAATATTTGGACTATAAACATTATCTTATCCTCTTGCAGCACTTCAGTTCAAGCTATGGATGTGGCACATGCAACTACCAGAAGGAAATATGCTTTTCCTATGAGTTAGTTGAGCTATTGCATGATGGACTTCAGTTAGAACTCAAGTGATTGAGTTTGGTGGAGTTGATTGAGGATTTGATGGAGTTGTGTTCAGTTTGACTTAGTTGAACTAGTTGTATTTAGTCTAACTGCCAAATACACTAGTGATGAGTGATGTGAATTTATTATTAATTAATTCACTAATTATTAACTCATAAATCAACTAAACAATACATCAATTAACTTAGTGCATGGACAGTTCAGTGGAGACAAGTGTTAGAGGTGGGTGAAAGGGTGAGACTACTATCAGTTGTGACTATAGCTGTGCATGAGATTTGCACAATCAGTGATTGAGATTGCCAATGAGGATTGCCTAGTACAAGCCAACGGTATTTGAACTTGGATCTGATATATTCTCAACTTGGATTGCGCAGTAGAGGAAGGCAAACAATGGAGGAGATTTGAGCCCATGACTTGTTCAGATCTGAGCTAGTTTGTGTGTAGCATGTGGAGATAGTACTGAGTACTTGTGAGGAGTATTGTACTATGTGTTGTTACATGTTCTCTATCATTATAATATACAGATAGTTGGGGGTTTTCAGCTGTATGCTTTCCCCATTACATACTGTGTTGATATGTGTGATTGATGTTTCAATGTGCGCATGCGATTGTTTTTTTTAATTCCGCAAATTGATGATCAATGGTAGAGGAGGTTATGTATTATGCATGCATTCCGCAAATAGTGTATAATCAAGATAATCTCTGTGAATAAGTGTTATATTATTCAAATTTCTACATGGTATCAGAGCGAAGTTGATCATCAGATCTATTATTCAGAAAGTGATTACATTTTATTTCTTCAGGCAGAGTCTGTAATCGGGCCAAGTAGCCTCTGGATTCATCCTTCTTTTGGAAGGTGAGATATCTGGTAAATGCCCATACAATCAATCTCTGTACGATAAATACTTTGTTCTCACGAATTTTAGATCAGAAGCGGTTGAGTTTTGAGCTAGTGGAATTCAAATTTGCAGTAGTGTTTTCTTGGTGTCGAAGTTGAAATGTCTTTCAACGGATTGTGATTGGAGTATGCCCTTGAAGGCAGCTTGAATTATATTGCATGGAAAGACAGGATGGAGGCGGTGTTAGATGACAATGGGTTGAAGGAGTTCATAGATTCTGAGGTCCCAAACTGCTCAAGTTGAGGCTTGGCAAAAGAAGACAACAAAGTGTCGAAGGATTCTGTTGGAGGGCGTGAAGGATCACATTGTATCCAGCCTGCATGGAAAGGTTTCTCCATACTTGATGTGGAAAGCGTTGAAAGATTTATTGTAAAGCAAGAGCGACCAGAAGAAGTTGGCACTCAAGGATAAACTCAGAAACATTAAGTGTGAGAAAGGAGACATTATGCCCAAGTATCTCACGAAGTTCACCCAATGTTGGGATGAGTTGGGAAGTGTGGGGGTGACTGTCGATGATGAGGACCTGGTGAGCTTGGCTCTCCTTGGTCTTCCAAAGAGTTGGCATTCCTATCAGGACTCTGTCAATGGTCAGGAGAAATTTCCAGGATGGGAGAGACTTTGGTCTGATCTTGTGCAAGAGGAGATCAGGCGGAATACCAGGGACGGATCTTCATCAAAGGCATCTGATGAAGAAAATTGCACTTTTGCTGCCAAAGAAAAGAAGGGGAAGAACAAGAAAGCTTCTCATTCCAGTGCGAAAGGCAAGAAGTAGGACATGTCCAAGGTGAAGTGCTTTCACTGTCACTAGCACGGATATTATGCCACAAATTGTCCGCAGAAGAAGAAAAATAAGCAAGCTTCTGGATCTGCAGCGGGAGAGGCCTTAGCCTTGCAGTTTGAGCTAGATTTTTTGTTGATCGCATGCTTGGTATCAAGTGTGATGGGATCGGTATGGTTTTTGGACAGTGGTGCCTCTTTTCACATGACAAAGAGATCGAGATTTGTTTTTTGATCTAGATGAGAAAGATCTTGGAGTGCACATCGAGATGGGCAATGATGGTAGATACAGTGCGACCGGTATCGGTACCATTTCCTTTGAGAGGGAGTCTGGTAAACCCTTCGTATTGAAGGAAGTGATGCATGTTCCAGGATTGAAGAAGAATCTTATCTCTGTGGCGATGTTAGAAGACAAGGGATATGATGTTTTCTTCAGTGAGGGAAAGGATTTCCTACGCAGTAAGACAACTGGAGAAACCCGGAAGATAGGGGTTCGAGTCAAGAACCTTTATCAATTGCATCTAGATGGCTGCGTAATAATGGCATGCAAGGTAGAAGGATTGGTGAGCCGGGATGATGGCGAGCTATGGCACCAGATATTGGGCCACCTTCACCATGGAGCCTTGAAGATACTGCAACAAATTTCTACTAGGCTTCCTAAAGGCACTCTTGCGCAGTCAGATCAGTGCAAGGGGTGTACTTTGGGAAAATTTGTGAAGGCCACCTTTCACAAGAAGGATAGTCGCGCCAGGACGATCCTTGAGAGAATTCACACAGACGTGTGTGGACCTTTCTCAGTAGCTTCGACAGCAAAGCACAAGTACTATGTGATCTTTGTTGATTATTTCTCTCAAAAGTGCTGGATCTTCTTCATGCAGAAGAAGAGCGAGACATACTCAAAGTTCTGTGAGTTCAAAGCACTGGTCGAGAAGGAATCGGGGAAGAAGGTGAAGGCTCTTAGGAGCAACAATGGCGGTGAATTCATCTCTGGTGAGTTCAAGGACTTCTGCAGCGCAGAAGGGATTTGAAGAGAGCTCATAGCTCCCCATAACCCACAGCAGAACGGGGTTGTTGAGCAGAAGAACATAACGATCGTTGGTGCTGCACGGGTGATGTTGCATGATCAGGGCCTACCTCTTCACTTGTGGGCGGAGGCATGAAATACTGCAGTATATGTGCAGAACCGTTGTCCTCACAAGATACTTGGCATGAGTACACTCGAGGAGGCTTATTCTGGTAAGAGGCCTGATATTTCCCATTTGAGGATTTTTGGTTCTCCTGTTTACATGCATGTGACGAAGGATGCCAGGAAGAAGTTGGAGCTGACCGCAGAGGTTGGGATATTTGTGGGGTACACTGATACGCCCCACAACTATCATGTGTATTTTCCAGACAGTCGCAAGACTGTTGTGCGACGGGATATCAAATTTCAGGAGGAGAAAGCCATGAAGTGTTCGCTTGAGAGGGAGCCACACTTGCATGCAGATGAGGAGATATAAGTTCCTAAGGATGAGCTTCAGCATGTGGATCAGCCACAAGATGAAGTTCATGGAGTGGAAGAGACCACTCATGCAGCACCAACCATCAGAGGGCGAAAGCGCACTACAAAAGTTGAGCGACTGGCTCAAGATGCAGAGAAGGTTGTAGGACCACCTATAGCACAACGCAGACAGAGACAGTCACCTGATCGATACACTAGATAGATGGCTCTTGTGAGCAAACGTGTCGTGACTGAGCCATCCTCTTTCGAAGAAGTTGTGGAGGATCCCGCATGGGTAGATGCCATGGTGGAAGAGTATGATTCGATTGTCAGAAACAGTGCATGGGAGATTGTCCCAAGCCCGGAGGGGAAATCAGTGGTGGGTTCAAGATGGATCTACAAAGTGAAGCAGGCAGCTGACAGGAGTGTGGAGAAGTACAAGGCAATTTGTTGCCCGAGGCTTCTCACAGATAGAGGGGATCGATTATGAGGAGACCTTTGCACCGATTGCAAGGTATTCTTCCATACCGACGATTCTTTCTCTCTCAGCGCAGATGGGGTGGCACATCCATCAGATGGATGTGAAGACTGCATTCCTCAACGGAGTCATTGAGGAGGAGGTGTACATAGAGCAGCCCGAAGGTTTCGAGATCTTCAGCAGCGAGTCGCATGTGTGCAGGCTCAAGAGAGCGCTGTATGGGTTGAAACAAGCACCTTGTGCTTGGTACACATGGATAGATAATTATTTCACCGGACTTGGATTCTCCAAGAGTGAGGCGGATCCTAACCTATACCAGATTGTGGTGGAGGGTAAGTTGCTGATCATTGTACTTTATGTAGATGATTTGATTTTGACGGGAGATGAGCTGTTGATACTTTCATGCAAGGAGGATCTTTCTAGAGAGTTTGAGATGAAGGACTTGGGCCTCCTTCATTATTTCCTAGGATTGGAAATTTGGCAGCGCAGTGATGGATTATTTGTTTCTCAGGGTAAGTATGCCCGGGAGATACTGGATAAGTTCAACATGCATGGCTGCAAGCTTGTTGATACTCCTCTTCCTAGAGGTTGGAGGAAGGAGGATGCTACTTCAACGGAGGTAGTGGATGCCACTGTTTATTGACAGTTGGTGGGGTCGCTTATGTATTTGGTCAATACACGACCCGATATATGCTATGCTGTTAACCATCTTTCACAAGCTATGGTTAAGCCAACCAAGCTCTTCTGGAAGGCAGGCAAGCATGTATTGCGTTATCTCAGAGGCACATCGGGATATGGATTGTGGTACAGACAGGAGGATGAGGTGAAGCTATGTGGCTTCACGGATGCAGATTGGGCAGGGAGCCCAACGGACAAAAAGAGCACATCTGGAGGGATCTTCAGTATCGGGTCGACAACAGTTTCTTGGTACAGCAGGAAGCAGAGATCCGTGGCACTCAGTTTAGCAGAGGCCGAGTATATGGCAGCAAGTTTGGCTGCATGTGAGGCTATATGGATGAGGAAGATCCTGGTCGGGTTGTTCGGGTCACACTTGGAGCCTACTGTGATTTATTGTGATAACCAGAGTTGCATTAAAATCTCAGCTAATCCAATATTTCATGATAGATCCAAGCACATTGACATCAGGTACCATCATATTAGAGATTGTGTGCAGCGGAGAATCATGTTACTTTCATACATTCCCACGGAGGATCAGGATGCTGATATCTTGACGAAGGCGCTCACCAGGAGCAAATTCGAATACCACAGAGGCGGGATAGGGGTTGCAGATAATCCATATCTTGTTGAGAGGGAGTGTTGAAAATGCAACATGATGATGGAGCTTAGTGAAAAGAAGTCGCCTTCACTAAGTGGGCCCACAGGCTATTTTTGGCGCAAAGTCTATTTTTAGACTATGTCTCTTTTTAGACATATGGATCATGGTCTATGAGTTACAGGGTGCTATTTATGGATGATTGGTTATGTTGGTAAAAATAGATGGACCTCTATTTTTAGACATATGGGCGGAGTCTATTTTTAGAGTCAAAAAATATAACAGTCGAATATTATTAGCTCTTAATAATATTTGGACTATAAACATTATCGTATCCTCTTGCAGCACTTCAGTTCGAGCTACGGATGTGGCACATGCAACTGCCAGAAGGAAATACGCTTTTCCTATGGGTTAGTTGAGCTATTGCATGATGGACTTCAGTTAGAACTCAAGTGATTGAGTTTGGTGGAGTTGATTGAGGAGTTGATGGAGTTGTGTTCAGTTTGACTTAGTTGAACTAATTGTATTTAGTATAACTGCCAAATACACTAGTGATGAGTGATGTGAATTAATTATTAATTAATTCACTAATTATTAACTCATAAATCAACTAAAGAATACATCAATTAACTCAGTGCATGGACAATTCAGTGGAGACAAGTGTTAGAGGTGGGTGAAAGGGTGAGACTACTATCAGTTGTGACTATAGTTGTGCATGAGATTTGCACAATCAGTGATTGAGATTGCCAATGAGGATTGCGTAGTACAAGCCAAGGGAATTCGAACTTGGATCTGAACTATTCCCAACTTGGATTGCACAGTAGGGGCAGGCAAACAGTGGAGGAGATTTGAACCCGTGACTTGTTCAGATCTGAGCTAGTTTGTGTGTAGCATGTGGAGATAGTACTGAGTACTTGTGAGGAGTATTGTACTATGTGTTGTTACATGTTCTCTATCATTATAATATACAGATAGTTGGGGGTTTTCAGCTGTATGCTTTCCCCATTACATATTGTGTTGATATGTGTGATTGATGTTTCAATGTGCACATGCGATTGTTTTTTTTAATTACGCAAATTGATGATAAATGGTAGAGGAGGTTATGTATTATGCATGCATTCCGCAAATAGTGTATAATCAGGATAATCTCTGTGAATAAGTGTTATATTATTCAAATTTCTACACAAATAAGGATCTAAGCATAGTAGGGCTTGAGGCATAACAACTTTTGATTTTCATAACGATATTTTAATTAAAGTTACGATGTGCCTCAGCTCTGAAATTGCATCATGGAAGTGTTAAGAGATGTAGTGGGCTCTTATAGCATACCACAGAGGAAATAAAGGGATGTATGGGTCAAAAGATATGTCACCGAGCACCTTCAATGCCACCACACCTGATCATAGACAGCTCCAAAAGGGGAAGTTTCAAGCTTTTAAAGGGAGAAAGTGACATGCAAACTGGCTAGAAATCATGGGGGAATATCGTAACATAAGTATGGCCAGATCATAAACCCACCACTGATCCAGACATTGGAGCCTAAGTCTACCTAAGGAAATTAAAGGAATCAACATGGAGATATCTTGTTGTGTCCACAACGAAACCTCACGTTTCTCATGTTTTGTTATTTTGTAATTTTTTTCATTTTTAAGAAGAGAATAGGATCTGTTTTGTAATCATTAGGATATTAACATGCTCAGACATCTATGTCGATCAGACAAATGTAACATTTGAAAATATTTTGTAAGTCATTTTTCTTTGCTTCTACCTATAAAAAGAGGGAAGAAACTCATTGGAAAGTTTCTAAAATTCTATTTTCAGGGGTCCAAATTTTGTTTGTTCATATATTCCAAGTTCTTTTTACAGAGAAAGAGGTTCCAAGTTTTGGTTCAATTTCTTGTTCAAGAAGTGGTAATTTTTATAGAAATTTTAACTTTTTTGAGCCTTTGATATGGACTCCATTTTGGAAGATTAATAAAGAAGATCTAGTGATTCCAAGCATAGTTATGTTTAATATGTGTTCTTCCATTGTATATCATTTCATATGTGTTTCTCTTCCTCAAAAATTGTGTAAGTTGTAGCTTCTTGATTCATTCATAGATCATGGATTTACTTATGTTATATTGTAGCCAACAATACCTATGAAATTGCATATTTACTATGTTATACTATAGCAGAATGTACCCATGAAGTATTGATCTAGAAACCTTAAAATGCACTCCATAATTTATGCATTTCATTTCCTTACGCTTCCATAATTATGTTGGGATTTATTACTTAGGATTATGGGTTTGTCCATCCCTTTGTGTTAAATTCTTTGCTTACTTTCCCTCTTCCCATCTTTATTGCAACAAAAAATGAGTTGCATTTACTATGTGTAGGCCATTAGACTTGGACATTTATTCTTGGTATGATCTATATTGTTTATGTGTATCTTTGAATCCACCTCTGTGAAAGGTAATTGAACCAAATTTAAAATCATTTTTCATTTATCTCTTGAGCAACAATGAATCATCTTCAAGAGAGACTAAGATGTCCTAGGCACTCACCTCTCCTCAACCCAGGGGTTATCTTCAGGAGTTACAACATCTTCTTACGCTATTGTTGGGGACCAATCAAAAAAATTTCCCTAGGTACGACACTTGTACACCCTTTAGTTAGGTGAGAAAAAAGGGGTGTGGGTTGAAGATCTCTAACCTTGGCGACTCCGCTAGTTTGAATCTCATTTTGAGCATCATGTCTTTCAAAAGGCCTCACACTCGTCTGCCTTTAATCTTCAAAAAGAGTTGGAGAAGGTCAAGATCTCTATTCCCTTAACTGAATTGTTAAAATAGCCTAATTATAAAGATCAATTATCTCAGTTCATGTATCCTCGTACCATCGCTCCTATGTAAGATACCCTGAACCTCCAAGAAGAAAGACCCATGTATGTATTTGGACCTCATGTTGAGGAGAAAGACTCTTCCACTACCCCTTTCTATGTTACCTTGGTAATCCATGATCTCATAATACATAATTGTATGCTTGACTCAAGAGCTTCTCATAATTTGATGCCATTGTCAGTCATGGAGAAGTTAGGGATGCAAATAAAAAAACCATATAAAGACTTGTACTCCTTTGATTCTAAGAGATTAAAATGTTTGGGGATGATTAAAGACCTAATGGTCAATTTGGCTCAGATCCCTGTAAAAAGTGTTGTAATGGATATTGTAGTTGTTGACATCCCTACAATGTTTGGTATGATTTTGTCTAGGTCACAGGGATCGAAAATTAGGGGATCTATCAAACTAGATTTGACATATACCACCATTCCTGTGTTTGGTGGAGAGGAACATCGACTGTATAGAGAATCGATATTTGTAAAGATAGTTACAAGGGATGATTGTTCAAATAATGCTCCAGTGTATGGTAAAGAGAAGGATTTCTCTTGTTTGTTGTTAGAGGAAAATGATCAAATCATGGATGAAACACAGGTGGAATGTTCTATCCAGCTAAATAAACAATCACTAGAGTGTAATAAAGTATGGAAGTTATACTTTGATGGTGCTTATTCCAGGGAAGGAAATGGAGTAGGTGTGTTGTTGGTGTCTCCAGAAGGCAACCTGATTCCTCTCTCTTTCAAGATAGAGTTTGAAGCCACTAATAATGTTGTTGAATATGAAGCTTTGTTGTTAGGGCTACAAGCTGCTATAAATCTCAACATTGGGTGCTTGGTAGTGTTTGGAGACTCAGAGATGGTGGTGAAACAAGTCAAAAATAAATTCCAAACTAAACATCCAATATTGAAGGCTTACCGAAATGAGGTATGGGATATGATTGAGAATTTTTTCTTAGCCTTTAATATCCAATTTTTTCCCAGAGATAGAAATCGGATGGCTAACTCCTTGGTTGTAGCTTCTAGTAACTTTAAGTCTCCTTAAAACACCTTGCTCAAATACAAAGTTGAGGTCAGGTACATACCTTTAATACCAGACAATTTCAAGTATTGGCAGGTGTTGGAAGATGAGGAACAAATCAAATCATTCATGGATGTTATTGGAGAGTTTTCAAAATTAGTGATTAACTAGGAGGATGATAAAGTAATAGATGAACAACAACTCAGTTGGGGAGAAACTATTGTTGGACAAAATATTTTACAACTAAAGGGAAACACCATCCCAAGGAGTTTGGTCCCATTGGAAAGGATTTTTAACTCAAATGATGTGGCTACTAAGCCAACTAAGTAGGAGCTTGAAGAACAAGTGGAATACTATAACATTGGTACATAAAAAGACCCTAAGGTAATAAAGTTAGCTAAATGATTTCCTAAAGAATACAAGCAAAGGTATCTAGACCTTTTTAAGCAATATCTGGATGTGTTTTCTTGGTCATATGATGACTTGAAAACATTTGATACTATTATAATTCAACACAAAATTCCTTTGAAAACTGGGGTGAAGCCATATAAGCAGAAGCTCAGGGCGATTAATCCTCTTTTTATCCAATCAATTGAAAAGGATATGAAGAATATGTTACACGATAAGATAATTGTGTCATTAAGGTACTCTCATTAGGTAGCAAATCTGGTTCCTATCAAGAAGAAGAATGGAGAAATAATGTTAACGACTTCAGAAATCTGAACAAGGCCTCACGAAAAGATAATTACCCTCTGCCTAAAATGGACTACATTCTGCAAAAGGTGGTAGGATCCTCTCGGATGTCCATCATGGATGGTTTCTCTGGATACAACCAAGTTTTTGTACATCTAGAAGATCAGAAGAAAACCGATTTCACTACACCCTGGGGAACATTTATGTATGCCAGAATGCCCTTTGTCCTCATAAACACGGGAGAGAATTTTCAAAGAGCTATGGATATAGAATTTGTTGGAGAACATGACAAATTTGTAGTAATTTACCTAGATGACATCATTTTTTTCTAAAAAATAGATGAAGAGCACATTAAACACTTGCATCTCACTTTCAAGAAATGTAGCAAGTATGGCCTGTCTTTAAACACCAAGAAATCTCAGTTTTGTCTAAGTTTAGGAAAACTACTAGGCCACATTGTGGCAAAGGAGGGAGTAAAGATTGATCCCAAAAGGGTGGAAGCCATCAATAAAATTCCATTACTAAGAAATAAGAAAGAAATCCAGATCTTCTTGGGCATAATCAACTTTTTGAGAAGGTTTATACCCAATTATGTTGAAATTATCAAAGAGATCACAGAGATGTTGAAGAAGGACAAGGAAGTAAAGTGGATTGTAGAAGCTTGAGAATAAAAAAGGCTTTTGTAGAGGCCCCAATATTAGTTAGCTCAGACTATCAAAATCCATTTCTCATTTTTTCTTTTGCTTCTCCTTACACGATGGTTATTGTCTTGTTGAAAAAAATAATAAAGGACATGAATAACCAATTGCTTTTTTCAGCCAAGTATTACGAGATGCTGAGCTAAAATATAATACTTTAGAGAAACAAGCTTACACATTAGTCAAAGCCCTAAAGGCTTTCAGAATTTATGTCCTCCAATCAAATATAACATCTTATGTTCCTATGTGTGTTGTGAAAGATATCCTTGTCCAGGGTGATAGTGATGGAAAAAGAGGCAAGTGGATTGCTAAAATACAGGAATATGACATGGATATCAAACCCACCAAGTTAATAAAAGAGCAGGGGCTAGAAAAAATTATGTCTGATGCAAATTGCCAATCTTTTGGCATAAACTTACTTGAAGGAAAGGATGGAGAAAGTGCAAAATTAGAGGAAAAACAAAGAATTGAGACCTCAACTTAGAAAATTCAGATGAAATACCTTTTGTCCCACTAGTATAAACATATTGTCCATTATTAAATTTTTCTGGGGTGTCCAATAAATTTTGACAAAGTTAAATACAGGACTTTGAGGCTACAAGCCCAGAAATTTGTCATCTCAAATGGCCAACTGTATTGGAAAGACCTAGTAGGGATTTTTCTCTTATGTATAGTTGAAGAAGAGATCCATAAAGTGATTGATGAGCTCCATAATTGTGTCTATGGAGGACATTATAGTTGGAGATCTACAACCCATAAAATTCTCAAAGCAGGATTTTATTGGCCTAAGTTGTTTGGTGAGGTGCATGCCTATGTTCAAGCCTGTGAGAAATGTCAAATGTTTGCAGAAAAACAGAGGTTGGCACCCCTTCCCTTAATCCCCGTGTTTATAGAAGAACCCTTCAGGAAATGGGGGTTGGACTTGATTGGAGAAATACACCCATCATCCAGTGGTTAACATAAATGGATACTCATAGCCACTGAATATTTCACTATGTGGGTGGAGATCATCCTAGCTAGAAATGCAACTAAAGTTGTGGTTATCAAGTTTATGGAGGAGAACATCCTTTCCAGGTTTGGCTTCCCAAGGAAAATTTTCACTGATAATGCCTAGGTATTCAAGTCAGTCAAGTTTATTAATTTTTTCCAAAAGTACAACATTATAGTAGGACACTCCACCATGTATTACCCACAATGGAATGGATCGGTTGAATCCTCCTAAAAAACATTAGTAAGAACTTTGAAGAAGACAATATCTGAAAATCATAAGAACTGGGACTCACAGTCGAAGTTTAAACTACAATGTTACATCAATCATACAAAATTGAGAAACAAAGAAGGATTTGGCCATTTTTTGTCCTAGATGTAGAAAGAAACGTGATAGGAATAAATACCCTTTGGATACCATTGATATTTGTGAGATATGTGTTGATCAACATGTTATAGATAAATTCCCATTTCTATCTCCCTAAATGAAGTATTGAGAGGTGAAGGCCCAAAAGAACCCATGGAACTCTTTTTCTTTTTGAATAAGAGAAGAACGAGACCCTCTAGGCCTTTCCAATAGTCCTACAAGCATCCACATTATGATCCTTATGGAAATTGGTATAAACAACTAGAATGCATCCCAATTAAGCAAGCCCCACTACCAAATAAACTCTCTTTATAGTGGAAAAACCCTCAAATCCAGTCAAGATAGGGTACTTCTTTTCAGTTCCACCCAACTTCTTAATTCTCTAACCCCTATTCACCAGTAGGATGGAGACCCCAATAGAAGCTACAATAAAAAGGTCTCATGCCTCCACCTATAATGCATATTGTTTCCATGACTCCTCAAAATTCTATCCAACAACAATCACCAAGATCTCCATAAATACCAACCCAACCTACACCTAATCCAAATAATAGGTAGGTCCAACTTGTCTACAACATCAATCCTTCTAATTATCTAAATTACTCTCTAAATTTGTTTGAAATCAATGATTTCCACCTCAAGTTAGGAAAAAAAAATTAGAATCATCCACCTCTTGTCATTATTGAACACTATGAAAGTTTTTGACCCTAAGGGACAACTAGAGATCAAGAGGAGGAAGAGAATGTAGAAGAACAACACACAACAATGATTCCATCTCCTATCCCACCATTTCCACAAATATTGTAAGATGAGAAGCCTAATCAAGATACAACACTTTGTTGGATGGGATTAGAAATAATTATGTAAATATCCCCCTTCTTCAAGACATAAAATAAATACCCATTTTCAATAAGTTCATCGAGAAATTCTTTTTCAAAGGGTCAGGCAGAAAGAAAATAAATCCTCCTACCATTCATGTATGGGACAACTTTCTGATATCATACTCGAGAAAGCTACCCATCTAAAGTATGTTGACCCTAGAAGTCTTCTTGTGACTGTCTATATAGATGATACTCCCATTACCAAAAAATTGATCGACAATGAAGTATCTATTAATGTCACCATAAAGGGAACTATTCCGAGATTGAACTTTCAGTTGTCTCTGAGGCACACTCCCACTATTTTGCAGCTACCATATACCTCAATTATATGTAGAGAAGGAATATTGGAATATATAACTGTATCAATTGATTCATGGGAGTACCCTTCTTATTTCATTGGCTTGGACACAAAGAAAAAGCTCAATAATTACCCGCTTACTTTGGGTAGGCCATAGTTGGCTACAACAGATGCTTATATAGGGTGCAGGGAAGGAAAAATGGCAATAGAAAATGGTTACTCTACAAACGAAGCTCACACTTTATCCACCTACCAAACCTTCCTTGGATGAAGAGAATCCAATGTGGATAGAATAAGATGGGGATGGCCCACTTCTCCCAATTATAAAATTTTATAGAGCTCTTTCTCTCATAAAACTTGAAGAAGAAACTATGTTCTCAAATTTTATGCAAAATTTGTATAACAATCCTTTTCTCTTTGGGGACATGGTGAGCATTGAAGATTAGGAAATTACTAGTTTATTGATTGAGGAAACTACATGGAAGAGGCTATGTATTGTAAAGGAAATTTACTCTTCTAATAAGATAATTTAAGTTGCACCCGAGAAGACATTGAGAATCAAAAACAGTTTTATTGTTGCCAAGGAACATAAATTGCTAGAAATTCTACAGAAAAGAAGTCTAGCCTTTGCCTTAAACTATTCATATATGAAATGTATACATTAATACATCTACCAAAACCACATTTATATAGATTAAGGAACCAAGCCCATCAAGAAACTATAAAGAAGGATGAATCCAACACTTAAAGACATTCTCTTAAATTATCTTTAGGCCAAAAAAATACACTTAGATGAAGTAATTGGATTCAAACTTAACTTCCAACAGATGAAATTTGATGAAGCATATGAGCTTAGGGTATAGAGGAAAGGGAAATACACAAACCTACAACATATTTTCCGTTGTAAACTCTTCTCTAAATAGTCCCAAATGTGCCCTAGGTGATAATACTTATGATATCCAATATTTTTAGGTCGATTTCCCACTCCTCCTTTGGCTTATGGGCTTCTGATTTCATTCATACCTTGCTTAAATCCCTTTCTAGATTCATCAAATCGATTTGAATTATTTTTAAAAACTCACTCTTCTTTGGACTCCGCTCCTTCCCTTTTGTTTCAAATTCATAGGACTTCCCACTACTATTAGCACCGCTCTTCACAACTTATTTTTCCTCTTCAAGTTTCAAACCCATTTCCATCATGAACAATGGATCCTACAACCCAATATAGAGCCCAACTTATGGATCCACACCTTCCTCCTAAATTCTACAGTGTAATCTAGGATTATGAACAGAGAAAGAGCAAACCCTCTAGCAACCTGGGAAGGAAGAAGAGTAGCAGGAAATTAAATATGAATAGGTTGATTTTGTAACAGTTGAAAATGTCAAATTCTACAGCATATTCTAAGATATTATGAGCAGAGAAAGAGGATAAATCTCTTGCAACCTGGGAAGGAAGAGCAGCAGGAAATTAAATGTCAATAAGTTGATTTTAGAATAATTGAAAATGTCAAATTTTGTAGTGGAATCTAAGAGATTATGAGTAGATAACTCACATAACTCTCTCGCAACCTCGGAAGGAAGAAGACTAATGAGAAATTAAATGTGAATAGGTTGATTTTAGAATAGTAAAAAAGGTCAATTGCTATAATTTCTATGGTAGCTTATGTTGGAACTATTAAGTTTAATTTTATTTTCATTTGAGTAAAAGGAAATCACTTGATATAGAGGGGATATATCTAATAATGATGTTGGAAGGCTTAGAGAGTGATGAATTTTCCTTGAGGGAATTAATAAAAATTATAAAAGATCTTTTTAATATAAGTAAGTATGTTCATATAAGAAGGGAAAGGGGACATGAGGTTTGCATATAAGTGGAATATCCACTAACCTTTAAGGAGGTGGAAAATATACTCAATTCTATGAATAATTTTATTAATAAACTCAAGAAGTTGTAGGTAACCCTTTCTTTCCGAGGAACTTCACTTAGAGTTCAAAAATACCCTACTAGAAGATAGCCAAAGTTTAGTTTAAATTAATCATTCATGTTAGTAATTTTTAATTGTATTACTTATTATCTAGTCATAGATTTAACTTGGGACTAAATTAGTCATTTTTAGTTGGGTCACTTAAGATTGCTCATTTTTGGTAGTATATCACTTGGAAAAGCTATGGTGACTAATTTTTCTAGTTATCTAGTCACTAATTGCTCATTTTATACCAGTGAGTGAGAATTTGAGATGGTGACATCTATATTGTGACTAGAATCATTAACAAAGGATCTGGATTCAAAGAATTTTCCATCTCCTCTATTGTTTCTCTCAGTACTAGGTTCTCTACTTCCCATTCCTCAACAACCCCTGCAAGTGCATTCCCAGTAGCTTTATAGAACCTCATAACATAGCTAGTTGTAGTCCCAAACATGTGAAGATTTGTTTCTACTTTATCAATAACTTTCTTACTATGCATCGTTACTTTTTTAATTTTCGATGTTTCACTATCCCTATTATAGTTTGTGTCTTGAAAAATGACAGAACAATCATCGAAATTAGAAACTTCTTTGGAAATTTACTTTATTATTTTTTTATTTTAATTTAAACAAGTACTAACCCAATCAAGTAGTGGACCACTTTCAATTTCCATGTTGATAGCTTCTTCATTTTTTCTTGTTTTTAGGGTAGTTTTGGATTTTTACAATTCAATCATATGCATTTTTTATGGAATAAATGTCCAACAAGACTCCTTGTCATTTCTATCAGTTGATAACTGATCATGAATTAGCTTTCGACTTTCAATATATTTTCGTCTTCTTTTGCTCAAAAATGAAACTGAAGTAGTTTTGAATGTGCAAACTAAAGATTGCACAGGGTTTCCACCTCTTTGTTTGCACTTTGTTTCAATGTCAATGCTCGCTTGTTCAGGAATTTATCTAGTACTTATTACTGGTTCTTGATTATTGTGTGGAGCACTATGACCCTGTTCACTTTCATTTGAAACTCTTGACAACAAGATATCACATTTAATAGCACATATGTGTGATAAATAGGCCTTCTGTATCAACGTCTCACCACACTTCATCTTCTTTTAAATCAAAACAATGCAATGACTTTGCAAGCTCTGCAAGATGGTTTCCATTCTTCATGGTTACTTTTTCAATGGTAAATGGCAAATAAATAAATTATTTTTTCTTTTTTCTATTCAAATTAACTTTCCAATCGTAGTATTTCTTGCATACTTTAGCAAAAAAATACTTGTCTATAACAATTCTTGGAAGAAATTGTGGTTTACCTCGAAACCCATAAAGTCAAATAACTGTATTATTTCCTCTTTCTTACTATATCCCTTTTCCCCATAATGAAACTTGCACTTGACTAGATATTTGATGGGGCTCTTGTCTAGTTATCATGAAAATAAATTTCTTTATGAAAATATCTTGAATTAGACAAAAATTCTAAGTATCTTCCTGCCACCAAATTATGGGATAGCAAAACTACACTGGTTATTCATTAAAATTGAAATTAGTGTTTTGTGGCAAGTCATAAAAGACATGACTTAAGACAATGGTTGTTATCAGAAACATCATTATAAAGAATCTACCACTTTTGAACAAATTCACTAATTGAAAAGCTAATTCATTTGAAATAAGATCAGCCCAGTCGAATACACAATTTTTTTTATATGAATAATGGAGCACATAGAGAATGGATCTCTGAACACTAGCCATAGTTTCTTGGCCCATTAGACGAGCATACAACCAACATAAATATCTAAACAATTCTCTAAACAAATTAATATATAGAGATGCATTAGATAAATTTTAAGGTATAAAATGGGCCTCGTAAGGTAAATTATAAAAATCTATTTTAGAAAAAAAAAAAGAAAAATCTATTTTTTCAACTCGTATCGCCCTATAGTTTTACTCAAATTTCGAGAAAGAGCACCCATTGGATGTGATATTTAATTCCTCATCCAAGGGATACCCATTTTTTATACTTTTGATGGACTTTGATACATGAAAAATGAGAAATACATAAAACAAATGTGATTGCAATCATGTTTTTCATGTTTTTCTCCTTTTTTTTTAGCAAGGTCCATCGAAAGTATGCGACATGGATACTCCTTGGATGAGGAATTAAATGTTGCATCCAAAAATTTCTCCCACTATAAATTTGAGTAAAACAGTAGGGAGATAAGTTGAAAAAATAGTTTTTTCATTTTTTTTGTTTTTTAATTTTTTTACCTTTTTACTCCAAAAATGGTGAATTATCCCCCATGGTTGACATCATCATATTTAATCATATTGGTTCTTATAAATCTTATTTTGGTTGTACATTTTTTTTTTTGAGCTCATTTTTTACCTGAAAATTTCTCTAATGAAAGATGAGAAGGAAGCTCAGAAGTTGAAAAAATGAACTATTGTATGATTGTAAAGCCACCTACCTATGACTCTAAGAAATTATTTACTTTTAATAAATCTAAGCACATGTCTGGATTAACTATCTTGAATATGTGTCTGAATGCCTCCAAACACAAAGAAATTTGAGTACCTTTGGTTGCTAGCTTAATTGTTCTAGTCTTTAAATCAAAATTCTGTGTGCACAAATAAATGATTTCTTTGAAATAAAATAATTATGGAATGCATGAAACATTTACTAATATGATAAAAAAATTCTTATTTCTATTCTTCTCTTATGTGGATAGATTCACATGTTGTTGATATGCAACCGAGCACTAGAAGCTTTGATCGATAATCATAAGTGAGTTAATCATATCAGTGCAAATAGCTTATATCCTTCCCTTTGTAGCCATTTTCTCTACGTACATTCAAAATATTATGTGAATCAATAATGTTTTCACTACGCTTGAGGTATATTGCTCGATACGCTAAACAATTACCGCCTGTTACTATCATGTGTGTGAAATATATTTTATAGGACACTCTTGACAAATAGCAATTCAGAATAGAAAAATTGGAATTTACAAGAAACATTAAAAAATAATTCGCATGGCCTAAATGGACCACAATTCCGCCTATAAAATAGTAGAAATTTTGGCATGCTTTTAGAAAACCCGATACAAATTTTTGGAAAATTGAATTACAACTCGAAAGCTTCAAGATTTTTGGTATCGTGGTGATTGTTGATAGTACTGAATTTTTTTCTTTCTCTGTTTACGTTATTTGTTACTATTCTTCACATGAAATATATTCGCTGGAACATTTGAATAAACCACAATTAAAAAACAAACAAAGTCATCATTTCTGAGAAATACATCTTGAAATTCATAACAATTTACTCCATCTATGAAGTAAATTAAACGTTAATAATTTCCAATATTGACAGCTAGCTTACAATAGCTCAATAACCACATCCACTCTCGACATTTGTCTACAGGTAATAGCATTTACGTTCTCAATTACGTGTCAATTCATTTATTCACAATAACAATATCGAACTGATAGTGTCATTATGCCCTACATGAAAATGATGAAAGTGTGCTCCGCAGAATGAAGTGTTTTCTCCTCTCTTTTTTTCCTTTTTCCTGGCTGTACATAACACTATTTTGTAATTTCGCGCCTTTTTCCCATTTGCAATGTGCCTTTTTGTTTGTAATTGTTTTTTACAATTGATAAAATTTATTATCGAATAATCTTGATTTCGTCATAAATTAAACTAATTTAACTTAGTTTTATTATTTTGAGGTTTATTGTGGCCTATTAAAAGCTTTCATTGTGTGCAAGTAGCTTCTTCCACGCAACATAAGCTTTAATATCAGTTTTGTGCAAGAAAAGCTCCTTAAAATGAAACAACTTTTTATATCTAACACGAGGTATTTAAATACTTAATTGATTTAAGAAAACAAACTATAGATGTCAATAACTAAATTACTTAACAAAGGTTGATTTACAATTGATTATTGAAAAACGAAATTGGAGTTTTTACACGATACTTCGAAAATATCATAAATTTAAATTAAGTTAATTTACTTTAATTATTTGCGGGTTTATAGTTGTTTTATAAAAGTTTTCATTATTTGTAAGTAGGTTTCTTCCAACAATGCAAGCTTTAATATGATCTTAGGAGAAGAAAATCTTCGCAGAATGAAACATGTTTCTATATCTAGCTCGACTTATTTAATTACCTCTTTGCTCTAAGAACAAAAATTGTACACGTTTATAAGTAAATTACTTACAAAGACTATTTCACAATTAACTATTACAAAAAAAAATATGGAGTTTTTGCACAATGCTTTGAAAAATAAAACCCATGGTTTAATGTATTATTATTATTATTATTATTATCATATGTTGTTTCGGAGCTTTTACCCCGAGCAAGAAGCTTATTCTGCATAATGAAAACTTTGTACAATCAAACATTGATCTTTGCAACTCTCTCTTTTATACATGCACTCATAAGTAAAGACATATGGCACAAAATAAGAAGTCTCTCTATCTAAAAATACTTCAATGATAATCAACATAGTTCCAACAACTGTAACTATATTCATATTCAAATGTTAATCACGATAAATGCAAGAGATATCTGACAAACAAAACTTTTGCCAAATGTTCATTTCCATTGTAAACAAAAATGAAAAAAAGTAATGAGTCTTTGTGATACACATGCCTTGAGAAATAAAGAACACAGTTATAGTAACAACAATTGTATTCAGATTCAAATTCGAATCACTATAGCTATCATTAAATTAAACATCACAAACACAATAGATATCTTTGAACCGAAACTAATGCTAAACATTCATTTTTCATTCTCATCAATTTCCCACCATTACATACAATATAAAAGCTCAAAAGTATAGTCTCATGAACTTATGTTCAATCAATGATATTGAGAAATGTTACAAAATCTAGAGTAATACAAGTTTACATGCAAAACATTATCTAAGAATTCTTGATATAACTGGTAAATAGTTTCAGTATTAGGACAAAGTAAAAAAAGATCCATTTTAGTTATCATTAATCACATAACATTAGCTAATATATAAAATCTCAAAGAAAATACTGGAAAAACACATCTTCAATTAATATTTTTTGTACAACATTCCAAAATTCAGGTCTATACAACATCTGATGTGAAACATTATCTTAGAATTGTTTACATAATTGGTAAACATAGTGAGAAAAAGAAAAGATAGTAATCAAAATTCAAACATGGTAGCATTACAGAGCCGTGGTCCAAAAAAAAGTGTTTATTGCATAAACCATTTATCAAAATCCTAATACCTAAGTCAAAAAAGTAAACGCATATGTTCGAATGAGGGTTGGAATTGGGCTCCCATCGAACGTAATCTTTAAAAAATCATCTACAACAAAGAATGAGGAACTGCATTAAGGAATTAGACTATTGCATTATAATGTACCCATAACATTTCAATAGTTAAAATATTTGAAAATAAGAACAAATGTTTCAATGTATCAAAAAACTTTTAATATGTAAAAGCACAACCCAATAGTGTTTAGGTTTCAATTGTCTCTTGGAATCACACTTTTTGCAACGAACTCCTTTACTTTATCTTCGATGAATTCTTTCATCAGAGTGACAATAGTGTCCTTTATAACATGTTCATTGAATATCTCCTCTTCAATTTCTCTAGTTTCTTCTTGAAATTGCAAAGACAAGGAAAATTACTCTTCATTAACACTAACAAAAGTAGTTAGCCATTTCGCTAATCTCCTTTGGAGTAAGATCAGTTATATCATCAAACTCTTTTGCCCATGTTTATTTCAGGTTCTCCAAATCATCCATCAACTTCTATTTTTCAGTTAATCTAGACTCATTTGTAATGCATATACTGTTTATATCTTAAACAAACATTACCGCCTTGAGATACACATCAACTCTTCTATTTTCTATGTGTCGACATAAGAATAATATCTTCTAATGTTATGATTTTCTCAAACCATGCAACCTTGACCTGCCTCATTTGATCAACACCTGACAACCATTGTTTATCCTTTTCTAGTTCAGATGGTAAATCAAGCTTCAAAATAAAATTTAATAGGTCATTCTTTAAGAACTCCCTATCTCCCTTGACCTTATTTTTAACCAACTCGGTAGAAGAATTAGTTATTTGTTTTAAACGGTGTACATTGAAAGTAGATTTCCTTGCTGATTCAATAATCCACAAACTTTCGGATATATTACTAATAATATAAGATTTCACTGTCATAATAATATTGATAGGTTTCTCAAATCTATGAGATCTGTTGGGATTATAAATTTCCAATCATGATCCATGTATTGCTAGTGGAGTCTTAATTAAAGGACCTAGGCTCAAACTATCTTCTATTTCTTTTATTTTTTCGTTCAGCTTCATATTATCTTCTTGTTGACGACCAATAGAATGTGCAAGCACCTCACCACTAGCTTGATGCAATTTTATCAACCCTAGCGTTGCAACTTCAAATAAATCAACATTCATTTATGCTCAATCAAGAACCTTTTTATCACAAAGTTGTAGCCTTTCAATCTTCAATCTCCTACTACTCTTGTCATAATTTGCATCCTACATTTTCATAAAATGATCATCGAAAACAATGTCCTCTTCGGCAATTTTCTCCATCATATTCTAATCTTCTTTTAAACAAGCACTAACCCAATTAGGTAGTATAATACTATCAACTTCCATGTTCATGGCCTCTTCAATGTTGCATGTTTCAAGCATAATCTTGGATCTATATTATTCAGTTGCATTCCTTCTTTCTAGAGTTAATCTATGAAAAGTCTCTTCATCATCCCTACCACCTGATAACATATCTCGAAGCAGTTTTTTGCTTCCACTATTTTTTTCGTTTTCAACTGGTAGATGAAATCATACCAGAATTGTGTCTAAAGATTGATATTGTTCTGTAGAATTTGTGCCTCTTTGTTTATATCTTCCTCCCATTCTAATGATCACTTTTTCAATGATCTCTTTAGCATCTACCACCATTTTCTGATCGTTTGTTGATACACTATGATTTTCTGCGCTCTGCTCTCTAATTCTTGGAAAAAAGTTTCTATACCTAATAGAACCTAATAGACTCTAGGTATTCCATTAAAATTATTCCTCTATCAAAGCCTTAAATAGCTTTAGCTTCACTTAAGTTAAAAGCATCTAAATAATTTTCAAGAACATTGGCGTTAGTCATATTCTTCACAATGACTTACCAACGACAAACAAAAAATAAATAAATTCAATTTTTCTTTTTTGGTTCAATTGTAAGTAGCCAATGACAATATTTCTTGTAGACTTCAGTAACAAAATACCTATCTCCAACAAACTTCAGCAATAGAAATGGCCTATCTTCAAAACCATAAGTTCGAATAACCACATTGCTTTCTTTTTCTTCATGTTCCCCTTTGCCAAATAAGAAAACCTTAGCCTTTGTAGGTATTCGAGCAGGCTCTTCTCTAGTTATCATGCAATGCACTTTCCTTACAAATACATATTGAATTAGATTAAAATTTAAATAAGATTTCTGATTCCACGATACAGGATATTAGAACTGCATTGGTTCCTTGGAAAATTTTGAATTTAGGAGAATAGGGTAACTTGTCAAACACATGTCTTGACATGAGAGTTTTTATCAGATATTCCATCATAAAGAATCTATTTTTATTAGATAATATATCTAACTGAACATATAATTCATTAGAAATGGCATCACCCCAATTGAAAATACAATTATTTTTGTATGTCTCATAAATCACATAGAAAATGCATATTGGAACATTTGTTGTACTTTCTTGGCCTATTACATGGGAAAAGAGCCAATATAAATCCCTAAACAATTGCCTAAAAAAAGAAATATCTATCAGAGAAAGAACGAAAGGAACCTCATTAGTTGGAGAAATCAATTCTTGCAATGTCAATCCTGCCTCTTTTTGGCTTTAGGAAGCTATTTGCAATGGAAAATTCCAAATTCTTACTCGGTTCCAGTAATTTGAGAAACCATATAAATTCCTTCGGATTCACAGGAACCTTTGTCACTCCTAGCTTGACTTCCCTCGTTCTTAAATCAAAATTATTTGCATAGAGATAAACAATCTCTCTGAAATCAAAGACCTCTAGAACACACCCAAATTTTTCTAATCCAATACTCAAAATCTTGTTACTTTTTTTCTCTTACATTAATAGATTCACATATCGCTCATACATTGTCTATGAGTCAAATTTATCATCAATGTTGGTAAGTGAGTTAACCATATAACTGCAAATAGCGACTTTCCTTTGCTTGCTATCCATTTTTTTCTTTGCAAGAAAAGATACTCTATCAATGACTAAAATTTCCAACTCTCATTTAAGTTTACAATTTTTTTATTTTTTTTTACATAAACTAGTTGTTACTATTACTCATGCAAAAAATTTTACACATGACACTGTGAATAAATAGCAATTAAAGATACCAAAGACAAATTTTCCGGAAAGTAATGGGAAAAAATTTAAAAATCCAAAAGGAACCTACACATTTACTTCACACTTTTCTCTTGCTTCAAGATCATTAATATACGTGTAAAAAAAAAAACAAAAAATTATGATATACAATAATAGGCATTGTGTATCGAAGTGGCCAATTTTCCCGCATGGCCAAAATTCACTGCAATCTGGCATTTTTTGTTTCTGCAATAAAAGTATGAAATCTTGTTGATTTACTTCACACTTTTATCTTGTTTCAATATCATTATTATATGTGTCAAAATAAATAGAAAATGATATACAACAATAGGCATTGTTTCTGCAATAAAAGTATGAAATCTTGTTGATTTACTTCACACTTTTATCTTGTTTCAATATCATTATTAGATGTGTCAAAATAAATAGAAAATGATATACAACAATAGGCGTTGTCTACCGAGACGGAAATTTTACTTGTAATGTTCAGAAATCACTACAATCCAATATTTTTTTCTTTTCCAATAAAAATATGGTACCAAAAAGCCCATTGAAACCCAAGATCATGAAAGTTGATAGTTGTAACCCATGGTTACAAAAAAAATTGCCATATCTTATAAGGAATGTGTTGAAATTTCCATTGTTTTTTCCAGTCAAATTTCAAGTCTCGTAAAACTATCACTAAATAGTGATAAATAGTAAATTGTATCAGGACATTCGTAAATAAATATTATGTGAACATGTATTCAACTACCTTCTATGATGAATTGTCTTGAAAGCTTGTCCCCACTACTATGTACAACAGAACCAATTTTTTTTTGTGAATGAATGGACACACTGTTTTGAACATTACGCTACAGAGCTAATTGTCAAGACACGTTTGAGACAGCCGAATGAAGTTGCATATATTCCCTCGTATATTCCTTTAGCATACATATTCCCCATAAAACTTGACACATAGCATTGATACAGTGGGGACCTTATTCCATGCAAACATGTTTAATTTTAAACTTTCCCATTTAGAACGTATACAAATTCAGTTATGCGGAAAAAAAATTGCATACACTTATGAATCAAATGCCCATGCCAAGTGTGTAAACATTTTTATGAATGATAGGTGTTTGGAGGACATGGTGCACAAGGTATTTTATTTTGTATACACGCAAATAATTTAATCACTGAGAATATAAATTTTAATTTGTAATGTAACAGGCACAACCGCAATTTTTTTTTTGTAAAAAGCACTACAAATAATGAATCGTTTGTGGACTAAATAATAATTATTATTATTATTACTCAATATTATATTAAGTATCTTTTTAACCCATGTGAACAAGTACAAGTTTTCTACGGGAGATTTATGTGTGCAACACATGTGCATACTTGATAAATTAAATACTGAAAGCTCTACTAGCTACTATGTTTTCTGTTAATAAGAGAACAATCATCAAAATGATAAGCAATTGCATAGACCTATGAGTCAAGCGCCTATGTCAAACCTATAAATATTTTGTCGAATGAAAGATTTTTGGAGGATGGAGTGCATAGGGTACTTTATTTCATATACACAAAATTATTTTAATTATTGAGAACAAAAAATTTAATTCATAATGTAACAGGCACAACTGCAAAATGCAATTTGTAAAAGACACTAGAAATAAAAAATACTTTGTGGATTAAATACTTATTATTATTATGCAATATTATATTAAGTGTTTTTCTAACCCATGTGAACAAGTACTGATCTGTAGGAGAATATACGCACGCAACAGTGGATGTACGTACTTAGCAAATCGAATGCCAAAAGCAATAATATCTACCCACCATAGTTTTTATGTTACGAAGAGAACAATCATTGAAACAATTAAAAAAATTGGATGAGAGCTTTATCTTTGATAATAAAAATATTTCGTAACATGTTTCAAATGAAAAATAGCAACAGGTAGTGATTTTCTAGGCAAACGAATTAGCAAAAAATTTAAATCAATACTATAGTAATGTAAAATGCCATTTAACATCAAGGAACAAAAACTAACACTCTATGTATCCACATACATTACACACATACTAAACATTGCAATGAAAAACTTTGTGTTCCTTACTCTGCACACCCTTTCTCATGCAACTGTTAATATTACTTGTTTCAATACCATTACATAGAACACGCTCAATAATTAGCAATTGAACATACCAAATATAAGCACAATTGTATGCATTTACTCTATATCTTGCAATTGCTTTAATATCATGGTTATATGTGTCATAGAAAACAAAAGTTTACTATACAAAATGAGTTCAAACTAGTTGTGAACATGATAATACACCATGAAACTGCAAATGCAAATAGAAAACTAGTAAACATGAACTGGTTTAAAATCTCGCAGTATTGTAGAGCTTTTATATTTATACATTATTGCTATCATCCATGATTTGATAGAAACCTTTTGTAAAGCAACAAAAGCTCAGCCAATACTCCAAGTTATTAAACGCAATCTGCAAAGAGAAAATGTTATAGGATCTGCTATTCGAAATATGTAATCCATTAGAAAAGGCTCATATCGATATCAGCAAATGACTTCTTTCCTTTCAGAGCCAAAGATTACAAAATTATTCCCGACTCATTTCCCATATAAATCACCGCCTTGTACATTTTTGCATCCGATATATGTCACAAAATATATGTATCTGAGATAAAGCTGACATCCAGATCTTTATATCGTTACAATGTCTTTGTTTTCATTAGTATTTAATTCACAAATGTAACAATTGGGATGAAATGAGTTATTTCTTTGTATCATTACAAATAACGGTTTTTCCTCACCAAACTAGCTATTTCAAATCATTACACACTCGCCTCTCTAGATGTCACCACCAACTATTTTTTATTGTCCCAATGATGATGTTCTAATTAATAGAAAACACCATTGTGGGTAAATAACATTCCTCTTAACATTTAATTCTTTGACTATGCACCTTCCCACGTATCCATTCAATTTACCCATGCGTAGGTGGAACAAGAAAACCACAAAACCATATATTAATAATAAGCATGATTTTCAAAGCATTAAAATATTATTCTAATGTGAAATTTGAGAACAAATAACACCAATGCATATATGTGGCAATGTAGAGGAAATCTATTGTACAGAAGAAGCTTTCAAGTTTTCATTGTAGGAGCCTTTGCACTTCGTACAATCTATTAATAATAAATTAAACACTAGAAAAAAAATTACAATTAAAAGCCCATTCCACACATCCTTCATTCCGTGCAAAATCACAAATCTATCTCAAGCTTTCATTATTTGAACCTCCACACTCCGCACAATATATTAATATTAAACATTTCAAAACAAATAACACAAATGCATATGTACGGGACTACAGGCAAACCCATTGTGTGAAAGAAGCTCCCAAGCTTTCATTGTATGAAACTCTGTATTTCGCACAATTTATCAATAATAAATGCATTACAATTAAAATATCCTTCTACACATCCTTGATTCCATATAATTTCACAGCTGAAAAGAAGTCAGCAAGCATTTTGTAATTGTTGGTAGTGAAAGGAAAGAAGGCATTCACTAATATTGATAAGCACCTTTTTTAATCGATTATGTATTTCAAATAGAAGATCCTGACATCTACACTCTGAACAATCTCTTAATAATAAAATAACCAGTGGAAAATGCAATACAACTAAAATATCCTTCCACACATCCTTCGTTCAACACATCTCTCATTTTGTACAAATTCACAACTAAAACCCAACAATTTAAAAACCTCACTGTTTCTCTCACTAGATTTATATGGAAATGAGTCGGTGAGCATTTTGTAATTGTTGGCGATGAAAGGAAAGAAGGTATTCATTGATATCGATAGGAGCCTTTTCTAATCAATTATCTATTTCAAGCAGTAGATCATGTAACATTTTCTTTGCTAGGTCCCTATAATACTATTGTATTCCCCCATTATTATTGTCATTGTAGCACTTATTGTTATTATTGTGCCCATTTTGTCCCCATATTTTTATTATTGTGCCCCATAGAAACCCACTATTGTGATTGTTGTGCCCTTACATTATTATTGTTATGTCGGCTCTGATTATATTATGACCCCTTGGACTCCTATATAAAGAAAGGAGGTTTTTTCATTTGAATCATATAAGAATTGTTCATTTATGTAATGTAAAGGAGGATCCCCCCTCGAAAGAGGCTAGTTTTGAAGTCGTTGATCTATCTCTTCTTCTATTTTATGAGTTGGTTGCAAAACATTTGGTATCAAAGCTTTGGATTCTAGGGTTTCACTGCTTCAAACCGGTCCTCGTGGAATTTTCACTATAACTGTCTTCCTATGAAGATTCAAAAGCTACAAAAACACCCATTTGAGAATTAATATTATTGAACATCATGTCCGAATTTCAGATCTTGTCTCACTATATTTTTGGATATATGATCCAAGGAAGTTAGGGTTTTTGTAGGCTCTTGAATTCCATCTCAAATAAGTGACCTTGGGAAAATAGTCATAACTTTCTCTCTGAGTGTCAGATTCGAATTTCGTAAAAAGTGACAAATAGAGGACGAACTATAGTTTTCTAGGTATCATTTTTAGTTCCGAAGGTCGAAATGATGACATGTGGAACTTCATACAAGTTCTCTCTACTGTACCAATCTATAATCAGGTCATTGTGGGAGATCAGGCATAACCCTTCCTTGGAGAATCCAATATCGATCGTAATTGTGGGGTTGGAAATGGGACTCAAAGGGCTACAACAAGAAAAATTTTCAAACCTTGGAGATCCACAATTATAGAGATACAACAGATTCAATATCAAGCTCCTACGAAGAGAAAAAAAAGGTGTGTATTTCTTTAAAATTTTCATAAGTTTTGTTTGAAAAAATAATTTGAAGTGATTCAAAGAGCATAGTGAAGCATAGTAATCATTATTTGATGCCCCAAAGAAAGGAAATGGAAAGACCTAGTAAGCAACCTGAAATTTCTACCATGACGCATGAAGAAGAAGAAGAAATGCAACATGATATATTAAAATTACGAGACCAAGTGCAACAATTTTCGCTCTCACAGAGAGTACCCAAAAATGAAATGGAATCTAAGATGGATGGTTTCAATAATAGCTTAAAATCAGACATGGAAGGATTGAAGAATGACATTAAAGCTAATATGAATGACATGAAAGATAATATGGAATATTTTAAGAATGGTTTAAAAGCAGACATGGAAGGTTTCAAAGAAGGTTTGACAAGGTTACTACAAGAAATTCTTCCTAATGGTGAAAAGTTATTAGATGAAACTCATGATGAGAACAAAAGAAATATTAATCATGATTTCGTAGACTCTAACATTAGATCGAAGACCCACCATGTTCCAAATATCGATATGAGGAAGTTTGATGGCAATGATCTTGTAACATGGATACTATAGATGCAACAATATTTCGATCTCCATAATGTGCAAAACACACAAAAGATATGCATTGCAACTTTATATTTGGAAACCGATCAGTTTGTATGGTATTGATGGATTTGCTCTCGTAAAAAAAATTTCAGTTGTTCAATTTTTATGGAGGAACTTATTATCACATTATGAGGATATAGAAAGCAACGCCTTCTTTAGTCAATTGATAAATATCAAACAAAAGGTTTCAATGGTGGAGAACGTCGAGAAATTCCAAAAATTGAATATAAGGATAAATTATATTCTAGAGGAGCATAGGATTGATGTGTTCATAGGGACTTTAAGGATAACATCCAACATGAGGTTCAACTTTCGGAACATGATTCATTGGAAATGGCATTTAGGTTGGCAAGAAAAATTGAAAGCAAAATTATGACAACAAGGAAGCCCATCGCTCACAACTATGAAGATGGAAGTGTTGCTTCCCCTAGCCTTCCACAACCTACAATGTTAACACCACAAAAATTGGAAGAAAAAAGAGAAAAAGGAATTCTTTATAGTTGTGATAGAAAATACACTAAAGGTCATAAGTGTACTGAGAAGAAATTATTTTGCATAGATTGTGAAGAGGAGGAAGAAAAGGAACAAGAAACATCAAAAGAAAAGGGCATACACTAGGAACCAACCCTAGAGAAAGAAGAAATGAATCTGACCATATCTTGTAATGCATTGGCAGAAATTACCACTCCTCAAACTCTCAAGATAGAAGGACATATAAAGAAGAAAAAGGTAATAGTGTTGATTGATTCGGGTAGTACCCATAATGTTATTCATTGTAAGATAGCCAAGGAATTTAATTTCTTCCTATATCCAGCACCAGTGTGTCAAGTGATGGTTGCAAATGGAGGAACCATAAATTGCTTTGGAAAGTGCCATAATATCAAATTATCCATGGGAGAATATGTATTGAATAGTCCAATGCTTTCCATTCAAATGGGTGGTGTTGATGTTATACTAGGAGTCCAATGGCTAAAATCTTTGGGTACAATAGCTTTTAATTTTCAAGAAATTTTCTTGATTTTTTTTGGTAATGAAAGGAAGTTGAATTAAGTGGTATCTCAAGGAAACCAGGAAAGATAATCAGCTCTAACGACATGACAAAACTTCTAAAGAAAGAACAACGAGGCATAATTCCACAACTTGTTCACTAGAGATTCCCACAACGAAATCATCTATTTCTTTAGATCTCCAAAAAGTCTTGGACAATCATTCCAAGGTATTTGAGACTCCCAAAGGCCTCCCACCTATTCGTGATCATGGCCATGCTATTCATTTGATTCCAGGAAGTGTTCCTCCAAACATCAGGCCTTACGGATATCCCTTTGCCCAAAAGAGTGAAATTGAATGTATGATTGCAGAAATGCTAGAGGCTGGAATAATTCAACCTAGTCAAAGTTCTTTCTCTGCTCTAGTATTATTGGTGCACAATGTTAGAGTCAATATTTTCATACTGCCATCAGTGAACAAAACTCCTCTTTTATATCATATTAGTGTCCCATGTTGAAATTTTTGTCATTCCACCTAGGTCCTCATGCAAAATATTTACTCATTGATGGTAGCCCAAGTCAAAATCCCACTCTCCCTCAAAAAATCAATATTTGTTGGCCCACCTTCCTATGTCTTACTAAGCATACATTCATCTTAAAATCTCATTTCATCATGTCTTATGTTAGTCAAGTCTACATTAACTTTGGTTATTCAAGGTCTTGTTAGGTCACTAGGTTTTATTCTTCCAAGGTCCAATAAAAAACACCACTCACTGCATAAGGCCAGCAAAAGCATGAGAGTGAAAGAAATAATATCCCTTTTTCATTCAAAGAGGATTTGCAAACATGTAACTATGGTTGCCAGAGCTCTAATTTTCATTCCAAAAGTATAAGTTTTGTTTCAGATTGTAATTTTATTTCAAAAAGAGAGATGTAATAATTTAATTTATTTATGTAATTTTATGTTTATCATATGTAATAAGTCACTATTCCTAGTTGTTTACTCAAACTCTATTTCCAATATCATCCAAGCAATATTCAAAAGTAAAGATTGCCAAAACTCTAGCATCATCCACCTACAAAGGAAAAAGTCAGAAAGGAAATTAGCAAAGAGGTCAAAAAGGTAAAATGAAACATTAGAAAGTGGGTTTTACATTTAAAATATCAAATTAACTCAACTATTAAGGACTTCTTGGCTTCAAACGCAACCTCATTTTCCTCCTACCACTGATTAAGAAAACCCCAAGAGACCCTTTTTATAGTTATGGGCGAAAATCAGCAAAATAGAGTAGGCGCTGCATGTTCTCTTCTGGAAGGTATTCCAAATTGTTTGAAAGGTTTAATTGAATATTTAGTTTAATTCTATATCTAACCCCTAGATCTCCCCTAAAAACTACCTTGCACTCTCAATCCCTTTTATACACTCCCCTACACCTTCCTTCCCTTTCCGTAAACCTTTTTATGCCAGATACCCTCTAACCCTTTGTCCCAAAACCCTAATTCCTAGGTGACACAACTACCTAGGCTCCCAAACCCCCTATATTGCAAACAATTTCCCCCCATCCCAAAACTATCATACTACTACCCTATATCCCCCTCCATTATGTTTGTTTTATTTATATTCTTTCCATGACTAGGTGACGTAGTTTACAGGGGGGTTAGAGGGGGGAGTAGCCCCCCCTTCGTTGCACCAACTGTGTAGTGAGGGAGTCATAGGGGATTTGAGGGGGGCGGTTAGCTCCCCTCTACGAGGTCTGGGGCAGCGCTCCAGGGAAAAAAAATTGGACCCTATATTAGGTTGGGAAAACCTACCTATGGTTTTGTGCATGGTTTTTGCACATGGTTTTGGATGCGATGGTTTTCGGTCCATGGTATTGGATGCTTTGACATGTATAAATATGCATTGTAACATTGAAAGGAATAGAATGAAAATCAAGCTGATAGTCTCGGTTTTGGGATCCAGGGGAAAATATCTGTGTATATGTGTTTTATGTGTTATGCTCTCGAATTGTTTATTTTTTGTGTTTTAGAATTTGTATGTAGGTAATTTCTATAGGGGTTAAAACCTACATTTGGTATCAGAGTTGTTTTGGCTTCAAGGGGATGCCTTTGTTGCTGAGGGGTTTCGCTCGGGCCTTGGTAGACACTGTTAAGTGGGAGATCTGCGAGATTGATTCTAGTGGTGAAAGAAGATGGTGAGCAGTGGAAAGATAGAGATCGAGAAATTTAATGGTCAGAGTTATGAGTTATGGAAACTCAAGATGGAGGATCTGTTGGTGGATAAAGATCAGTGGATCGCAGTAGATCCAGGTACTAAACCAACAAGAAAATCCGATGAAGAATGGAAGAAGTTGGATCGGAAGGCAAAGAGCACAATACGATTGTGTGTATCAGATTCAATATTGTTGAATGTATCAGGGGAAGCTACAGAGAATTCTTTGTGGGACAAGTTAGGGACTTTGTACCAATCTAGGTCTCTGGTGAATAAACTGTTCCTACAAAAAAAGTTGTATAACCTGAGGATGAAAGATGGATACTCGGTGACAGAGCATTTGAATGCATTTAATACTATGGTAAGTCAGTTATTGTGTGTTGATATTAAAATTTTAGATGAAGATAAGTGCATTCGTTTTTTGTGTTCTCTACCAAATTCATGGGATAGTCTGGTTATTGCAATAGGTAGCAATGCAATTGCTTTTCATTTTGATGAAATAGTCTCATCCTTGCTGATGGAGGAGATGAGAAGGAAAAATATGGAGATCCAGAATGGTGATGCCTTGTCTGTACGAGGATGGTCCCAGAACAGAAACAAAAATAAGTCATCGAGTGGGAGATCTAAATCTAGAGAGAGATCTAAATCTCCAGGAAAACCGGTAAAGGTGGTGTGTTGGAAATGCGGAAAGGAATGGAACTACAAAAGGGACTATAAATCTAAAGCTCTTGACAAAGGAAATGGTCTTGATGATGCCTCTTCTGCAGAGGCGAAAACCACCTCAGATGAAGGTGGGGATGTGTACTTGGCTTCTTCAAGTACACATGTAGATCATGAGGCATGATTGATTAACTCAGGTGCATGCTTTTACTTCACTCCCCATAGAGAGTGGTTTTACGAGTATGATAAATACGATGGTGTTGATGTCTTCTTAGGGGATGATAGGAAGGCTAGAATCGTTGGTCACGGAAAACTAAAGTTGAAGTTGCAAGGTGGAAGGGTTAGAACACTTCCGAGTGTTCTGCATATTCCTGCATTGGCCAGAAATCTGATTTCTGTAAGCAAGCGAGATGATGTAGGTGTAAAAACAGTGTTCAAGAAGGATACCTGCAAGATGGTTCGGGGAGCACTAGTATTGATGTGGAGAGTTCGGATTGGAACTCTATACAAGATGTAAGGTAGCACTATTGTTGATGGGTGCAATAGTTTCGTGGTTCCTGAAAGTGGAGCAGAAAATATAGTGGTCTCTGGAGAGAAGACCATGTTGTGGCATCAAAGGCTTGGACATATTGGAGAGAAGGTCCTTCGAATACTTCATGGTAAAGGTATGGTAGAAGGTATGGGTAATAGCTCTCTGGATTTTGATTTCTGTGAAAATTGTGTATATGGGAAGCAGAATCGGGTGAGTTTCCCCTCTGATGGTAAGAGGGCGAAACAGATATTAGACCTTGTGCACAGTGATGTTTGGACCTGTGAAGGTTCCATCACTTGGTAAGTCTCTGTACTATGTATCATTTATAGACGAATTCTCAAGGAATACATGGATATATTTTCTTAAGAAGAAATCTGAAGTCTTTAACAAGTTTAAAGAATTTAAGGCTCTAGTGGAAAACCAGACAGAGAAGAAGATAAAGGTGCTGAGGACAGATAAAGGTGGAGAGTTTTGTAGTAAGGAATTTGAATAATTTTGTAAGAAGTGTGGTATATCACGACATAAGACTACTCCATACACACCTTAGCAAAATGGAGTTGTAGAAAGAATGAACAAGACGTTGATGGAAAGGGCAAGAAGCATGCTTAGTGGTGCCAGGTTAGGACAAGAATTCTGGGTAGAGACGGTGGAGACAGCATGTTACCTGGTCAACAGATCGCCTTCATCAACGTTGGAGGATAAGATTCCACAAGAGGTATGGACTGGTAGGAAACCCTCTCTTTCACATCTGAGGATACTTTGATGTGATGCATATGTACATGTTCCAAAGGAGAAAAGAACCAAGTTAGATAGTAAATATTAAAAGTGCATCTTTATTGGGTATAAGGATGGTTTAAAGGGTTATAATCTTTGGAACCCAGTAACAAGGAGGGTTGTGTACAACCAAGATGTGGTGTTCAGAGAGGTGAAAGATGTTATTAAAGATGAAGTCCAACCAAAAGAAACTAAGAAGATAGGGTTTGAGCTTAAGGAGGAAGAATCAGACTCTACAGCAGAAGAGGAATTAGAAGATGAAGAGCCACAAAATCTGGGTGTGAGAAGATCAGTTCGAGAAAGAAGGCAGCTAGAAAGGTATAGTCTATTTGCTTTCTGTTCAAATTTTGCTTTATCTATTATTGATGATGATACCAAAACTGTGAAGGAAGTAGTGGATTCAGAGGATGGAAAACTCTAGAAAGAGGCCATGGTTGATGAAATGGCATCTTTGCAAAAAAAATAAGGCTTGGGATCTGGTGGAGTTGTCGGCTGGAAGGAAACCTATTGGAAACAAATGGGTGTTCAAAAAGAAGACAAATGTAGAAGGAAAGGTGGAGAAATACAAAGCTCAGTTGGTAGCAAAAGGTTATTCCCAGGTGTTGGGAATTGATTTTGGTGATATTTTTTCTCCTATTGCCAAGGTAGCTTCTATTAGATTACTTTTCTCTGTTGCTACTGCTTTTGATTTTGAGCTAGAACAGATGGATGTGAAGACAACATTTCTTCACAGGGATCTGGAAGAAGAGATCTATATGAAGCAACCTGAAGGCTTTGCGGTGAAGGGTAAGAAAGAAATGGTATGCAAGTTAAAAAAGTCTCTGTATGGGTTAAAATTGTCACCAAGGATGTGGTATCAGAAATTTGATACATTTATACGGGGACTTGGCTTCACCAGAAGCAAAGCATATCACTGTGTGCATTTTAAATTAATTGGTGACCATTTTATTTATATGGTATTGTATGTGCATGACATGTTGTTGGTTGGAAATGAAAAAGAAATTATCCAGGATTTGAAGACCCAATTGTCCTCCAAATTTGACATGAAAGATCTTGGTGCTGCAAACTATATTTTGGGCATGGAAATTAAAATAGATCAAGCAAAGAGGAAGCTCTGGTTAAACCAGAGGAAGTATGTCGAGACAATACTGCAAAGGTTTAATATGCATGATAGTAAACTGGTGAAGGTTCCTATTCCTGTAGGTGTGAAGTTATCTGCTGAACAGTGTCCCAAGACACAAGAAGAGGAAGAGGAAATGTCTTGTGTTCCATATGAAAGTGTAGTCGGTAGCTTGATGTATGCAATGGTCTATACTAGACCAGACATTGCACATGCAATGGGAGTATTGAGCAGGTTTATGTCAAAACCAGGAAAGGAGCATTGGACAACAGTGAAGCAAGTTTTCAGGTATTTGCATGGCACTAGTGATTATGGTTTGTGCTACCAAGGAAGACTAGGATTGGACAGAGTTTTTGATATCCATGCTTTGTTGATGCAGACTGGGCTGGAGATCTGGATCAGAGAAGATCTACAAGTGGGTATGTGTTTAACCTATTTGGAGGTGCAGTCAGCTAGATGAGTAAGAAACAATTTGTAGTGGCATTATCAACTACAGAGGCAGAATACATGGCAGCCACTAATGCTAGCAAGGAAGCAGTTTGGTTGCAAAGATTGTGTTCAAGTATGGAGTTAGTACAGTGAGCTATAAGGATAGACTATAATAGCCAAAGTGCAATTTTCTTGGCAAAGAACCCTGCTTATCATTCAAATACAAAGCACATTGATGTTCAATATCACTTTGTGAGGGATATGATAGAAGACAAAAAGGTGTTGCTAGTAAAGGAGGACACTTTGACGAATACTGCAAATGCATTGACAAACTTTGTGAGCTCTAAGAAGTTCTCTTGGTGTAGAGAAACAATGGGCGATTCAGGGCTGGAGAATTGACTAAGCTCTCTTGTGGCCCCCTGTGGAAAGAAAACAACAAGTGGGAGAATGTTGGGTTGTGCTATATTCTTTCTACGACTAGCCCACATAGTTACGGGGGGGGCAGAGCCCCCCCTTCATTTTGCCAACCGCGCAACAGGGGGGGTAGCATCCCCCCCAATACGGGGGGTTTGAGGGGGGTGGTTAGTCCCCCTCTATAGGGTTCGGGGCAGCGCCTTGGGGAAAAACATTTTGGACCCTATATTAGGTTGGGTGAACCTACCTATGGTTTTGTGCATGGTTTTCGCACATGGTTTTGGACGCGATGGTTTTCAGTCCATGGTATTGGATGCTTCAGCATGTATAAATATGTATTGTAGCATTGAAAGGAATAGAATGAAAATCAATCTGGTAGTCCATCATCTTCATATTTACCCTTCCCCATTTACTATTTCCAAAAAACTACATTCCCACTACCTCATACCTCCCTAGGGTTTGATATTAAACACTATTGACACCTAATCATAGGGATTGGGTGAACAACTGTAAGTAGTGTAAATAAATAATAGAGAAGATGGAGAGTCATCGAGAGATGAATTGAACAGTCACTCCCCCTTGTATATAATAATGAACAACGTGAATGAATAACACAATTACATTTGAGGAGTTACCTCCTGGTCTGACATGGTATCAGAGCCAGCTCCCAAAATTAGCTTTTGTGTTGTAACTCCTTGTATTAGTTCTCTTCCATATTCTCTGCACTCTCTACCATATCGTCCTCCTATTCCCACTGCATAATTGTCCTGCTGCATAATTGTTCTAGCGCATATCACTGGTTGTGCATACCCATGGTTTCGTTGCGTTGTGCATGTGCCTCGGGAGCAAAATAACTTGGTAGATGCCCTAGAAAACCACAGAATCGTCAACAAACTTGTAGATGAGTGTACTGACCAAATCTTTCAGCACTGCATTATTCCACTAGAAGCCATTAACTACATTCTTGAAAAGCAGTGTGAGGGTTTTTATCAGCTATGCTTGATCCTACACACTGTCTACCTGAAATTCCTCTTGGATATTTTTTGCCCGACATTTGAGTTTGGAACTGGAAGAGGCCCCATAGGGGTTTAAACAATCGATGTCCTCAAAGGTTGCTCATTCCATGCATTGGTTGTTTCTGCCGTGAAGGTCTTATCGTGAATGTAATTCCGTCTGAAGGGGTCGGATAACATACTCTCCTTCCTCCCAGATTGTCGTTGCTCCACGTAATATGCAACCTCCATTTCCTCTCCAGTTTCTCATACGCAGAGCTCTGGCCTCTCCACTATGCTTACCTCAGCCTCTCCACTACGCTTACCAAAGTGTATCCCAGGTTGTCGCTGCTCTTTCCTCCCTCTATTACGCTGCTTCCTTCATACAACATTGACCAGAACTGAATTTTTTTTACCATAACTTTATTTTTTTTCCCAGTAATGCATTATTTACTAGAATTTCACTTTTTTCAGAATATTGCTATTAGAGTGAAATTTTTTTCTTTAACACCAGAAGTGAAAATATTTTATATATTGGAAGCATAAGTATATTTTCTCACAGTGCACAGTCTTTCAAAATGCATTCATTGATATCTATTGTGGGAGTGGTTCTCACGGGCAAGGAGAACTATCTAGAATGGTCACGGAAAATCAAACACACTCATTTTTAATGAGCTGTGGAAAGGAGTGTGTGTTGGAGAGAAGACAAAGAGCCAGAACAACCTACCTCAAACAAGGAATTCGTCATTTGGGAAAATAAGAATAACAAGGCTTATGCATTAATTGCAGCATCAGTAAATGAAGAGGCAAGTCACCATATTTCACCATTTTCAAATGCTTTCGAAGCCTTACAAAAATTGAAGGAACTCTATGACTCACACTCTGCACTTGAAGTTGTTCAACTCATGATTAAACTCTTCACCCTTGAATTACAAAATAATGATCCTCTTGCTCTTGCATCAAAAGTAAAATCTACAATGCATGATATCAAAGTCACTAATGTTGAACTGGATATTCTTCTGGTAACGTTTCTCAAGGCACTATATCCCACTTACTCAAATTATCTTGAGTCATTGCAAGCAAATGGGAACCTCAAAGATATTACCTTTGACTCCCTTGTGAAAAAATTTGCTAAAAGAGAGAAAGCTTTTGGCAAGAAGACAACTCCTGAGTCTTCTAAAGAGGCTATGTGCCTTGCTCATAAAGAGAAGAATCTCGCTCAAGATTCTTCCAGAGGAAGAGGTGGTCGAAGACGAAGAGGAAGAAATTTCAAAGGCAGGGGGGGCAAACACTCTCAAGGAGAAAAGTCAGATTTGCACTGCATACACTGCAAAAGAGATGGATCACATGATGCATCCACATGCAAGCTACCTTGGGACAAAATTGAGCAGGAAATAAACCAACCCAAAGGTAAAACTAATGAAAAAGAGAAAGGTAAAGCACCTGAATCCGCTCACTATGTTGTGGCGCACTATAATATTGGAGTAAATGAAGGCTTATTTAATGCTTCACTTGCTTCTTGGAAAAATGATTGGTTGCTTGATTCAAGAGCAACTTGCCACATGACTTTTAGAAGAGATTTTTTTGAAGAATTTACTGACAATGTTGATGGAGCAGTATACTTTGCGGACAAATCAAAACTCAAGCCATCAGGGCTTGGCACAATCAGACTTAAATTTACTAGTCTTCTAGACTTTCTTCTGCATCATGTTCTATATCTCCCACAAGTGAGGAGAAACTTGTTGTCCTTGGTCCACAGCTGCCAGCAAGGACACTCCATTCATATTTTTAATGGCAAGCTTGAGGTGAGAAAAGCATCAGACCACTCACTTGTCATGATGGGGATAGAAGAAGAAAGGCTTCTCAAGTTGCAGGGTACCTCTGCTCGTGCACAAAATTTCTCATACAATTCTAATTATGAAGAAGGTACATTTCCATCAAGTTTATTATGGCATGCTAGATTTGGACACTTGAACTATGACAGCCTCCGCTTGTTGAAGAGAAATGGTGTTATTGGTTTGCCTACAATTCCTAGGAAACTTAAGAAATGTGATGCTTGCATTCTAGGAAAGCATAGCAAATGGTTTTTTCATGATTCACATTCCAGAGCACATAGAAAACTTGAACTCATTCATTCAGATTTATGTGGTCCAATGCCTGTTCCTTCTACAAATGGAAATAAATATATGATGACATTTATTGATGACTACACTAGAATGTGTTAGGTTTATTTATTGAAGAACAAATCTAATGCTTTTCAAACATTCAAGAACTTTTATACGTGGATTGAAAATGATGCACAATCTCATATTGGCTCTATTCACACTGATAATGGAAAAGAATACACTTCAAATGAATTTGAAAACTATCTTCGTCAACATGGGATCAAACATCAAACAACTATGCCTTATAATCCCCAACAAAACGGAGTAGCTGAAAGAATGAATAGGACAATCTTAAATATGTTCCGCTCCAGGATGTTTTCAAAAATGTAAAATTGATGTTTTGGGCTGATGCAGTTCTATGTGTTGTATATGTAAAGAATAGATGTCCATCTAATGATATTAGAAACAAGATTCCTTATGAAATGTGGTATGGGCACATTCCTTCAATAAAGCATCTCAGGGTCTTTGGTTCCACATGTTATGCCTTGATACCAAAGGTACATAGAAACAAACTTGGTGCAAGAAGTCGTAAGTGTATCTTCCTGGGGTATTCAAACACCTCCAAAGCATACCGTCTCTATGATGAAATCAATAAAATGTTTATTGTATCTAGATATGTAATCTTTCTTGAATCATCCAAAACTGACAATGTTGTTGAGCGACAACTCGATCGCTTGGATAGATTCGTAAATGCAAAATCATTTCAAGAATTTGATAATCAGATTCCACATCTTGAAGGGGGGATTCCTATACTAGATCAACCTGTGGAATCTTCTTCTGAATCAATCTTTCCCCCACACGAAACTCCAACAATGGATGATACTTTGAGTGATGTGATTGACAGAATTGGGAGACTCAATCCTGATCCAGTCCCAACTCAATCAACGAAGCAGCAACTCATTCAAGAAGGTTGGAAAAACAGTTGTATATATTGTGGTATATGTATATGATATTTTGATGACAAGGAATAATGAGAGCTACATTGAATCCAAAAATAAGGAATTGATGAAAGGTTTTGAAATGACTGATTTGGGCTATGTTCATTACTATCTTGGTATTGAAGTAACTCAACATCCGAAGTCCATATTCCTTTCTCAAAAGAAATACATTGGAGATCTATTGAACAGGTTTGGCATGACTGAATGCAATCCTCTGACTACTCCAATGGAACAAAACTTAAAGCTCACATCCATTGAAGGAAAAGAATCTGAGGATGCAACAAAGCATAAACAGCTTGCAGTAAGTCTCAACTACCTAACTACTACTAGACCAGACATTTTGTTTGTTGTTGGAATCCTCTCTAGGTTTATGCAAAATCCTTGTAAGGGACATTGGTCTACTACACAAAGAGTTCTAAAGTACTTGAAGGGAACTCAAGACTTTGGAATCAAGTATAGTGGGTGACTTCAGCTTGATTGGATACTCTAATTTAGACTTCGATGGAGAAAAAGAAACTAGGGTATCTACTTCAGGTTATGTTATGACTCTTGGATCAGGAGCTATCTCCTGGAGATCACACAAACAATCAGTTCCAGCAGATTCCACAACAGAGGCAGTATATGTGGCAGCAGTTGAGGCAACAAAAGAAATTGTGTGGCTCAGTAAAATTCTTGAAGATTTGCAGGTAAAATAAGTACAATCAACTCCACTCATGACTGACAATACCTCGGCAATAAAGTTTGCCAAGAACCCAAAGTTCCAAGCACATCAATACTAAATATCATCTAATTCGACATCATGTTGAGGCCAAAACAATCCATCTCCACCATTGTTCCACTAATGAGCAAATTGCATACATCTTCACCAAAGCGCTTGGAAGAGAAAAGCTTGAAAGATTCAGAACGATGCTTGGACTAACCAACATCCCTTCAAATTAAGGGTGGGAATGTTGACACCTAATCATAGGGATTGGGTGAACAACTGTAATTAGTGTAAATAAATAATAGAGAAGATGGAGAGTCATCGAGAGATGAATTGAATAGTCACTCCTCTTGTATATAATAATGAATAACCTGAATGAATAACACAATTACATTTGAGGATTTACCTCCTGGTCTAACAAACACCATGGTTGATGAGGAATACAAACCACACAGTGAGGAAGAGGAAACATATAGAGAAGAAACAGAGGTCAAGAAAGCTCACAAAGGAGGCCAGATACATAGATTTGAGCCCACAAATCTTAGGGAACTCTTGGCATCCCCTATGACTGTAACATCCTTCAAATGGCTAGGTTGTTATGATTTATGTGAGCAAGTTCAGGTAGTCCAACACCATCCTAAGTTGACTTGGCTCTTCATAGCTAAACTCCAAGACAACCAAGTCACTCTAGTAGGTGTCACTTTTACTTTATCTACTGCCATTATATCAGCTGCCACCGGAATCCCAGATGTTGGGGAGAAATGGTTTAAACAAGGTGATTTGGAGAGGCATTATTATGAGCCTTACATGAAACCAAGGTACCGAAATGAAAGAAGGGGCTATTTTCCTTTTTCACACCTCCTTGACAGATATGCCCCAATGATGAATATTATTATGAAATATTTTTCATGTGAAGGTAGATTTTCTAGGCTCTATTCTTATCACATCCGGATTTTAATGCATTTCACTAGGGTAAAAATGCTCAATATACCCTACTATCTTTTCTGGAGTGTTGAGAAGATGGCCTACATTGCCCAAAATAGGGATATAAAGATTAAGTGAAGATCTTATTTCATCATTCCCTCATTAAAATTATAGTCCTTTATCATCTAAAGGAACTCAACATTGCATGGAGTACCTTCATAGCTAATCCCATATTCACTCATTCATCTACTCAGAATGTTCAAAGCATCCCATCATCATCTCATCCTTCCACCTCCATTCCTCAATCTCAGCCCATAGATAATTCATCCTCGTATGATGAGTCAGCCACACCACCACCTCCATCATCACCATTCCATGAGCATATTCCTTCACCTAATAGAGATGAAATCATAGAGCAAGAGCACATTGAACAGGGTGAGGTCATCAAGCCTAAAAGGGCTGATTTGGGAATTTTGACACATACTTATCAGAGAGGACATAGGCAAGTGTTTTCCCCACATATTGTGGGAGGGGCCTTTCCTTGTTCATTAGCAAAGTAGGTACAGAAGGGAAAGGAAAAGATGATAGAGACAGACATCCAGCAGCAGGAGGGGGACCTCCATGAGACAGAGCAGGATTTTGACTTAGTTGACTTAAGTGAACATGTTGACAGTGAGAACACAAGCATTGTCATCAAAGAAAAATATGCACTCATCAGGGAGATCCAGGTCAACCTGCACAGGGACAAATACATCATCTCATACTATGAGCAGGAAAACAAGCAGTTTGAGACCAAACATGAGCTCATGGAGATTTAGCTCATCAAGGTAAAGAGGGAGGCTGAAAAGCCTAAGGCTTTACTTGATGAAGCATATGGATAATATAGTGAGCAGCTGGAGGAACAGGTGCCGAGAAGAAGGTGAAGGACCAAAGGCCTAAAAAGAACATTGGAGCTAGAAAAACAGAAAGAGGTTGAACTAGGTAATGAGCTCACCCTAAATGAAAAATTTGCCAAAATGATCAATGAGAAACAGGGCATTGGCTTGAGAGGGTGAATAACCATACTTAAAAGCTCCTATACAAGGCCAAAAGAGACACTGACATTCAAAGAAAGATGGCAAAGTATTATTGCCGAAGAAACCAAATAGCAAGGGCAAAGCTCAAGGCTGCCAAGGCAAGAATTGAAGCCCTAACTCACCAAGGAGAGAAGAAGAAGCTTGATATACTTGTAGAGGCTTCACTCCATGCCTAGCCACATCAAACATCATCTCCTTGGCCAATTTTGAAGACTCATGGCTCATTTTTTGTAAAATTTTCTTTCCTGTCTTTTTTGAGGCAATTTCATATCAGCTCCTTGGTCAAACGCGCAACGCCTAACTTTTTTGAGGAACTTTTTGGAGGAATGGAAGCTACCAGTGGATTCAGAAGGACCAAGACATCTAGGAAAACCATGTTTCCAGCCCTAAAAAGAAAAACTAGCAAGTGAAAAAGGCAAAACTACCTAAAAATCATGTTTCTACCTCATTTCTAGACCAGGCGCTACATGTTTGAGTAGTTTTGGTAGAATAGAGTTTTGGAGGGTCAAATCAAGCCCATTTTGAAAACCAAGGGAAGTTTTGAAAACTAGACAGGACAATATTTCCAATTGGATATTCTATGCTAAATTTGGGCATTATGAAGGCAGGTAAAAGTGAGATTGAAGATGGCGCTGCACGTTTAACACTCGCGCTATGCATTTGACAGTTGGCCCAGTTTTCCACTGTTTCTCTCCAAAATTGATTTTTAACTATGGGAAATCATTATTTTACTGATGTAATTGATGTGGTTGATGTAATTATTATGTTTTTATTGTTAACTAGGGTAAGTACATTAGGTAAATGGCCTCTATGACTTGTAATGAATCAATTCACTTAAGTTAGGGATGAGTCACTTTGACCACCCTACACTCTAGCTATCAGTTCAATTTTTGTTGTAACTGCTCCTCCTCTCATGGATTCGACCCCGAGGCTAGGATGCATTGGTTTTGAGGCCTATATCATGTAATATTTCAGTCATTCTACAAGTTGGACTCTATTGGATGTTGTACTAGTGTTTCAAACTTTGGCATGGAATATATTGGATGAGCTGCAGCTATTTTGGTGTGATTCCGGTGGCATGCTATTTTGATATTTTTTCCTCTTCAGTTACATATGTGTGAATGTTTTGTACCTTTCATGATCCATTTCACATTAAATATGTTTGCTTTTCAAGTTGTGATAAGTAGAATTCATATTTTGTGCTCTTTTTTGGGAAAATCATCATAAATTGTTTCAATTCTTCAGTTTAAAAAGAATTCATGGTTTTCATGCTCTTTTTAGCATCTCATCAGCCTAAACCATTTCATCACTATACTACAAAGTGTTAAAGTAACTTTCCTACCTTGCCCCATCAGATGTCTACAATTTTGATTCTCTTTCTCCCTAACCTAGTTCACTCTCTGACCTAATTCACTCATCTAGTCACTACCCCAATCAAATCAAACAAACCGTGAGCTACTATATCTAACCTAAAACCCTAATCTATATAGACCTCTCAAATGTGATTCTTTTGAGAGAGCCCTCTCCGACCTGGTAGGGCTAGCTATCAAGTCAAAAGATTGGTCTGTGGTTACCTCAGTTGGACTCTTCCTCAGCCTTGGAGATCCGGAGGAGTGATAAGACACAAGAAGGATGGATCATGGTGCATGTGTCTGGATTATAATGAGCTCAACAAACTCACTATTAAAAATACATTTCCCATTCCAGTCATTGATGAATTATTGGATGAATTACATGGATCAATTTACTTCACCAAGTTAGATCTTCATTCAAGATATCATCAAATCAGAATGAAGACTGAAAACATTCTAAAAATAGAATTTAGAACTCATGACGGTCATTATGAATTCTTGGTCATGCCTTTTGGCCTTACCAATGCACCTTCTACATTTCAAGGTTTGATGAATCCCATTTTCAAGCCCTTCCTTAGAAAATTGTTGTTAGAATTTTTTGATGATATACTAATCTACAACATGTCTTGGAAGGAACACATTCAACATGTTGACAGGGTTTCAAACTATTGGAGGAGAAACAATTATAAGCAAAAGCCTCCAAATGTTTCTTTGGAGTACAGGAGGTGGAATATCTAGGTCATATTGTATCTCATAAAGGTGTTAAGGTAGACCCTAGAAAAATTAAAGCCATTAAGGAATGGAAAATTCCAAATCCATTAAACATCTGTGAGTATTTCTTTGGTTGACAGGGTATTATCACAAGCTTTTTAAGAATTATGGGAGATAGTAGCACCTCTAACAACATTATTGAAGAAATATGCATTTTCTTGGACTCCATAAGAAACGATGGCCTTTGAACATCTTAAAGAGGAAATGTGCCAAGCATTGGTATTAGCTATGCCAGACTTCACAAAAACCTTTATTGTGGAATGTGATGCCCCAAGAAATGGAATTGGTGTTGTTTTATTGCAAGAAGGAAGACCCAGTGCTTTTGAAAGTCGTCCAATCAAAGTAAAGTATTTACACAAACCTATTTATGAGAATGAAATGTTGGCAATACCACATGCACTTAAGAAATGGTGACCTTACCTAATGGGAATACACTTCAAGGTAAAAACAGATCATGATAGTCGTAAATACTTTTTAGAACAAAAATGGGTCACAAAGATGTTGGGTTATGACTTTGAAATCATCTACAAAAAAGGGAATCAAAATGTTGTTACAGATGCACTCTCAAGAAAGGATGAGGATGTGGAAGCATTTCTTTGTGCCATTTCTATTATCCAAGCAGATTGGATAAACAAAGCAAGGGATGAATGGAAGAATGATGAAGAAGTGTGGGCTCTCATTCAAAAGTTGTAGCAAGATACCACTACATTTGTCACATTTAGGTGGAAAAATTATTTGTTATGGTACAAATATCGCTTATACCTCTGTAAGAATTCCCAACTCAAACAAAATATTCTTCTGGAATTGAACACATCTTTGTTAGGAGAGCACTCAAGATTTTTAAAAACTTACCACAGGGTTAAGAAGGAATTTTTTTAGGATGGCCTTAAATCTGATATCCAAAAGTTTGGGGTAAAATGTTTGGTTTGCCAACAAAACATAGTTGACACAATTAAGACCTCATTTCTATTATAACCTTTATCCATTCCAAGTCAACGTTGGGAGGAGGTTTCGATGAATTTTATCAGAGGTCTACCCATTTGAAGGAAAGAGTGTCATCATGGTGGTAGTTGATAGACTTACCAAGTATGCACACTCTTGTGCATTATCTCATCCATTTAAAGCTAGTACAGTTGCTATTGCATTTATGGAAACAATACAAAAGCTACATGGAAACCCAAAGATTATTGTAAGCAACAAAGATCCCATTTTCACTGGAAATTTTTGGGTAGAATTATTTTCTTGTTTGGGTACTCAATTAACTCATAACTCATCTTATCATCCTCAATATGATGGGAAAACTGAGATAGTGAACAAATGTTTGGAATGATATCTTCGTTGCTTTGTAACTGATAAACAAACACAATGCGTCAAGTGGTTGCCTCTAGCTGAATGGTGGTATAACACTTAATTCCATACTGCAGCAAAAATGACCCCTTTTATGGCATTTTATGGATATCATCCATCGTCCATCACATCATCTTTAAGAAAAAATTCTAAAGTTCAAGCAGTGGAAGATCACATCAAGCATCAAAAAAAAGTTCTTCAAATCTTAAAGGATAACATCAACTTGGCGTAGAATAGAATGAAACAACAAGCATATCAACATCAGAGTGAAAGAAGTTTTGATGTAGGTGACTGTGCATTTCTACAACTACAACCATACAAACAAATGTCCCTGAAGCAAGCTAAGAAGGATAATAAATTATCACTAGAGTATTATGGTCCATACAAGGTGTTGCAAAAGATTGGTACTATGGCATAAAAATTGGAGCTTCCTGCATCTTCTCGAGTGCACCCAGTTTTCCATGTTTCATGCTTAAAGAAGGTTATAGATGACAAAATCCCAATTCAAACAATATTGTCAGAACTTGACGAGGAAGGAAAAATCATATTGGAACCTGAAGCAGTCATAGAAACAAGAACTTGACAGCTACAAAATCGATCAATTTCAAAGTATCTCATTAATCAGAAGAACTTAGCCATTGAAGATTCCACATGAGAGGATGATAATTTTATACATAAGAATCCAAAACTACTCAAGCATTGAGGGCAACACTTTTTTGAAGAAGAGAAGCATGTTATGTCTCTATAATACTAGTGTATTCCCCCATTATTATTGTCATTGTAGCCCTTATTGTTATTGGTGCACCCATGTTGTCCCCGTATTTTTATTATTGTGCCCCATAGAAACCCACTATTGTTATTGTTGTGCCCTTACATTATTATTGTTATGTTGGCTCTCATTATATTGTGACCCCATAGAATCTTAAATATAGAAATGAGGTTCTGTCATTTGAATCATCCAGGAATTGTTCATTTATGTAATTTAAAGGAGGTTTCCCCCTCGAAGAGGCTAATTTTGAAGTCGTTGATCTATCTCTTCTTCTATTTTGTGAGCTGGTTGCATAATATTCTCTTTGCAGATTGTGTTTAAATGCTTGGAGTGTTGTTTGAGCTTCTGTTGCATTATAAAAGGTTTCTATTAAATCATGAATGATAACATTAGTGCAAAAATTCAAAATCTCTACAATACTACAAGCTTTTAAAGTAATCCACCATTGCTAATTTTCTATACGCATTTGACAATTTCTTGGTTGATTATCATGATCACAGCTAATGTTCCTTTCTCCGCATGGTAAAATATTCACACAAGGAAACATGGGAACGTTCGTAGCATGGTTCATCAATTCATTCTAATGCACAAGACTTCTTCCTCACATGAATTGAAAACACTGTATATTTAATATTGCATAATACAAGTAGATTTTATAGTCCATTGGTTGTGATAACTGTTATAACAAAAGCACTAAATAACAAATAAATGATAAGGCATCTAATCCAGGAAATTGACATCTAAGACCTGAAATCACACCGTCCTCCACACAATAAAGTTCGTGGTTAGAGGAAAAGCGTCATCTCCCCCGCTTATCCAAAGGAATTCATCCCCCAAAAGATACCCCATTCTCCAACATAATAATATTAATTCGAAATTTGTTTAGCACTCCTCGACATCCCCCACCTATGCACCTATGCAAAGCACCTTCAATTGCATCATTTCTGGCATAATTTAGCAAAGCAGTAACAAAAAGACCCTCGTTCTCCCGCACATACTCAGTCTCAGAGCAACCTTAGACTAATGCAAAGGACCCCGTTCTCCTACACATGCTCTATCCCATGCTTAGAATAGCATATGATAGTTTTGAAATCACTTTGGTTGAGTTGAGGCTTGATTAGATCACCATTTAGTTTCCTCATTACTCACTTCTCAAAGCACCTGCAACTGCATCATTTTAGCGATGATTTAGTAGAAAAGTAACAAAGAGACCCTCGTTCTCCCACACATACTCATTGTCAAAGAAATCTTGTACTAATGCAAAGGACCCTATTCCCCGCGAATACTCTGTCCTCCGTAGTTTAAAATATCTGCACAAAAAAACATAATAATATTAATCCAAGATTTGTTCAACCCCTAGGCCTACACAAACAACCTGCAACCTCATCAATTCACCCATCAATGAGTAGAAGATGTTTGACTATGCAAGACAACTCTATGAGCAGGTTCCCAAGGTTGACCCTCCCCCCTAGTCAACACTGATGCTGAACTCTTCACGGTACAAGAGGTAGAGATGGGTATTAAGAAGTTGGGTGTTGGAAAAGCAAAAGACTTAGCTGAACTCCAAGCAGAATATCTAAAGTGGGGCTCAAAGATTCTTGCACCTCACATTACAAAAATCTTCAACAACATCATACAACAAGGGCTCCCCACAGATTGGACAACTAGTCTGGCAATACCTCTTTTCAAAAGCGGTGATGTCAATAATCCCTCCAATTATAAGACCATCATGATAAACCCTTTGTTTGCAAAGTTATTTGGAAGCATGCTAGAAAACAAAATTAGCAAGTGGGCAAAAGAAAGAGATAAGCGTGCTAAAGGGAAATAAGGTTTTAGACCTAAACATTCCACAATTGATCATTGCATAACTTTAAGGCACATCATTCAAATAGTTTGGGAGAAAAAGGAAGAAGTCTTTTATTGCTTTGTTGATTTCAGAAAAGCATTTGACTCTGTTCCTAGTGATAAACTTTCGCAGTGAATGGAGGAACTCGGGGTTCCTTAACATTTGAGAGCAGTTGTGCATAGGCTATATGAAGAGGTGAAAGTCAAAATTAGAACTTCAGCAAGTATTTCTGAAAGTTTTAGAAACAATATCAGGGTCAAGCAAGGTTGCCCACTGTCTCCTACCCTTTTTGGTTTATATATCGACAAGCTTGAGGAGTCGTTAAATTCGCAAGGGGGTGATGGTATCTATTTGTGCAAGTTTGTTATAAGGCTTCTTTTGTATGAAAATGACCTTATTCTAATTGCTAAATCGGCTCTTGGTTTGCAAGAGCACTTACTATCCCTTGAACATTTTTGTAGAAGTGTGGGGATGCAAGTCAATATCAGCGAAACAAAAGTAGTGGTCTTCTCTAAGAAAAGAAAACATAACCAACATAAGTTCTACTTTGAAGGAAACATTCTGGAAGAAGTTGCGGATTACAAATACCTCAGAATTCACTTTAACAAAAATCTAAACTGGAACGGTTGTAGAAAGAAAAGAGCTTTGGGGGGTTGCAAAGCATTTTATGCTTTTCAAAATAGGTGTAGAGAAGCAAAGTTATGGGACTGGAAGACCTCTAAAACTCTTTTTGGGCTTCTAGTGATTCCGGTGATTCTCTATGGCTGTGAACTGTGGGCTAGCAGTACCTCCGACACGCAGTGGAGACAAATTGAGAAAATTCAGAAGCGTTTGATTACAAACAAATTTAAGATTAAAAGTGCAGTTCCTTATGATATCTTGTTAAGTGAAACAGAGATTGTGCCTATTGAAGCGATTGCTATGGTGCGAGTCATAAGGTATTTAAAAAAAATTGAGCAAATGGAAGAGGGTAGATGGCCCAAGGTTGTCTTTAATGATAGATTGTGCAAGAGCAAAAAAACTTGGATGCAACAAAATAAAAAATGGTTTAGTAAATGGGGTATTTACTTGAACGCGTGTCCAATAAACAACAAAGAGATAAAAGCTTTTATTATGGAAACGTTCCACAAATGTACTTGGGATAAGGAGCTGGGAAGAAAGAAAAATTACTATATTGAAGTGTTTAATCTCACTCATAATCATCAACCAAAAGCATACATAGAGGCCAATATCTCTTGGAGAGCCAAAATTCTTATTGCTTAGTTAAGGACTAATTCTCATCAACTCCATTGTGAAACAGGGCGCTAGAAAAGGCCAAAGGAAGTGTGGGAGGAAAGGGTATGCGTTTTTTGTTTTTCCGGAAAAGTGGAAACAAAAAAACATTTCATTTTAGAATGTGAGGCCTTCAAAGATTATGCAGATATGCTGCTAGCTAGTGCTTGGGATAATCTATTTAGCGAGGCGTTTGTCGAGAAGCTGGGAGCATTTATTGTGAAGCTTCACAGAAAAAAGGCCTATCTTTAGCATTGTAGACGTTAAAATGATTTCTTTCTTTATGATAGAAATCACTCAACACATATGCTCAAAATATTTATTTACCATTATATACATTTATTGTTTGGCAATTTCAAAGCTAATTGTCATAATCAAAAATCTTATCAAAAATCTTATTTTGTGTTATTTAAAATCTGTTGAAAGTGCAAAAAACACAACCAATCCATGACCCTGCGATGGCCCCTTGTCTCTATTGCTGCAAATTGGACGGGAGCCGTAGTCGAGGTTATGCCTGAACGAACGACTACCACTTTGATTCCCGTATGTAACCTCCATGTCACGTCTCGCTTGGTGAGAAATGGATGTCAGTCGTAGTCGAGGTACCAGAGGCATAAGAGTGGTAGGCCATCCGCATTGAGACCTTCCACACCTGGTCAGATGTAATGGGACCCTAGCTGTTGAAGTGTTCTCGAGTCACCTCAGCTGTAACGATTACGAACGTGAGTCGAGCGGTGCACTGCTTGTACACGGTAAAGGGAGTTGCCGAAGGAAAATGACAACCACTGGATAAAGATTGGAATCTTTTTTACAGCAAATTTAAAGCATCTGAATAGATAAAAATCGCACACAGATTTCTTAAAGTACTTAAAAGTTTTTTCAAAAAGATAGAAAAATTCGAATGCCCATTCTTCAAACTGAGAAGGATCCGTGGCTGGGAACGGTTGAAAAACAGTTGGGTCGGGAACCTGCCAAGGATGAACCAACTCGGCCGAGAACCGGCAGAAATGCGGTCCTACAGGTCGCGGAAATGCAAGCCCGTGGAAAATGCGGAAGGTGGTGATTATCCATTCTAACTTAATCCTCAACCACGGCATAGAGACGACCCTATATGCTTTTAAGATGCGAATATGCCTATGCATTCTCCTCACTAATGTTTCCTATCAATTAGTTTTTAAACTACAAATTGTATTGTATGATCAAACCCAGTGATTTCCTGATGTTGCCGTCCACCGTATTGTCGCGGGGTATTACATTACTTATTTGCCCGGCTTTACTGGTACAATTTGTTCGTGATAGCCCTAACAATATTCGGAATATGCCCAGGGGATGCCCACGTGATATGTACCATTCATGTTCAGGGAGTTCTGGAAAGCCCTATATAGGCAATGCCTGGATTCGTTTTGAATGCAGGTGGGGCGGAGTCTCCATGGGACCTGCCGAGCTAACACTTCGGAGGATTCCTAGGAAGGTAAGCTCTTGATGGCATCTTTATCAGTTTGTTTAATATCTGTTACCGAGGAGACTTAATTTCCGTATATGCTCTACAGTTGTAGCCCATAGTTTTCTACTTAGTATGTATATTTATATCATAATTTTTCTGTAACAAAGAGTGATGAAAGCAGAACCTGTGCAGATTGTAGGACAAGATGGAAGTGTGTTCGGATGAGTCTATTCGTTTCATGATAGGCAGATCAGATCCGTGAACAGACAGACAGTAAATTGACTTCTGCAGCTTTTCATGCAGGGCAGCTCTGGCACTTTGGCAATGGTTGTATATTGTTCCTCCACTTACCCGTTTCAACATTATCGTGCATCAAACGTAAGAAGTATGTAGACAGTTACTGCAGTAAAGTTGTTCAAGTTATTTGATCTCGACTACTGAAATCATTTTCGACATCATAAAACAAGCAAATTGTTTTGGTTAGTGATATTGATTTCTTATTGCACGCCTGGACGCAGATGAAGAGCATACAATTTAGCATATGTGTAGTTAACTGTGTTATTGACGACGTTGGGCTGAGGATTTATTGGCCAACATGGGTATCGTTTGGATGGCAGGCAATGCTATCGATGTTTTGGTGGGGCTTTGTAACGATTCAAGGCCCTCTTCTCTCGCATTGAATATGGAATCGGAGAAGAGCTGTTGCAAATTCCAACATCTTTAATGGAAATAAAATACAGAAATTGAATCTGATGGGGAATAGGATGGGAAATTTGAAATATTCTCTTAAAATTTGTGAATGATTACAATGCCATGTGTCATACGCATATGAACATAAAAGCGGCTTAGGCTTGGCGTATAGTATTTAGACTGCTCTCGTGATTTGGCGGTTTATGTTATAATTTTATTATGTTGGATACAGGCTTTAGCTATTAAATGTCTAAATAATTTAAAACTAATCATAATTAATAATAATAATTTATTTTATTTTTAATTTTAAAAGTTTTTTTAATTTTCTTTAACTAAATTCTTTTAAAATTTGGAAAATTAATAGAGTAGGCATGAGAGTTTTTTTTCTAAATTAAAAATAAAATAAAATTATTTAACAAAAAAATTTAAATATTAAAAAAATAAAACTATAAATAATTTATTATTACTTTTAAATAATTTAAGCATTTTCATGGATTTGAGTGCTTAAATTGCAACTATAGGTAATGATTATTTCCATCACAGCTTGCTCTAGCACATATAAGGTTGGGGAATGGTGGCGCACCCCACATGCCATTCTCACTGGTCCCATTCATTTCATAGGCTCGGGTGGTTGGACATCAAGAATTTTGCATTCAATATAGACTTGGGATGTGGACCATGGCTTCATTTCATAGGTGCTTGTTCATTCTAGTATGTGGTGTTGAGAAAGCCACAGAGTTTGGAGGTGACGGAAGGGGAAATTGTCACCCGGCAACCATGTTTCATGAGCATGGTCGCTCTACGATAGGAGTGAGAGGAAGGGGTTGTCTGCCTCCTCTTCCATGGGATGATCCAGGAGAAAACTCAATTTTTGAGGACCTTTCATAACGTATTAGGAAAAAGGTCACGACAACAGAAGCGGAGGAGATAGTAAATACAGGGGGCCACGTTGAGAAATTTTCTTAAATGACGCTTAAGGGACCACAAAGAAGTTTTGTGTGTGGTGGAGGGTCAAATCACTCATCTGGATTTCCATCTTGTTCAAGCTCGGTTGTCTTTGAATTTCTTGGCTAGAGCTCCAGGAATTTAGTTCCCTCCACCACACCCACATCCCAATTCCTCGAACTCCTTAGACAACTTGGACTTCTCTTCCTTGAGTCCCCCATATTCGATCTCCAAAGGAGCAAAGCCACCCATTATTGAGAAGTTGGGGTCTTTACGAAGGAGGGAGACTAACTCAAAAAAACTAGGATCATCAGGAAATGAGGTGAAGGAGCGAGTTATTGACAATAAGGTAGAAGCAATACAAAATCCAACAAAAGAGACACCAGAGCAGGATGCCAACATCAACATTGGAGGGACACTCATTGAACGCGAAAGACCACCATGGATGCGAAAAGGTCAAGATGATCCCTTCAAGTAATTATTGGCATGCCTTAGATTGCTATCAATCACTTGGAGGGTCCTTCTCAGTATTTGTTGTTCTGTTGTCTTTTTTGCATGTTCATTGTTTTTTTTGCATGCTCATCTAATTTTTTGATGATAAAAATGGGTCTCGTGAAACTCATGGAGAGCATCTTGTTTCCCACCTAAGGGTAGATGGTCCAATTCAAGCTAGCTCCCAGCTAGATAGGATTTTTTATTTCCCAAACATGTTGAATTTAGATAAGCTTTCTACATGCCTATCTCAGTAATCTAATAAAAAATTGCTAAAAAAATTATTTAAACTTTCAATAACTAAACTTATTTTCCATCACCAAACATATATCCAACACAATAAAAATGTAACATAAACCCCAATCCATAATAGCCATATATATATATATGATTAGGCAATTATTGTTTATTAGCACTATTACATAACATATGATAATAATAATTATGAGTTATTTTCTATCAACACTATTATATATTTGAAAAGAAAAAGCCTTCAAACTTTTTAGAAAGAGAGATAGACTTGAATAGATAGATAAATTGATTAATAAAATGACTCTTTTATTTTATTTAAATAACAGTTACATATTTATTATTATCCTAAATTTTTAGATACTTTCAAATCTTCCTCTTTTTCTTTCCCTTCTATGAAGTTGACCAAATTTATTGTATGTTTATAATAATATTTATTTAAAATTAATAAATAAAAATAATATAAAATCATTTTATTTGTTGAATTATTTTTTATATTAAAAATATATATTTTTAATTTTTAATATTATAAGCTTCTCCGCGCGCGCACACACACACACACACACATATATATATATATATATATATAATTACATTTATAAATTTTATTTTCATTTCATTAAAATAATACAAAATAACATTTCAAAATATCAAATTAGTTTAATCTTTATTTTAAATATTTTCCAATTAAATATATAATAAATTAATATATTTATTTTTATATGGTAGTTTTCATCATTAGTAATTCTTTCCCTATCTCGAACTAGTGTCACACTATAAATCATTTTCATTGCTAGTATTTGTATGTGGTATTTTGGGTGGCATTTTGATATGATATGATATGAATTATGTTATTATGGTATATATGTAGTTAATAAGTAGCTATAATCCACCATATCCTGAGGGCAGCGGCTAACCAGCCTGCCATAGGGCATTAAATGCCCGGTTATATGCAGGCTGGATAACCCGATAACACGCGAGCGCCTATTTCTTATTTATCTAGTCTCCACACGCCCATTTCTTATTTATCTAGTCTCCACGCGCGCGTGTTATTGGGTTATCCAGCCTACATATAACCGGGCATTTAATGCCCTATGGCAGGCTGGTTAGCTCCTGCCATATCCTGAGGGGCAATGCATTCAGAAAATATAAGTGAAAGGTAGATAAGAGTCGGGGCATGTCCCGAAGTAGTGTAGGTCATTTCATGATCGGAACCGTACTGTACAAAGTATCTCAAAATTCACAATTTCAATCTTATAAATGGAAAATATTCAGGTGGAGTCGCTTGTCCGCATTGGGCAAGGAATCTTTATAATCAATTTGATAAATCAAAATCGGACGATAAATCACTTGGAAAATCGGAATCAGGCAAGCAGGATTTAAAATAAAGCGAAGAATCTCCCCTCCTTTCTGAATCCTCTCGACCAAGTTATGATACTGTTCTAGTCCTACCATCGTAACGCAACTTCAAGGAATGATATTTGAATCCTATAATGGCTAATTTCCCAATACCTCAGTTGCAGGTGCGAAGGTCCCAGTCGTGCCTAGACTAAGAATAAATAAGGCCGAATATGATGATATTCAAGTGTCTATTTTCCCACGGAAGAACATCTCCCCCCATACTAGGATTATAAAAATGACCCTTACAACCAATATAGTTGGATAGAGATTACTGACATTAATGATAAAAAGACCTACATAGCAATCTGTTATTTTCCCTCCATCAATTCTAACTTCTATAAGAAAAATAATCTAGATAAAAATAGTCCTTACAATGGTTTAGATAATGATATTTCTAGCCTAAGGAATGAAGGTAATATCCTTTTAATGGGTGACTTTAATGCTTGAACTTCAAGAAACCAAGCTATTCTTCTAAGCAATGATTCCAACCCTAATCTTCTTTGGTTAGACGAAGACCCTACTTTGGCTAGCCAGTACAAAAGGAGCTCTGAAGACCTCAGGGAGAATTTGTTTGGGTCAGAGCTAGTCAAGCTCTATAGTGCTCAGGACTCATAATTTGCAACGGTCTAAAGAAGTGGCCCAATTTTAGCCATATGACCTGCATCCATGGGCTTGGTAGCAGCGTGGTAGACTATGTTATTTCTGATCTCCCTTTATACAATGAAATAATAAATTTTGACATCTTAAACGACCATGAGCCTGACTCTGATCATCGACCTTTACTTATAACTCTCAATTTTGTCATGCATAGAGATCCCATAGAAGATAATCCTTATAGCCAAAAGAACTTAATCTTTGATAGAAATAAAAACAATCTCTTTCTAAATGAATTAAAAACTAATTTGCTTCATTTATCTAGTATAGAAAACATAGAAGACCTCTATCATAATTTTACTACAACCCTCTCATATTCTATTAACAAATTCTAAATTGAAGTTTCAAGTAATAAAGGAAATAGCAAAACCAACCCATGGTATGACAAATATTGTAAAAGTGCGAAGAGAGCAGTTAAGGAAGTTGTTGATGAATCTCTTAAAATTGGCAAGATAAAAAATATACAAAGCCCTAACTTAAAGGAGAAAAATGTAATATATTTGTAAAAGACAAGAGAATCTCTTACACCTCTCTAAGGTAGCTCCTTAGAAATTCTGGAGGCAGATTCTAACTAGGAAAACTAAAGATAATAATAAAATTGCTTTACACAACTAATGTTCCTATCTTAAAAAGATTTATGAATTTCCAAATGTCATGGATAACTTTGAAACCCTAATCACAATGAAAGAATTTTTCTCATTAGAAGACATTTATTTTGGGTTTAAACACCTGGAAAATGGGAAATCCAGGGACATTGAAGGTTACCAGGCGGAAATCTTGAAAATTGGAGGTCCTGTTCTCATCCCCCACATCCACAAGCTTTTCAATCAAGCGCTCAAGCAAGGGTTCCCTAAACCATGGACTCAGAGCCTCATTATCCCTATTTTTAAAAGTGGGGATACAAATAACCCCTCTAATTATCGGACAGTTATGATCAGCCCTCTCTTAGCGAAGTTGTATGGAATTATTTTGGAAAAGAAGTTGAGCATATGGCTTGAAAGTGAAGGTCAGTGGGCTAAAGGCCAAGTGGGTTTTATAAGGCAACACTTAACAATAGACCACCTCGTTACACTTAGGATCATTGTGGAGAATGCCACAATGATAAATCCAATCTCTTTTGTTGCTTTGTGGACTTTAGAAAGGCTTTTGATACAGTTCCTAGAATCAATCTATGGAATAGATTAGAAGAGCTAAAGGTTCCTTTCGAGTTGAGAGCTACCGCTATAAGGTTATACGAGAATGTAATTACCAATATAAAGAGAAATGCGGGGTGGTCGAAAGATATTAAGTGTAATATCGGAGTTAAACAAGGTTGCCCCCTCTCCCCTACCCTATTTGGCATTTACATCGACAAGCTAGAAGGTTGTTTAGAGGAAGCAGGCTATGCTGGCATGATCTTAGCTGGGATAGTCATCATCCTTCTTCTCTATGCTGACGATATTGTTCTTCTCGCAAGGTGCCCATCTGATCTTGATAAGCAACTTAGACTTCTTAAGGATTTCTGCTCTACCATGGGTATGATTGTTAACACTGACAAAAAAAAGTTATGATTATCAAATCCAAGAAGGACACTTACGCTAATTTTATGTATGACAATAGTAACTTGGAGGAAGTGTCTTCTTACAAGTACCTAGGAATTGATATTCATCACAAGCTCAACTGGAACTATAACATTGAGAAAAGGATTAATGGGGGGTGGAAAGCTTATTTTGGTCTTGAAAATAATTGTAAAATGGCAAACCTCGTAATGTGGGATAGAAAGAAGTTCCTCTTTGAAACTTTAGTCACTCTTGTTATCTTATACGAATGTGAGGCTTGGGGTTGCAGCATCTCTAGAGAATCCTGGAGAAAGATTGAGCAAATCCAGAAGCGTTTTATAATGTATAACCTCAAAATTAAAAGCAATATAACCTATCCTATTCTCCTTGTAGAAGTGGGTCTTTCCCCTATTGAGAGCCTATCTATAACTAGGCTTCTATTGTACAAGCACAAACTCAATAACATAGGAGATCATAGACTTCCTAAGCTAGCTTTAAATTCTAGCCAAAACCACCTAAGGCTCAAACAAGGTTAGTATAAAGACACGAGGGCCTGGTTAAACCATTGGGAGATCGACAAGAATGTTGCATTGCAAAAAATTAATAACATTAAAAATATTGTTACATCTAAGCTCAAAGAAAAAATGTGGTGTGAGAAAGATTTAGCAGCTAAAAGAAAATTGAGCTATTATAAGGAGGTCATCAACCCCACCCTAGAAGATCAAAAGTATCTCTCTGTTTTAACTAGCTCAAAGAAGAAAATTAATATAGCCAAGCTTAGAACGAACTCTCATGAGCTCCATAGTGACACGGGTCATTGGGCAGTTCCTAAAACACCATGGATGGAAAGGATCTACCATCTCTGTGAGAATATGAACATCGAGGATGAAAATCACTTCCACTTAGAGTGCCCCATGCACAACCACATTAGATCTCAGTTTTATAATCTTTGTTGCAATACTGACCTTCCTAGCCTTTTACGAGGTCAAAATTATAGTGAGTTTGGGAGGCTTCTCTCCAAGCTTTTCAGGCATAGGAATAAAATTTTAAATCAAACTAAATAATTTGCTTCTTTAGGTCTGATAGACCAAAGTTTGGTCTCAGTGGATATTAACCACCACCACCACCATCATCATATATATATAATTTTATTTTATGACTAATATATTTTTGTAAAATTAAATTTGGATAAAAATCAAATTAAATTTATTAGCTATTACTGAAATTATTTTAATGTGATTTAGTTTTGTATTTTTTTAAATATCTAAGTTAACATTAATTATTAATATCTAATAATTTTAATATATGAAGTGTTATTTAAAATATTAAATTAATTTAATGTTTGTTATACAATATGAATAAATTACTCAAGAGTGTAGATAAACATTAATTCATGTTACTTACCTTATATATCTTATACTGTCATTCATATATATATATATATATATATTGTTTCTTTAACTTAAAAAGGAATTAAACCTTGATTTCAAGGTTTACATATTTTTTTATAATATAGTGATTACCAAATAGGCTACTCTCATAGATATATCTATAATTTAAATTATTAATATCATTATTACTAATTATAAAAATATATTTATAGGTGTCTGTTATGAAATACAACATACAAAATTTCAACTTAATTATTAGGTGGATGGAAGAAATTTTAATAGCCATGAAATATTCTATAATATTCATAGTAATATACACAATTTATATTGAGATTGATGTATAAAGTAGGTATTCCTTTTTTTCTTTTTAATTAAATTGGTTATTTAAAAAAAATGTCATATGAATGATTGTAATATGAAATGAGTTTTTTTTTTTGGACACGTTATTAATAATCCATGGTACTTGTCAATCCTATTGCAAGAAATCCTATTTACATACTAATAATATTCATGGTAATGTGAGGGTAATGTCATATGAACATATATCAAAAAAAATATTAGTTATGTTTTATTGTATATATGGTATAAATAATCTATGGTATTGTAAAAAAGTCTATATATAAGTTTAAAATATTCATAGTAATTTGGGGTTGAATTTCCATGATTAAAAATCTCGTTACATTGTTTTTAAATATATATATCTTTAATTCATATAATAAAAATAATATATAAAGTTAAAATTTAGTCAAATTTTATGTTTATTTTTTAATTTTGACAATATAAAATATATATTTTTATCATCTTTTTTACAGCAAATATTAATTACATTGCATCTCTAAATTCATATGGTATTTTTCACATTTATCTTATATAATTGTAAAATTATAATGCAAATTATTAAAGAATAAAATATACAAATTATTTTATATATTGATCGTGTAAATAAAGATATGCATAAATCAATAACTTCTACTTCATTTCTGATTTATGTTTTCTACCTCATATATTATAAACTTATTATACACCTTATTAATAACCACTTAAAGTGGAACCAAACCACTTGTCCCTCCCTTTCCTCTGCTTCTCATTCCACAAGATAGGACCTCGGCGTTACACGTGGAGGTGATTCAAATTCTCGGTGAGGCATGAATATTTCCATTATATCTTTGAAATTGCATTACTTTTCGTTGAATAAGACACGTGAATTACATTTTAAGCACTAAATCAACCCATTTAAAGATCAGATGAGGTCAGTCAAAATGTGCTATAAGCCGCCCTCAAGAAGTGGACAGCAAGAATAGTACAGGAACGGTGTTGCTGCAATTCGGCCTCAAGGACTGGACTACATGAACATAAGAAGAACGATATTGCTGCAATCCTGTTTAGGGTAGAACATAGAACACAGGTAGGGGATGTAACATCGATTTGTCATTTTTTCCAAATTTTTTCTGAGGAACATTGTGTAATTACCATATTTGATTCGGTTGTATTCGATGTGGGAACGTTCACCCATCAAATTTCAGATGGCTGGGAACTTTAATATCCAGGAATACTGTATCTCAATGACATAAATATTATTTACTAGTAAATTAATTAGATGGTAAATTTTGAAAATATTCTAAAATTTAATAATAAAATTTATTTTCTTAACCTCTTTCCTATTATCATATTCTTATTCAAAAATATACTAAAATACACGTATTATATTTAATATATTATAAAGTTTAATTACACGTATTATATTTAATATATTATAAAATTTAACTATTAAAGTTTAATAATAATTATTGAAAATGACCCAAATATGGTGGGTTCATCTCATACAGAAATGAATGACCCTAAACTCCCTTCCAATAGCTATCCACCCTGCGTCAAGCTAATTATTGATTAAATTTTCCAATAATTTCATTAGTGCGATTCTTATAGGTTACACCGCTCTTGTGTAATTAATTCTAATATCTTCTCTTTTCTTTTTTTTGGTTAAGTATCTATGCTGATAAGAATGGCAGAAAATCCATGACGATACTTTGGAAAGAAAAGAAAAATGGTTGTAATTAATTATTTTTTATTTAATAAAATAAATGGAATTTAAGCACAGGATGAGACATGATTGAGATGGGTTTTTAAAAAGGAAAAAAAAAGGAAATTTTTCTTGTTAATGATATTGGATAATTTTATTTTATTTTTAACCACATGGCCTAATCTATGGGAGACCTAGGATCAATCATCTGCCTCTATAACATTAGGAGTATATCCAACCACCTGCAAGTTGAGTATACTAAGATCCTATGATTTTAGCAAGAGTAGACTCACTAACACCAGGAGTACATCCAACCACCTTCAAGTGGGGTATACTAAAATTCTATGATTTGAACTTCCACCTTCAAGTGGGGTATACTAAAATTCTATGATTTGAACTTCGGTCTCCAAGACTTTGCCCAAGTAACTTTACCGTCAAACCACACATCAATGTACTTGGATAATTCTTGTATGATAATGATTCTGGAAAAAAATTGGAAATAAGACTAAGGGATGGGAGAGAAAAATCCCTTAAAAGGGTTTAGCTAAGTTGGTTGCAGTTAAGGCATAGTAGGAGAAAAAGGTGGGTTGTTAAGACAAAATCCTAGGCAACTGGGCAATAAAGCCCATAAAAGCGCTAAAATGCAAAAAGAAAAACAATATCATGAAGGAAGGGTATAAACTACCCTATGAGGGGATTAATAAGGTTGTTGTTCCCTTGGGGCAGCTGAGGAGAAGGAAATTAGTTCAAAATTAATTGTAAAAAAGTGTCAAACTCAACCCCTCAACCATGCTCAACCATTAATGTAATCATTTTTCTCACAATAATATAATATTAGCATTAACATTATTGTAACATCAACTATAGTCAATCTTAATATAACATGTAACAATAATCAACTAAAATCAACTATAATTTTTCATGCTCACTAACTTCAATTATTAATACAAACATTAATATAATATTAACATTAATCTCACCTCAATGATTATCAACCATGAATAACATTCTTCAAACATGATAAACATTAATATAATTATAATATTATAAAAATACATTTTCCACTTTTTACATACTAATGGGCACATGAAAATTACATAAATCTGAGGATATCAATCACATTTACTTTTGTGATTAACCGTCAACCTGTCATCGCCATTCCATCTTCGTACTCTATATCTCTGTAGAAATTGGTGCGTATCGGGTGCGTGCCGTTGTCCAGGTTACTTCCACATGGATTCCGTAGGTGTTGTCAATGTCTCTGTCTCGGTTGCGGAGAAATGGACGCAAGTCGTAGTCGAGGTACGAGGAATATGAGAGTGGGAGCCCATCTATAATCTTCCGTACCTGGATCGTTCCCCCGCATATACCATCGAAGTGTTTTCGAGTTGTCTCAGCACTACGATTACGAATGTACGAGGAATTTGAGAGTGGGAGCCCATCTATAATCTTCCGCCCCTGGATCGAACCCCTGGATATTCCATCGAAATGTTCTCGAGCTGCCTTACAACTACGATTACGAATGTGGGTCCGAGCCTATCGCGGGTACGGGTGAGTGGCCCAAGGAAAACGACAACCACTGAAGAAAGGTGAGCCAACTACTCTGCACTCAAATCGTTTTAATCGTTGGAATTTGGTAAATATTTATATTTTTTAAGATGGGAATCTTTTCAGAATTTGCTGACATTAATAAAAATGATAAATTTACTTTCCAACTGGCATTATCATTGTTTACAAATATGGACAAATTGATATCTTGAGTAGATTAAAATTGTATACGGATTTTTGAAATGATGGGGAAGTATTAGCGACGGCCGACTGTCGAACGGATCGGCAGCCAGGGACGAACTAAAAGACGTGGCCGGGAACGTGCCAAGGAAGAACCCACTCGGCCGAGAGGCTGCAGAAGTGGGCCTTACAGGAAGTCACGCGCAGGAGGTGATGATTATGCACTTACTAACTTATTCCTCGAATCGGTAAGGCTCGGGAATCGGGATACATGACGACATATGGACGGCCGTATATGCCTGTAGGATGCGAATATCGTAGTTCGAGACAAGGCCATGCTGTTCCTTCCTAATGCGGTATAATTTTGGTATCATTTCATTTTCAAACTATATATAAATTGTGAAGTATATTGTATTTTTACAAATCGGCCGTTGTAGTGACTTTTCTCTTAAAGGTTTTTAGTGTTTAATTAAGTATTAATTAAAGGTTTTTAGTGTTTAATTAAGTATTAATTAAAGGTTTTTAGTGTTTAATTAAGTATTAATTTATATTTTTTTCGGTGTTAAAGGTTTTTATTGCTCAATTAAGAACCAACTCATATCAATTTTGGTGTGAAATAAAATGGTAGAAAAAGCCTAAAAAAATTTGAGAAAATCGGGTGTGTACATTTTACATGTGGGCTGTGTAATCTGAAAAACATTTCATTTTGGAATGTGATCTATTCAATCATCAGAGAAAATTATGAAAACATGTTAGCATTAGTTTCTTTGCATTGTCTTTTTAATCAAAAGATTGTTCGAAAAAAATTGAACTGCAAAAAATGAAAAACAAAAATTTCATAGACTATTTTTAGTCTAATAAACCTTAATATATAAAATATCATTTCATAAGTTATTGTAACATTACTTATTTTCGCAGGTTAAATATTACAATTTGAGAGTAGAGGCGTGAACCTTGTTTGGAACATTCTTATGCTAAGGGCGGTCTATCTTTACTTTTATTGTGTGGGATGCAAGTTGGGTTATGGAAAGGAAATTTAGTAATTAATTGTTTAAATATTTTTAAAATATTAATAAATTAAAATAAAACTAATTAATTTTTATATATTATAATTAATTTTATTAATTTCTATAATATATAAAAAGTTAATTAATATGATATAAAATTAATATTTATTAACACTGTTGCATGAGTTATTGTTTATTATTTAGCACTATCACATGAGTTATTAATGATAGAGTTATTGTTTGTGAGTATTAATATATATTTGAAAAACTAAAATCTATTACCTTTTTACCTTATTTAAATAAGAAAGTTCGAGTATTCATTTAATATTGTTATAATTCTTTACTTTACATTTTTTCTCGCTTAATTCAAGAGTAATATTAATCTTTGTCCAACGGCTTTATAAAGATGGAATTTGAAAATAATTATTTTAATTTTACTTTGCATTTATTTCTCTGGGTTTTAGAGTTCTTTACTATTTTAAAGTATATTCCACTTTCTACCCATTCTTTTTAAAGAGGAAGCTTGAATAATATTGTTTTATATTTATCCTATTTATTAATTATGTAAAACTAATTTTTGTTTCTTTTTTCATTTAATAATTTCTATTCATTAAAATAAAAAATTAATTATTATAATAAAATTTTTATATTTAATTAATTAATTATTATTATTATTTGTTGATCAAAATTGTTTTATTAATTCAACCAAGGTTATAACATTTCTTCTCAATATAGGTTGATTTTCTAGCATCACTCTTACTTGATTTGTTGGCCAGAAGAGTGACACACTGAGCTAAATAAAAATTGTCAAAATTCATTGAGGATCCAAAAACAAAATGACCAGAATGACCAAAAGACTTCTAATATCAAGAGACAACCCACCAGCATTAGGGAATAAGAGGATTTTCTTGTACAAGAATCACTAAAACTTGTCCTTAGGATCTGTCGTCCTACGATCTCCACAGACATGATACTATAAACGCACAACTATTTCCTCCATTTGTTCCTTGCGCTCTGCCAACCTTTGTTGACCTTGTTTGAGTGACGCTAGGCGGTCAAGCATGGTCCACTGGTCTTGTTGTAAATCATTCATGAAACTTATAGCTTCATTCCCGTCATTATAGTGGTCATTCTCCAATTGTTCTAGAAAATAGATGATACGTCGCATCTAAGAAACCCATAAAATTGAATGGGGGGGTGGAGAACGTGGCCAGGGGAAGGGACCTAGTATACGTCCACCTCCTCATCTAAGTCTTCCTCCATTCTGCTAACAACGCCCTCTCATCACACAAAATTGACCTAATGCTTAACCCTTGTCGTTCGTAATGATGATGGCTACTATTTTAGGCTATCTCGACACACTACCTGAGTCACACTACATGACACTTCCAGAATTATTTTGTTCACAATTATTGTACTATCCAAGTTATCAACACACCTTTAAGGGCAAAAATGTGACACATAATTCACCATAAACAATCCGAAGAGCTACACTACCATGCCCGAAAGAAAGACTACAACATGTGGAAATTGAATTAAAATGCCCACTCACCGCTAAGACACATAAACTGGAGTACCCCCGAAACACAATACAGGGGAAGACACAGATGGATACTATCCTACCCTTTGTTTCAACTTTTCTTTGAGACCTTTTAAAAATTGAACCCGATGTCCAAGAACCAAAGAGACATATCATACAGTAGAACTCCTGCCCCCTATCAAGAAGAGAGATAATCCTAAGGAAGTGGCAAGAATGATCTATGAAGCTTACCAAAATTCCATACGCAAGGGACCATAACTGGGACACCCCTTTAACTAGTTGCACTTGTGCACCTTGTCTCCTAGTAGGAAGTGGCCAATGACAAGGATCATCCCAACACTTAGCCTCTCCTGGATCCAAAACTTACCGCAAAATGCCCCACGTCATTGTAGTCAGCAAAATCCAATAATCGTCTAAGAAATCAATCACCAAATGCCCAAGACGAAAGAGCATGCATAGGTCGATGGCCTGTGCATACACTTGACACTCACCTACACCCTCCTACCGCCCATAACCAAACTTACCCTTCACCAAACAACACTTATCATCCCTTTATTAATAATATTTACCTTTGTCTCAAAAAAATTGGGCATGGTGTTGTAAGCATCCAACTTGCCACTTGTGGCTTCCTTTAATGTGTGAGGGTTAATAATTACCTTATCGCATATGCCATATGCTAGTGATCTTCCATCCCCATCAAGATTTCCCCGATATAGTTGTAACACCCTCCTCCCACATCTACCTAAGTAACATTCCAATCGAGGTAAGCATGTGATGAAGAGTTACTTTAATATTATTAAACTCCCCATGTGTCAGTTAAGGAAGTGGAACCGACAAAACAAAACAACATATACCTTCCAGACCTACTGTAGAACCCTGAGGAGCCATCCAAACCTTCCAAGTGACTAGCCCCGAAGAGAAGCTAACTTTTGATTGCATTAATCCCCTAGTCTCTCCCATGACATGGGCATTAGTGCGACTAGGACCCTCCAGTCACTCCCACAACATGGGTATGACTGCGAATGAGGACTTTCCCAAGCAGTTCCATGCCACTTTTTCACGCCCAGATTACAGTTCACTTCCTAGTACGCCATGACACTTCCAGAAATGAAAGATAATAGTGGAATAATGATACAAATGTAATCACTTGAACAAGGACTTGACTGGAACCCTACTAACCATTATAGGAATTTCATCAAACATGTCACAAATATGCATTCTACAGGTTTAAACAACAAATATGAGCATAGGGGTCTCATAGTTAGATAAGAATCACTAAGAAGCATTGATGCATCATCACAATAACTAAATTACCATCTATTAAGCCACATATTCATTGTACATTTAGTGATTAATGAAAACATGCTGAGAGCCACACATTTCCATTGTCATAAAACTTATTCATAACTAACATTTGGCCAATAGAAATATCAAGGATATAATAGCAATATAAGGCACATATAAACAAGTATATTTACCAATAAAATACCAAGGAGAAAGAGAGCTCTTATTGATGATTGCATAGGCCGACTAGGATGGGAATTTCACAAATCACCCGACTATAGACTAGGTTGAACCAAATTTTTCTTTTAGCTAATCAACCTGATGCCATATTCCAAGCATGAATGTGGGATCTCATAAAACAAATCAATCCAAACCATCTAAGGCTTCCAGAGGCCAAACCACCTCAAGCCTTAACCAATGATTCCACCTCACAGTCAGCCATAAATAACAATCACTTGATTGGTCTCTACCCAAGTTTCCATGGCTCCAGAGCATTTGTTCCAACTAGGGCTTCCAGGATTAGTAAGTCAACTCATAACTGTCATTGGGCTTCCAGATCATTTGTCCAACCAGAGATTCCAGGACTAATAACTCAACCCACCAAGGGATTCTAGAGTGCTTGTCCAACCAAGGCTTCCAAAACTAGTAACTTAACCCAAGTTGTTACACTGCTTCTAGAGAGTTTGTCCAACCAAGGATTTCAAGAACTAGTAACTCAACCCACAACCAAAGGCACAAGAGAACCAATCAGAAAACAAAAGTAAAACCTATAACACCATAGCCATCGAGGAAATGACAAGGCTAGGAAAATCTGTTGTCAATCCATGCAATCCTCCATGTCAATGACAAATCATAACCAACAAACCACATACATATGCCATGCATTCCAAAACTATTGAGGAAACCATACATGCAACTCAGTACTTGCAAGAAAAACCTGTTGTAGTTGTTGATCCTGATGTCCTCTTGCGCTTTCTTGCTCTTCCTTTATCGTCTTGCTCCAAAACTCCAAGTATGCCACACTCCTCCCAGAGTGCTCCAAGAAAACTCTGTGTCCAAGAGTATGAGAGAGAGAGAATGGAGAGAGAGCTCCAAAAATGAACTGAAAAAAAGTGTGTGAAATGAAAAAAGCCATGAACTAATCCTCATAAGCGTTTTTATTAATGAGACCTCTATTTTCTTCATTTTCCATTATTTTCCTTCATTTTCTTCCTCACATTCAAACTATGACCCTTCACCTCCCTTTTCTCTTAATTTCCATTATTTTCATAAATAAAATGCCAATAAAGGCTTCATGCCTTTCCAAAGTCTTTTCCATTTCCTTTGGAAATTTCCTTAACCACTAATTAATCACAAGTGATGCCCATCACTATGCTTCTTCTCAATATTCATCTTGGAATATGTGTCCCATGACCAAGGTCTTATTTTATCTTTATTAATTTTACATGGATTTTTAACCAGGGTTGTTATAGAACCCTCCCCCTTTTGGGAACACCATCCTCGGTGTTCAAAGACACCTACAACCATAAGACTATTATAAGAAAAAAATACTGCCCATGGAGCTTTATAACTTAGCTCGTTGCAGTATTTACAATGATCAACCCGTTGAGAAGCAAACCAACATGAAAACATAACAACATGACAACCATAATGACATGACACCCATATTGCTTATTTGATTTTTATAGCATAGTTCATGGCGGTATTTACATCCATATACATATGTACATATACTGAAACATCATACCAAAACATATATTGAAACATATACCAAAACATTCGCTCAAACAATGAATATAGAAGGATACATAACCCGCATCTAATCCACCATCTCCCATGTAGCTTCATGAAGCCCAAAATGCTTCCACTGCAAATTAACCTGCTCGATTTCTCAGTTCCAGAGCACGAGCATCTTTCTCTGCAAAATGCACGAGGTTCCAGCTGGAATTATCCTTCTGGATCCACCTGCAATACAAACCATTCAATCACATGATCAACATCTTTAACATAATTTTTTAGCAATGACACATGAAAAACATCATGGACTTTCACTATCAGAGGCAGTCGAAGTCGATAGGCTATTGGCCCAATCCTCTCAATAATCTTGAAAGGTCCACAAAATTGGGGTGCAAGTTTGGCACATGATATAATCCCTAGGGAGCTCTTCTTTGATTTTATGCAAAAGTACACTTTCTCTCCAACCTAAAAATCCTTAAACAACATGTTCTGATTTTCATAGATCTTATGCCTATCATGTGCTACTTTCAAATTCTTCTTGATTACCTGCATGTCCTGTTCTATTTTTTCCAACATGTTTGATCCAATCAACACCCTATTAGCCAGATCACTCCAACTGATGCGAGTATTGTAACTCCTCCCATACAATGCCTCAAATGAACTCATCCTCAAATATTCTTGATACCATTGTTGTAAGCAAACTCTACCAATGGAAGATACTCTTCCCACTTCCACTATTGATGCATGAAATACATCCTGAGGATATCCTCCAATATCACGTTGATCCTCTCTGTCTATCCATCTGTCTGCAATTGATAAGATGTACTGAAGGCCAACCCTGTGCCCAAACCTACAAACAATTCCTTCCAAAACTTGGAAGCAGACTTCGCATCCCTGTCTGAAACAATATTTTTCAGAACACCATGCAATTTGACCACATTCCCGATGAAGACCTGTGCTACATCATTAGATAAGTATATAGACTTTACTGGAATGAAGTGTGCAAACTTTGTCAACCTGTCCACCATGACCATGATGGAATCAGGTTGTCTAGATGTCCTCGATAAACATGTGATAAATTCCATGGAAATGACCTCCCATTTCCACTTTGGAAGCAAAATCGGTTGTAGTAGTCCACCTGGATGCCTACACTCCGCTTTTAATTGTTGACAATCCAAGCACCTAACCACAAACTCTACTATGTATCTCTTAAAATTCGGCCAATAGTAAAACGTCTTCACTACTTCCAGTGTCTTCTGATAGCCTGGGTGACCTGAATATGGTTTTGCATGAAACTCCCTCAAGATCACCTTCTTGAGTTCACTTTTTTCTAGCGCAGATATCCCGTCTCTAAACCTGACCAATCCATATATCGTGAGACAATAGTCCACATCTTGTGTACCTTCACCTATACTTGTGCATGTACCTGTACTCTATTGTAATCTGTGCCTAAGCTCCATATACCTGACATCCTACTAACTTGCCTGCAAGATCCTCTTCTGTAGATCTGTCCCATAGCATCTCATAGCTTCTATATGATTTACATGTATCCGCCTACTAATAGCATCTGCAACCTTATTTTCCTTACACTTAATATACCTAATCTTAAGGTCGAACTCACTAATCATGGCCAACCATCTAGTTTGCCCAACATTCAGACTCGATTGGTCAAATAGATACCACAATCCACTGTGATCACTCATCAATACAAATAATCCACCAAGAATATAGTGCCTCCAAATCTTCAATGCATGAATGATTGCTGCCAACACAATATCATGTGTTAGTTAGTTTTTCTTGTCCTCATTTAGTTTATGTGACTCATAGCACACTACTTGTCCTTCCTCCATAAGGACTCCACCAAGCCCTCTCTTGCAAGCATCTGTACATACCACAAACTCTTTGTCCAGATCCGTGGTCTTTAACACTAGAGCATGTGTCAACAATTGATTTAATTGCTCGAAACTGGCTGGAAATTCCTTTGTCCATTCAAACTTCTTACCTTCCATTTTCAATGATGTGATAGGGTAAGAAATCTATGAGAAATTCTTGATGAACCTCCTATAAGACCCTGCTAACCCCATGAAGGATCTCACCTCATCCACATTCCTAGGAGCTACCCACTCCATGATAGTTGTTACCTTTTCTAGGTTCACTGCTATGCCTTCCTTGGAAACTACATGTCCCAAGTAATGTACCTTAGTCTGAAAGAAACTGCACTTGCTAAAATTAGCATACAACTGATCCTCTCTCAACAATCCCAATCCTGTTGCTAAGTGTTCGACATGCTCTTCTTAATTTTTAGAATATACCAATATATCATCAATGAACACAATAATGGACTTGTCCAAATAAGGATGCAACACACTATTCATCAAGCACATAAAAGCGGCTAGAGCATTAGTAAAACCAAATGAAACAACAACAAACTCATAATGTTCGTACCTAATCCTGAAAGTTTTCTTGTGAATGCCATCTTCTTTAATGCGTACCTGATGATATCTGTATCTCAGATCAATCTTTGAGAACACTGTTTCTCCCTTGAACTGATCGAACAAATCATCAATCCTTGGAAATGGATACCTATTCTTGATGTTCAATTTGTTCAATTGCCTGTAATCAATGCACAACCTAAGAGTACCATCCTTATTCTTCACAAACAATATGGTGCACCCCATGGTGATACATTTGCCCTAATGTGTCCTTTGTCAATCTTTTCCGTCAATTGAAACTTTATCTCTACCAACCCTGGTGTGTTCAGCCTGTAAGGTGCCTTAGATGTTGGTGCTACCTGTGGTACCAACTTAATAGAAAAGTCTACTTCCATGTGAGGTGGAAAATCTGAAATATCTATTGGAAATACATCCTGAAACTCATGTAGAACTGGGTACCTACTAAAAACATATGCATCCTCAACTTCCTTACCTTTGTCACTAGAAATATGCACTACAAATAACACACACCCTTTCCTGTGACTACGCTTGGCCTACATAGTTGTCACCATTCTCACTGATGTTTCTTTCTTCTTACCCTGCAAGACTCTTTGTTCCCCATTGTCATCTAGGCACTCAATAGCCTTGTCATAACAATCCACCTTGGTCCTATGAAGATACAACCAGTCCATACCCAACAACATATTGTATGATCCCAATGGTAATACATTCAAATGTGTTGAGGTAGGCATACCATTCAAATCAAATGCACAAGCTCTTACCCAATGATGAACTCTCTTCTTTGTACCTGTAACCAACTGCATTAACCAATACTCTACATGTATTTCTTTATTCAAACCACGCTTATCCACCAAGTCAGGAATAACATAAATATAATTAGATCTAGGTTCAATCAAAATAAAAACAACTTGATCACAAAGCTTACCATCCATCTTGATAATAGATGCTTGGTGATCTGCTTGTCTGTTATCCAACACTACATAAATCCGAGGAATATTTTGTCCAACACTACAAAGGCTTACAACCTTCATCCTTATTCTGCTCCTCAGATCCAAGTCACTATCCTCTATCACATGCATTAAACTTCTTAGATGACAATGCATTCTCATTATTACTTGCACCTTGAGGTCTTGCTCACTTCTTGTCCCATTTTCCTTTGTTCTTTGAATTACTTTTCCAGTCCGTCTTAGTCTTAGATCTGCACTTTGCTTGCTCGTAACAATTCTTTAGATTTCAGATGGTCTGCTCCAATGGTCTAGGCTCATCAAACTCAATCCTATATTTGAATGCTATCAACAACCCACTAATGAATCTTTGAATCTTGGCCTTCTCCTCCTTGAGGTAAGGCACGTACCCCAACAATTCCTGAAATCTGCTAGTGTACTCCTCATCAGTCATAGATCCCATATTTAGCTCATAAAATCCATTTTCCATGTCATCATAGTATCTCTCTGATAGATACTTCTTCTAAAATAGCCTCTCGAACTCACTCCAAGTCAACTCCTCCTCATAAATATCTATGACATTCTTTACATCTTCCCACCAGATATTTTCTTTACCTTTAAGATTGAATGTAGTTATTTTTTCCTTCATGTTCTGTGAGTAATCATGCAATCTGAAGAAATTATTCATTCTAAGAAACCATCCTTTTTCATCCAGTGACTTCTTCATATCTCCATTAAATGTAGGTGGCTTTTCTTTCTTAAACTCATCCGAAAAATATCTTCTATCGCTCCTCCTATAAGGATGATAACGATGATGATCATAGTGTCTGTCAGAACTAGAACTAGAATAGTACCTGCGTCTATTAGATCTCCTATCCAGAGTGTCCAAGAACCTTCCATCTCTAATCATGTCATGTCTATCTGACATGTACCCACCAGGAGACCTACTGCCATATGCCCCATTATTTATGTCCTCATGTTCATAGCTGATCCAATGTGGACCTTGTTGGTGCAATTCTCACAAACTCTGAAAGATTATTGCATTGAATTTTGCTTGTCTCTCTCGTTCCTGTATGATTATGTCACTATCTACTCTGCAACTCCTTATTTCTTCCTTCAAGATTCTCATTGTTTCTTCTAAGTCATAAGAATTCGCAACACCACACTGCTCATCTGATCCATAAGGAGAATCTCGTGAATTGTAGTCTACCATCTTGCTAGTCATCTTGATCTCTTTCCTGTAAGGCATCTCAGGTAGCTAAACCAAATCATAAACAAACCAACGTACCTTATCATAATTCGGGGAGGATATCTCATCTCTAAGATCAACCGATTTAGCGTGATACATGTATAAACATAATCATAACAACATGATGACATATAACATATAGATATAAAAACATATACACACCATTCTAACCATAGTCCAGTCATCAATGCATGATGATATCAATCACATACCTTGACCTCATGTATGACAACAACAACCATATCAATGTACATTTGACAACACGTAAGAACTTGACATGCATAAACAACACATAATCAATCATACACTCATGATGACAAATCCCACAATAATACTATCAACCTTCACATGATGACATCACTACAAACATGACCAACACCATGCATATGCAACCATCACATAGACCACACGTATGAGTAACACATATGCAACCGACATGAATGCATGACCAACACACCACCCATTCAGTCCAAGGGGTGAACCATGCTCTGATACCACTCTGTAACACCCTCCTCCCATATCTACCCAAGTAACTGGCCAACCGGGGTAAACATGTGATGAAGAGTTACTATGATATGATTAAACTCCCCATGTGTCAATTAAGGAAGTGGAACCGATGGAACACAACAACATAGACTTTCCCAACCTACTGCAGAACCCCAAGGAACCATCCAAACCTTACAGTTGACTAGCCTCTGAGACAAACTAACTTTTTACTGCATTAATCCTCTAGTCTCTCCCATGACATGGGCATGAGTGTGACTGGGACCCTCCAGTCACTCCCACAACATGGGTATGCCTATGACTGGGGACTTTCCCAAGAGGTTCTGTGTTTGTGACTCTAAGTTTTGTGCCACTTTTTCAGGCCCAGGTCTTAGGTCACTGCCCATAACTCCATGACACTTTGAGAAATGAAATATAACAGAAAAATAATGATACAAATGTAATTATTTGAACAAGGACATGATTGGAACCTGCTGAAGCCCCAAAAATCGTTGTATCAACATTGGGGGATAACCACCCGGTCCGGACCTTAATACAACTCCTTTTCCGTTTGTAATGGTGGCTCTGTCTGGGGATAATGGGACTAGTTTCCCAGAAATGGATAAATGGGATGAATGAATGATTGGTTGACTAATCTAATGATAGGCGAATAACTTAATTTATCGGCGAAATAAAAGAACTACTACTAATCCCGGGAACTATTGTACTTTAAAGTGTAGCGCTTAATGATCTATGTTTATAAACAGGCATGTAGATGACTCTATTTAATAAACATGGACTTTTATTCATTCAAGGATTACTTTGCTTAAATCGTTAAACAAAGGGATTAGCGCAATATTGCTACACTTATATATCATCGATACACATACGATCAAAAGAAAAGCATCCCATAAACATCCAATAGTGGAGGGAATAAAGAAATGCTGTTAAAACACATACATATATCCGATAATAGCAAAGGCAATCAAATAACAATTCATATGAAAAGAATGAATTCAGACATAGATAATAGTACCATATGAGTTGCTAGTCACTCCCTATATCAATCGCTATTTGAGATTCTTCTTCCAACGCAGAAATACTTTCAAACAAAGACAATAGTGCACATTTGCATAAAAGCTTCCTTGTCAAAATTAGAATAACTGGTATAGTTTTATAAAAGAATATGGCTGAAGTACAGTAGTGTAACTTCAGTCTTTAAGTCAAGTACAAAACTTTACGACCCTTTCTAAAAACATGAAAGGGTCTATAAATACTTAATTAAGCTAACTATCTATGAAACTGAAATCCTACTTAATTGGTATCAATTGATTTTGATCATATTCTTCTCAGCAATCTGGCAGTCGGCGGCATGACTCATCAAGTAGGCTGTTTGCCTTTGGCTCCACTTCGGGCGGTCTGTTGAGGCGAGAGCTAAGTTGGGTAGCATAGGTGGCATCCTGAATATCGGGGATAATATACCCGATTGCATCTGTAAGGCATTTGAGGGCGGCTCTTTGAGTGTGTGGTTTTACCAAGAAGAACCAATAGGTGTCCCATGTTAAACTGTTAATTCCAGCAATTAATCTCCCATTTTCCTCTAGATCTGGATAACATGACTGCTCCAATGTTTTCATCGCTGTCGATTTTCCTGGAGTGCATTAGGAAATCATGTTTGACAAGTAGAGAGTGTTATTAACCAATTCAACCAAATTGCTTGTAGCTGATTTACACCTTGAAATTGCCCTCTCTGTTTTCATTAACTGGGATTGCTATTCTGTAAACAATATATCTTTATGTGACTCTAAAATTCTTGGTAAATTTGCCGCTTGTCCCTGATCAGTATCTTGCCAGTCAAGAAATGCAGCTATCGTTTCTTCAGCTTGATCCAATTCCGTTCTAGCCTTTTCTGTTTTTTCACTTATTGATGCCGTTAATTCGCATAGTGGTTTTGCCTGGGTGATTTGTTGACATAGAAGCTTGATTTGGGCTATTAATGCCGTATTTATCTGCAGTGCCTCTACTCTGAATTCAGTTATTTGTGGAACGCCCTTTGTCTTCTCAAGCTGTGCTGATAGTTGAGCAATCTGCTCATCTTTTGTTTTCAGCATTTGTTCATTTGCTGCCTTCAGTTGTGCCAAGGCTTTAGACAACTCTTTCTGCTTCTGGATTGCGCTGTGGTCAATCCTTTGTTTCTCTGTCTGCAATTGTTGAGTTAATTGATTATTTACTTGCTGTTGTGTCAACAATTGCTGTTCTGCCTGCTCCGCTTTCTGCTGTGCTTCAATTAGCTGTGTCTGTAATAAAAAGATTTCCTGGTCTTTTGTTTTCAATAAAAGACTCACCTCTGATGCTTTGTCTATTGTTGCTGCCGAATAGGCTCCAGCATATTGTGATAGTTTTGTTAAGTCATCAAAAGGGTCAAATTCCTCCTTCCAAACTACATTGCCCGTGACTGTCTGTTCTGGGAAAAGGGAAGGTTGATCAGTCCTTCTTCTCTTCCTCTGTCATTTTACTACAACTTTATGCCTTGGGCTATAGAAGACATCCAAGGGAGGAATCTCTTCTACCTGCAAAATGATTTGGTCGGAGGGGTCTTTTGGTATTATTTCAACTTCCTTTGAACTGGGTGGGCCGCTGGTTCCACTTGGACCCTGTTGTGAAGTGGTTTCCTGTGTGTCTGCTGCTTTTGAAATTTCGGTGTCCTTTGAACATTCTAGACTGCTGATAATAGAATCAAATTGTTGCCATTCCTGGAGCAGTTTTGGATCAATATGAGTATCCACATTTACTTCTGTGTTGCTCTGCTTCTGCTCTTTAGTCTGGGTCTCCTCCCACACTTTCCCCTGCTCTTTGGTATGAGTTTCATCCTGTGGTTTCTCTTGTTCCTTTATTATAACCGGAGGTACCTTTGAATGTTGCCGCTCAGGCTCGCTTGATGATGTTGTTGGGGTTGTTGCTAACAGATCTAGAGGCAGAGTTTGCAACCTCTGTTCTCTAAGTCTATTGAATTCAACCAATCCTTCATCCTGATATTTCATTCTGGCTAGTGCCTTAACCTGCAATATTGACTCGGCTGAGGAGAATAGGTCATCGAACATATCTTCTTTATGATCAAACTTTGTCAATTTGGCCTGCTCAAGTGCATTATAGGCGACTTTGTTGGGATCAAATCGCCTATTATGGAGAGTTGCTAGAGTTAATGATTTTATCTTTGTAGCTTCTTTCTCTGCATGTTTGAAATCATGCAACGTGTAGACACCACATCTCAAAGGAAAAGAGGGCCAAACCTGCTTCTTATTTTTCTTGAGAGTCTATGTAACACCCTCGGCAATGATCTGATAAGCTATTTCCCTCGCCAGCAGTTTATCAGGTATGTACAAAGGAAGGACATTAGGTTCGGCTTGGCTACCGAAAACTCTTATATAAGTGAAATTTTCCTCCTCGAACCATCTTCCTACTGATGTTAAGTCAATCCCGGCTTGGTAGGAAATCTTGGGAGCAGGTTTATCAAAAATAGAGTAATGAATGGGTAACATAAAGCCATTGCAGACTTGGTATAAATGGTGCTTATAGGAAGCTTTCCACAATTTCTGGTGATATATGTGAATAGGCATGGGGTCTTGTGATGTCCACCTCCAGCCGAGCACAGGAAATTCAGAATTAAAACACAGGGTATCTAGAATATATGCACTGTAGTAGAAAGGGGGAATTAACCTTTCAGTAACGCGGGTCTTATTTCTAAACTCAAGAACAGCTGTTGCTAGTTTATCTGACAGTATAGTTGCCCAATCCATTATTTCACTGTTACACGCCACTTCCATCAAGGGAACCATTTCTATAGTGAAATTAGCGGAATCGTGCAACCCCCACAATCTACACATAATTATCCCAGCATAACAATAAGGAGAGCATAGGGAATCAACAGAGTACTTACCGGAAGTTTCATGCTTGTGTTTTGCCAGATTTTGTCTCCAATCCCGGATGGGTTCGGATTCAATTTCATTCTCTTTTCGGAATTTCTCCAAAAATGCCTTGTTGTACTTCTTCTCTGGCTCAGGAAAATGATACATTTGCCTTAAATCATCAGCCTCGAATGAACCGAAAATTCTCCCATCTCTGGTGCAGAAAGTTTTGTACATGATTGGGATTTCCTTAATTGCCCACCTCACTACATCCGTATATGGGAGAATTTGTTCCCGAGCTGCTATCCGATGAAGGAAGGAGTCAGCTAAGTCCTTTAAAGTACCATCAGATTTCCGAGTTGAATCTACAGTGGCTTGTACTGTTGTCACTTCAGGTTCTTCGGCCTCAATCAAATTATAGGTACTTTGCCAAGTAGTTTTGCCGATACCAGAACATGTAGTATCCGATATCAATCCTTTCTTTTTATTTGTTGGATCAGCGACGGCTTGTCCTGTGGCTGGCACAGCGGAAGCGACTTTGGTTTTCTTAGACTTCTTCCCCATTCTGCTTGAGTTTTCTGCTTTGGAAGAATTCTGCACAGGAGTGAAAATAAGCGTAACACAGAGAATTGGTAGTAAAAACCAAATATGAGCGAGATATATTGATCAATGCATGATGAGGGATTAACGTTAAATTGGCCGCGGATACAATCTATGAGAAGATTTTAGGACTTACTATTACATTAAATGGCCGTTAAAACTTGCCAATCCTTTAAATGCCCATCATATCATTAATTGGCCGAATGATTCGTTTAAGCGTGCCTTAGATGTTTTGGCGGTTGAGTGCAGGTAAATCATTGTTCGACAGATAAGGCTTTTAATATGAATTGATTGTAATATCCCTCTATTTTAATGGCTTTTTTGAAGTCTGCGCTTCTGGCTTTATCGCAATCGGGCGTCGGGAAAACTTAAATCCTTATATTAACACCTTTTGAAATCCCCGATCGCCGATAGCGATATCGCATCGCATCGGGAGTATGAGCACTTTAAGAAAGCATGGATAGTGTATCACTGATCGCCGATAGCGATATCGCACCGCATCGGGTGTATTACCTGGGGTGCTTTAAAAACATGCATAGTATATTGCCGATCGCCAATAGCGATATCGCATCGCATCGGAGCGAAAGAAACTTTTATCGCATCGGAGAAAACCAATGGGCCTTTAAAGCATGCCTCCTATGTTATTGCGATATGCGATCTTGCGATCGCTTTATCGCAATGATAAAAGATTGTTTACTTATATTATAAGACCAAAATTGGTTTGTTCAAAAGGTTTTTATAATGTCTTCATTTTGTTTTCGGACCCTTTTGAATAATACAATGTTGATACCAATCAAAACTAAAAGGGACCCATTTCATATGATAGTTTTTTTTTTTTTTATATGTAAATAACCATGATATGAAATGGGGGGTTGTTGTAGAGCACACCAATTGGTGATTCGCTGGAAGAAACAGTTATCTCTCAAAAGTATGGAAATACTTAAACTTTTTTCAAAATAGAGTTCTCATTAAAGGGGAAAATTCTAATATAACTAGGTATATATGCATTCTAAATAAAATGAATCTATCTTTGTTAATTTCTTCTCTAGTTTAAAATTAGATACATTCTAAGTTTTAAATTGGCCTTTATTGGTTTATAATGATAAAATAGAGAACCTTTCCAAATCAGCTTTTAGAATTGACTCTTTTGTCATAGGTAGAGCCTCTGCTGCCAGCAAACGTTCATAGTTTCGACATGGATACCTTTAAACTATATTATTGTCCATTGTCCCATCCATTTAAGAGTGTGATTAACAGAATGAATTCAAAACATGTTTTCATATTTTGTATTTCCTTTCTTTTTTCCCTTTTATTGCTAAGATAGAAAGCCATTGTCCTGGTTTGGTGACCAGCTATTGACAATGCCATTCACTGGTAGTAATCTAACCGAACAAGCTGGCTCGTGATGAGATCCCTTGTCTTATAATTCTAAGCCATTACCTTGTTTTGGTATGCAGTATTGGTAATGTCGGTTAAACTATTTCCCTATGAACATGGTAAGCAGGCTTGTAATAAGACCTCTTATCTTTAATATCAGATATTTTAGAATTACACTCTGAGTAACCATAAACTTTGGTGAATGAGATGGACAATTTTCTCCTTAAGAGTAAATGGATGACAAAGTAAGAGTTAAAGATGCTGAAATTGGATTAGTTTCTGTTTTGATATTGATAACCTTTTTGTGACCAATCTAAAAACATAAAATGATTTATGATACTTCTAAACTTTGAGAAGGGCTCACAAAAATTGAAGTATGGTTTTGGAATGCAATTATACCTAGTTTCCTAGAAATTATCCCTCTTGTGTAAGACTTCTATTATTTTAAAAGTAAATATCCTCACTACTTCTGTTGAGCAACTTTTAAGTACAGCAAAGGTCAATGGAAGATACCTTACAACTTTATTTTCTAATGGTCCTACAAACTACAAAACTCTATTAAACTAAAAAGGAGAAGGGGTTACCTCCTCAATTAAAGAATTTCTTTAAGATAAGGCCATTAACAGGGAGGGAATCTCTCAAACCTGATAAATCTTGTAATATGAAGGTCGAATGGCCTATCTTCTCACAGATCTGAAATGGCCCAAGCCACATCTTCTGGAACTTGGTGTGTTTACCCTTGTCCTCATGGGCTTTGTCCCATTTCATAACTAAATCACCGACTTGAAATTGTTTTGAACCGGATGAGACTGAATCAAACAATGACTTGATGATTTGCTGATGTTTTGCATGAATAGCCTTGGCTTTTTCCATTTCCTCTTATAATTTTAGAATTTGGTCATGTCTAAGTTGAATAGAAGAAGAAGGGCTTTCCTCAATAAACTGAATTAGGGCTAGGGAAGGAAGGACAAGATTTGTTGGTAACACTGCTTCTTTTCCATACATAAGGTTGAATGGAGAAGATCCTATGGAAGCCTTTTGTGTTATCCTATCAGCCCATAGTGCAAATATTAAGGATTTGTGCCATGTTTTATGGTTCTGTTCGATAGTTCGCTTAATAATTTTAATCAGATTTTTATTTGTAGATTCTGCTAAACCATTACCCCGGGGATAATAATTAGCAGAATATTTTAATTTAAATCCTCTTTTAATAGCGAAATCAAACATAGCATTGCCTGAAAAGTAAGATGCATTATCAAAAACAAGAGCATTTGGGACACCAAACCTGGTAATGATGAATTGATCTATGAATTCAATGATTGCTTCAGAATTTGTTGTCTTCAAAGGAATTGCTTCAACCCACTTAGTAAAATAATCAGTAGCAGTGAGGATATACTTATGCTGTTTGGAAGAATGTGGAGTAATTTCCCCAATGATGTCCAATCCCCATTGCTCAAAAGGCTGTTCAATGTTGACCGGTTGCAAAGGAAAAGCTGATTTTCTTTGTCTTCCACTAGAAGTTTGACAATTTCGGCATTTCCTTACATATTCATGAGCATCCCGAAACAGGGTGGGCCAATAATATCCAGCATGAATGATTTTGTGGGCTGTCGTGTCAGCTCCAAAATGTCCTCCTGCTGGTCCATCATGTAATTCCTGCAAAACCTTTTGTGCTTCAGGTTTTTCTAGGCATCTTAATAAGATTGAATCATAATTTTTCCTAAAAAGCACATCATCAATAATTGTGAAATTTTTTGCTTTCAATCTAATGGCCCTTTTGTTTTTGTAAGACAGGTTAGGAGGTGCATATCCATTTTTCAAATAAAGTATTAAGTCAGCATATTGTGATTTAGAATCATTAATACTTATCTGGTTGATTTCTTCGGTTTGATCTGTATCATCTGATTCTGGAATGTTGGATGCTCCTGCCAATAACCTGCAAAAACCTTGGCCTCTAACAATCTTTGCTGGTTTAATTTCTAAGTCATATTCTTGAAGTGTTGTAACCCAGTTTGCCCTTTTTTCACCTAGTTCCCTTTGGATCAATAATTGCCTTACTGCAGGGAAAGGAACTATAACTTTTGTGTGGGCTTTTAAAAGGAAGGGCCTGTAATGTTTGACAGCTTTATATACAACAAAGGCTTGTTTTTCCACTTCGGAGTAATTCAATTCAGCACCCTGAAGATTTGAACTATAGAATGAAATGGGTGCTTCCAAATTGTGATCATTAAGCTGTGTGAGTACTGCTGCATAAGACAAGGTGGATGCGATAGTACACAATGTAAAATGATTAGAAAAATTAGGAGTATTTAAGGCTGGGGCATTGATTATTGATTGTTTGATTAAATCAAACGCTTCCTTTTCTGCTGATCCCCACTTAAAGACTGAATTTTTCTTAATCATAGTTTGAAGTGGCAAAATGATTTGAGAAAAATCTGGAACAAATCTTTTGACAAAATTGATTTGGCCTAAAAATGACTGCATGGATTTTTTATTATGAGGAAAAGGGATTTCAGAGATTTCTTTGATCCTGTCAGGATCAATATAAATGCCATCTTTAGACACAATAAAGCCTAAGAGCTTTCCTTGGTCAAGAGCGAAGAAAGATTTTTTAGGGTTAAGAGAAATACCGTATCTTTTGCAGCATTGAAAGATTTGATTTAAATCATGCAAATGATTGGACTTCCCCTTAGAAAATACAGTAATATTGTCTAAGTAGACAACTACTGTTCTATTGATCAACCCTTTAAAAGCTATATCCATCGCTCTTTGGAACGTCGCTCCTGCATTAATAAGTCCGAAAGGCATTTTCTGATATGCATATGTTCCCCATTTTGTTCTGAATGTGGTTTTGAGCTGGTCATCAGGATGGACCAATACTTGGTTATATCCTGAAAAACCGTCTAGAAAGGACATTAACTCAGAGCCTGCTACTGATTGGAGTATCTGCTCCATAGTAGGTAATGGGAAATTATCTTTTAAGCTTGCCTTGTTCAAATTTCTGAAATCAATACAAATCCTAATGTCGCCATTTTTCTTTCTGACCGGCACAATATTGGAGACCCAGTTTGAGTGCTGAACGGGAAAAATAATCTTAGCTTTCAAGAGTTTATTAAGTTAAGATTTTATTTGACTCTCTAAATTCGGATGTATTTTCCTCAACTTCTGCTGAATTGGTTTCTGTTCGGGACGCATTGGAATGGTATGCTGGATGATGGATGTATCATATGTCTTTAAATCATCATATTTCCAAGCAAAAACCTGTTTATTTTTTCTTAACAGTCTAACGAATGCTTCCTTTTCTTCCAAGGAAAGTCCTAATCCAAAATTGATGTTTTGAGGAGTTTGCTCAGTGCCAAGGTTTATCAATCCAAACCTTAGGGTAGAACTTTGGAGCTTTGCATTAGTCACAGGTTTAAACCTGTCTTTAATATCATAAAGATCCTCAAGCTTCACCACAGGCTTAGGGATTGAATTTTCCTCAGGTTTACCTCTTATTTGTAGGTCATGCTCGTTTTCCTCGATGATTTGATTATCATAGGACTTTTCGGAAGTTAAGAACTATAAAATGTCTTCATCATGGTTGAATACTCTCCAATTAGTGACATTGTCAGGAATTGATGGCCTAAAAAGCAATTCTACTGAAAATCTATCTGGGCTGTAGTCTTCGGAAGGTAGGAGCTTGGCAGCAACATTGGCTAGCAGGTCAGCTGCTGAATTTTGAGACCTGGGAATAGAAGAAATATTGAATGCCAAAAAGTGGGAGGTGAGTTCCTGTATCAGCGATTGATAATGCTTGAGATGGGTGGAAAGACAATGAATTGTATTCCTTACCTGTTTGATAATAATTTCAGAATCTCCAAACACTTTCAAATATTGGACCTTAAGGCCAATAGCTTTATATAGTCCTTGGACTAAGGCTTCATACTCTGCTGTGTTATTTTTGCATTCAAATTCTAACCTACAGGACAACATTGTTTTTTCCCCTTGGGGGCTAATCAAAATACATCCTGCTCCTGAGCCCTCACTAGATTTGGACCCATCGAAATATAACGACCAAAATAAAGAAGTATTAACAATTTTATTTACAGTTTTCTCAGTACCATTGAAACATCTTGACCTATCTGTTTGTGAAAAATTTTCAACCTGAGATGTAAAATGGTTTACTGAGAAAGGGGATGGATGGGCAGCGAAGTTGCCAAAGAATGACTCTGATGAATAATTCCCCAAAATGTTGTTATTAAATGCTATTGGTTGGTTTTCTTGTTCAAATTCAGTAACTGTATGGGTCATATGCTTTTCCTGATCGATCCTTATTTGATTTGGCTTTCCCTTATAGGGAAGCCACATATGTGACCAATCAATAGAAATATACCCATGTAGTTTCTCAGACCAATCCCTACTCAAGATTAAACCATAAAATTCAGGTATATCGGCTATTAGGATATCAATCCTTTGTACTATTCTGGGATCAACAGATAACCTGATAGTTACGGAATTAATCTCTCCCAAAACCTGTACTTTAGTCCTATCCAACTGTACAATATGAATAGCAGACTTCTGGGGTTCAATGTTCAGTTTGGAACAAACTGAAGTTGGCATTATGTTAGAAGATGCCCCTGAGTCAATCAAGCAGTTGTGCAGGTTTCTATTGTAGATCTCATAGGTTAGAAGGAAAGGTGGAGTATGAGAGTTTAATCTATCTCCTATTAGGACTGCATCAGTAGCTTCGACCATACCAGAAGGTGGTTGACCTGTATCGTTTGCAGCTTTAGCACTAGGAAGAGGTGAAGTAGGAACAGCATTTAGTTCTTTGAGAAGTAATTTCTGCTGATGTTTTAATTTGCTAAGTTCAAACATGGTAATGTTTGCCTTAGTTTTCTTCATATTATCAACAATATTGTAATCCATTGAATCAGATACTACCAAAGTTTTAGATGTTGAAGGAGTATTTGAGATTGAAGGTTGGTTTTGAGGAACTGCTGCGGGTGGCTTCTTTGTAGATACTTTTTCCTTTGTTGTAGCAGCACCTGCATTCCTTTTCTTTGAAGTTGCCTGAACAGGTTCGGAGGTACTTTTACTCCTAGTAGTGACAGGAAACGCTTCCTCTTCATTATCTGTATCGGAGTTAGGCAGTATGAAATCCCACATTCCATGACATTCAACAACTTCCTCTTCTTCATCAGTAGGTGTAGCTGTTTCTTCTTCTCCTTCTTCAAGATCTGAATCTGCATTTGATATAACATTTGGTGGTTTTAATTCAGTTTTCTTATAATTTCTAAAGGGTCTTTTGGTCGAGGTTTCGGCTACTTGTTTTTTGATTTCAACCATTTCGTTTGACAAAGTATTGAGGACCTTTTGCAGACCCTCCATGTCATATGGATCTTTTGGGGTTTTCTTCTTTGAATCATCTTTAAAAGAACTTTTTTGACTTTTCTGTCTTCCAGAGCAGCTTTCTTTTCTAGAGCATTAATGCGTTTCTCCACAGCAAGTGCTTCTTTCATGTTTTCAGCTAAAGTAGGTTTCCCAACCCTATCTACAAAATAGCTATATTGGCAAGTAGGGCAGTTATATACCATTCGCCTCGGATTTGCTCACTTGGTTTGGAGTCCGTTGGGATTTTATTCAAGAGTTTATTGAATCGAGCATTAAATTCCTTAACTGGTTCCCTATTCTCTATCCTAAGATTGGAGAGATCGTTAATTAGTGTAGCCAAAGACCTGTCATCTCCATATTTAGTAAGAAACTGTTATTGGCAAGTGTTCCAACTGGTAATGGAACCAGAAGGTAAAGAAAAATACCAGGATCCTGCTGATCCTTGCAAAGTATAAGGGAAAAGTCTAACAACAACATCTTGCTCTGTTACTCCCTTCAAGTTGACTGCCAACATGAAGTTATTAATATGTTCCTCAGCTTGCGTTCCATCATCTGGGTTAAACTTGGGTAGCCATTTTTCAGGAGCATCAGGTAATGCATGCAATGGTGCAGGCATGTTGACTGCACCAGGCCTGGTCCATGGATCTGCCATTATAACAGCAGTAGTAGATGATACTACTGTTGAAATTCCAAATGTCTGGGAAGGAAATGATGTTGCGGAGTGAGCAGGTTGGGATGTTAAAGTTCCTAATCCCTGATGAACAACAATATGTAATGGGGGAGTGGATGGTTGACTTCGCACGGGGGAAGGTGAGATGGAGGATGTGGATGAAAGCTCTTCACTGTCAGATCCTTCAGTATATTTCTTCGCCTTTTTCCTTTTGGGTAAAGGGAACTCAGTGGGTTCAATACCGAGCTTTCCGCTCTGAAGTCTGGTAAGAGGGTGAGGTAAATTGAACTGCGAAGTCACACTGCTTTGCTATACCTCAGATTTCTGTGATGAAATCGAGAAGCTCTGAAGTTTGTGGATAAGAGACTGGACTTCAGGGGATTCAAGACTTAATTGTTCTGGAGTATGATGGGTTTGAGCAGTGGTAGTTGATTCCTCTACTTCTTGTTTGGATACTGGAGAACCAACATGAAATTGGGAAGTACGAGGTGATACGGAGGGAGAATTACTCTTAGAATGGTCTGCAGATTTGGGTTTGCTTGCCATTCACAGTTGACGCCCTCCTTCTAGCGCCAAAAATGTTGAAGCCCCAAAAATCGTTGTATCAACATTGGGGGATAACCACCCGGTCTGGACCTTAATACAACTCCTTTTCCGTTTGGAATGGTGGCTCCGACTGGGGATAATGGGACCCGTTTCCCAGAAATGGATAAACGAGATGAATGAATGATTGGTTGACTAATCTAATGATAGGCGAATAACTTAATTTATCGGCGAAATAAAAGAACTACTACTAATCCCGGGAACTATTGTACTTTAAAGTGTAGTGCTTAATGATCTATGTTTATAAACAGGCATGTAAATGACTCTATTTAATAAACATGGACTTTTATTCATTCAAGGATTACTTTGCTTAAATCGTTAAACAAAGGGATTAGCGCAATATTGCTACACTTATATATCATCGATACATATACGATCAAAAGAAAAGCATCCCATAAACATCCAATAGTGGAGGGAATAAAGAAATGATGTTAAAACACATACATATATTTGATAATAGCAAAGGCAATCAAATAACAATTCATATGAAAAGAATGAATTCAGACATAGATAATAGTATCATATGAGCTGCTAGTCACTCCCTATATCAATCGCTATTTGAGATTCTTCTTCCAACGCAGAAATACTTTCAAACAAAGACAGTAGTGCACATTTGCATAAAATCTTCCTTGTCAAAATTAGAATAACTGGTCCAGTTTTATAAAAGAATATGGCTGAAGTACAGTAGTGTAACTTCAGTCTTTAAGTAAAGTACAAAACTTTACGACCCTTTCTAAAAACATGAAAGGGTCTATAAATACTTAATTAAGCTAACTATCTATGAAACTGAAATCCTACTTAATTGGTATCAATAGATTTTGATCATATTCTTCTCAGCAATCTGGCAGTCGGCGGCATGACTCATCAAGTAGGCTGTTTGCATTTGAACCTGAGCTGACTTATCGCAAGCATTGGCTCCACTTCGGGCGGTCTGTTGAGGCGAGAGCTAAGCTGGGCAGCATAGGTGGCATCCTTAATATCGGGGATAATATACCCGATTGCATCTGTAAGGCATTTGAGGGCGGCTCTTTGAGTGTGTGGTTTTACCAAGAAGAACCAATAAGTGTCCCATGTTAAACTATTAATTCCAGCAATTAATCTCCCCTTTTCCTCTAGATCTGGATAACATGACTGCTCCAATGTTTTCATCGCTGTCAATTTTCCTGGAGTGCATTGGGAAATCATGTTTGACAAGTAGAGAGTGTTATTAACCAATTCAACCAAATTGCTTGTAGTTGATTTGCACCTTGAAATTGCCCTCTCTGTTTTCATTAACTGGGACTGCCATTCTGTAAACAATATATCTTTATGTGACTCTAAAATTCTTGGTAAATTTTCCGCTTGTCCCTTATCAGTATCTTTCCAGTCAAGAAATGCAGCTATCGTTTCTTCAGCTTGATCCAATTCCGCTCTAGCCTTTTCTGTTTTTTCACTTATTGATGCCGTTAATTCGCATAGTGGTTCCGCCTGGGCGATTTGTTGACATAGAAGCTTGATTTGGGCTATTAATGCCGTATTTATCTGCAGTGCCTCTACTCTGAATTCAGTTATTTGTGGAATGCCCTTTGCCTTCTCAAGCTGTGCTGATAGTTGAGCAATCTGCTCATATTTTGTTTTCAGCATTTGTTCATTTGCTGCCTTCAGTTGTGCCAAGGCTTCAGACAACTCTTTCTGCTTCTGGATTGCGTTGTGGTCAATCCTTTGTTTCTCTGCCTGCAATTGTTGAGTTAATTGATTATTTACTTGCTGTTGTGTCAACAATTGCTGTTCTTCCTGCTCCGCTTTCTGCTGTGCTTCAGTTAGCTGTGCCTGTAATAAAAAGATTTCCTGGTCTTTTGTTTTCAATAAAAGACTCACCTCTGATGCTTTGTCTATTGTTGCTGCCGAATAGGCTCCAGCATATTGTGATAGTTTTGTTAAGTCATCAGAAGGGTCAAATTCCTCCTTCCAAACCACATTGCCCGTGACCGTCTGTTCTGGGAAAAGGGAAGGTTGATCAGTCCTTCTTCTCTTCCTCTGTTGTTTTACTACAGCTTTATGCCTTGGGCTATAGAAGACATCCAAGGGAGGAATCTCTTCTACCTGCAAAATGATTTGATCGGAGGGGTCTTTTGGTATTATTTCAACTTCCTTTGAACTGGGTGGGCCGCTGGTTCCACTTGGAACCTGTTGTGAAGTGGTTTCCTGTGTGTCTGCTGCTTTTTAAATTTCGGTGTCCTTTGAACATTCTAGACTGCTGATAATAGAATCAAATTGTTGCCATTCCTAGAGCAGTTTTGGATCAATATGAGTATCCACATTTACTTCTGTGTTGCTCTGCTTCTGCTCTTTACTCTGGGTCTCCTCCCACACTTTCTCCTGCTCTTTGGTCTGAGTTTCATCCTATGGTTTCTCTTGTTCTTTTATTATAACCGGAGGTACCTTTGAATGTTGCCGTTCAGGCTCGCTTGATGATGTTGTTGGGGTTGTTGCTAATAGATCTAGAGGCAGAGTTTGCAACCTCTGTTCTCTAAGTCTATTGAATTCAACCAATCCTTCATCCTGATATTTCATTCTGGCTAGTGCCTTAACCTGCAATATTGACTCGGCTGAGGAGAATAGGTCATCGAACATATCTTCTTTACGATCAAACTTTGTCAATTTGGCCTGTTCAAGTGCATTATAGGCAACTTTGTTGGGATCAAATTGCCTATTAGGGAGAGTTGCTAGAGTTAATGATTTTATCTTTGTAGCTTCTTTCTCTGCATGTTTGAAATCATGCAACGTGTAGACACCACATCTCAAAGGAAAAGAGGGCCAGACCTGCTTCTTATTTTTCTTGAGAGTCTGTGTAACACCCTCGGCAATGATTTGATAAGCTATTTCCCTCGCCAGCAGTTTATAAGGTATGTACAAAGGAAGGACATGAGGTTCGGCTTGGCTACCGAAAACTCTTATATAAGTGAACTTTTCCTCCCCGAACCATCTTCCTACTGATGTTAAGTCAATCCCGGCTTGGTAGGAAATCTTGGGAGCAGGTTTATCAAAAATAGAGTAATGAATGGGTAACATAAAGCCATTGCAGACTTGGTATAAATGGTGCTTATAGGAAGCTTTCCACAATTTCTGGTGATATATGTGAATAGGCATGGGGTCTTGTGATGTCCACCTCCAGCCGAGCACAGGAAATTCAGAATTAAAACACAGGGTATCTAGAATATAGGCACTATAGTAGAATGGGGGAATTAACCTTTCAGTAACGCGGGTCTTATTTCTAAACTCAAGAACAACTGTTGCTAGTTTATCTGACAGTATAGTTGCCCAATCCATTATTTCACTGTTACACGCTGCTTCCATCAAGGGAACCATTTCTATAGTGAAATTAGCGGAATCGTGCAACCCCCACAATCTACACATCATTATCCCAGCATAACAATAAGGAGAACATAGGGAATCAACAGAGTACTTACCGGAAGATTCATGCTTGTGTTTTGCCGGATTTTGTCTCCAATCTCGGATGGGTTCGGATTCAATTTCTTTCTCTTTTCGGAATTTCTCCAAAAATGCCTTGTTGTACTTCTTCTCTGGCTCAGGCAAATGATACATTTGCCTTAAATCATCAGCCTTGAATGAACCGAAAATTCTCCCATCTCTGGTGCAGAAAGTTCTGTCCATGATTGGGATTTCCTCAATTGCCCACCTCACTACATCCGTATATGGGAGAATTTGTTCCCGAGCTGCTATCCGATGAAGGAAGGAGTCAGCTAAGTCCTTTAAAGTACCATCAGATTTCCGAGTTGAATCTGCAGTGGCTTGTACTGTTGTCACTTCAGGTTCTTCGGCCTCAATCAAATTATAGGTAGTTTGCCAAGTAGTTTTGCCGAGACCAGAACATGTAGTATCCGATATCAATCCTTTCTTTTTATTTGTTCGATCAGCGACGGCTTGTCTTGTGGCTGGCACAGCGGAAGCGACTGTGGTTTTCTTAGACTTCTTCCCCATTCTGCTTGAGTTTTCTGCTTTGGAAGAATTCTGCACAGGAGTGAAAATAAGCGTAACACAGAGAATTGGTAGTAAAAACCAAATATGAGCGAGATATATTGATCAATGCGTGATGACGGATTAACGTTAAAGTGGCCGCGGATACAATCTATGAGAAGATTTTAGGACTTACTATTACATTGAATGGCCGTTAAAGCCTGCCAATCCTTTAAATGCCCATCATATCATTAATTGGCCGAATGATTCGTTTAAGCGTGCCTTGGATGTTTTGGCGGTTGAGTGCAGGTAAATCACTGTTCGACAGATAAGGCTTTTAATATGAATTGATCGTAATATCCCTCTGTTTTAACGGCTTTTTTGAAGTCTGCGCTTCTGGCTTTATCGCAATCGGGCGTCGGGAAAACTTAAATCCTTATATTGACACCTTTTGAAATCCCCGATCGCCGATAGCGATATCGCATTGCATCGGGAGTATGAGCACTTTAAGAAAGCGTGGATAGTGTATCGCCGATCGCTGATAGCGATATCGCATCGCATCGGGTGTATTACCTGGGGTGCTTTAAAAACATGCATAGTATATTGCCGATCGCCGATAGCGATATCGCATCGCATCGGAGCGAAAGGAACTTTTATCGCATCGGAGAAAACCAATGGGACTTTAAAGCATGCCTCCTATGTTATTGTGATATGCGATCTTGCGATCGCTTTATTGCAATGATAAAAGATTGTTTACTTATATTATAAGACCAAAATTGGTTTGTTTAAAAGGTTTTTATAATGTCTTCATTTTGTTTTCGGACCCTTTTGAATAATACAATGTTGATACCAATCAAAACTAAAAGGGACCCATTTAATATGATAGTTTTTTTCTTATATGTAAATAACCATGATATGAAATGGGGGGTTGTTGTAGAGCACAACAGAACCCTACTAGATATGATAAGAATTTTGTCAAACATGTCATGAATATGCATTCTACATATTTAAACAAAAGATTTGAGAATAGGGGTCTCATACTTATTTGAGAATCATTAAGAAACATTGATGCCTCATCACAATAACTGCATTACCATCTATTAAGTCACATATTCATTGTACATTCATTGATTAACCAAAACATGATGAAAGCCATACATTTCCACTGTCATAAGACTCATTCATAACCAACATAAATAAGCCACATATAAACAAATATATTTACCCATAAAATAACAAGGAGAAAGAGAATTCTTATTGATTATTTCATAGGCCAACCAATTATGAGCCTTCCACAAACTACTTGACCGTATAATAGGATGAACCAAATCTTTCTATCAACCAATCACCCCAATGCCATATTCTAAGCATGAATGTGGGATCTCATAAAACACATCAATCAAAACCATCCAGGGCTTCAAGAGGCCAAACCACCTCAACTCTCAACCAGTGATTACACCTCATGGTCAGACATCACTAACCATCACCTGATTAGTCTGTACCCAAGCTGTCCAAGATGTTAGAGAATTTGTTCCAACTAGGGTTTCCAGGACTAGTAACTCAACCCACAACCTTAATCGGGCTTCTAGTGTTTTTCCAACCAGAGCTTCCAATACTAGTAAGTCAAACCCCCAAGGGCTTCCAGAACATTTTTCCAAACAAGGCTTCCAGGACTAATAACTCAACCCAAGCTGTTACAGAGCGTCCAAAGCGTTTGTCCAACCAAGGCTTCCAGGGACTAATAACTCAACCCACAACCAAAGGCACAAGAAAACCAACTAGAAAACAAAAATAAAACAGATAACACCATAGCCATCGAGGTAATGGCAAGGCTAGGAAAATCTACTGTCAATCCATCCAATCCTCCATGTCAATGACAGAGCATAACCAAGAAACCACATGCATATGCCATACATGCCAAACCTAGTGAGGAAAACATACATGCAACTCAGTACTTGCAAGAAAAACTTGTTGTAGTTGTTGATCCCGATGTTGTCTTGTGATTTCTTTCTATTCCTTTATCTTCTTACTGCAAAACTCGAAGTATGCCACACTCCTCCCAGAGTTCTCCAAGAAACTTCTGCGTCCAAGAGTATGAGAGAGAGAGAATAGAGAGAGAGCTCCAAAATTGAACTGAAAAAATTATGTGAACTAACAAAAGCCTTGAATTGATCCTCATAAACATTTTTATTAATGGGGCCTCTATTTTCTTCATTTTCCATTATTTTCCTTCATTTTCCTCCTCACATGTAACCTATGTCCTTTCACCTCTCTTTTCCCCTAATTTCCATTGTTTTCATAAATAAAATTCCAATAAATGTCTCATTCCTTTCCAAATCCTTTGCCATTTATTTTTCCAATTTCCTTAACTATTAATTAATCACAAGTGATCCCCATCACTATGTTTCTGTCGAACATTCAGCTTGGAATATGTGTCCCATGATGAAGGTCTTATTTTACCTTTATTAATTTTAGAAGGATTTTCAACCAAGGCTCTTACAATAGCCATGATCCTCCACCCCCGTTGGGGGGCTATTTTTCTCTCTCAGGGATGTTTCTCAATTGCTTTGTTGAGCTATTATGGCTTCTTGGTGGCCAATGTTTAGAGATATCTAGATTGGAGTCCTGACTCCCCTAGTTCACTAGAAGATTCATTGCCCTTTTTGCAGATCGCTTGGAGTGTGTTGTAATGACGTAAGGGATGGAGAGAAATAGGTGTTGGGTCCTTTTGAATAAAATGTCTAGACACCAACTCTTAATCACTTTTTGGGTCAGATATCTATTAGTTAATTTTTGGACCAGATTCACCACCAACTTTAAGCCCCCATCAATTTGGAGCCTGGTATATCTTGCTTCATAAGCCACAAGAATAACTCTTTCAAGGGCCTTAAATTTATCCAAATTATTTCTAACATGTCTACAATAACCAAAAAGAACCTTAGTGGGTTACCATGATCATCCCGAAATAAACCCCCATACCCTACAGGTCTAGGGTTCCCTTTTGAGGCCCCATCAAATTTCAAATTGACGAAGCCTTTTGGAGGAAAGGTGAAAGCTGACAAGGATGACCCAGAACCATTAGAGCTTTGGGAGATTTCCAATGCTCGTAGAATTTGGGCTTCCTCTCCTTCGACTTTCTAGTCATCCTCTTCCCATTTTTCTAATAGTATTGTTTCTTTCATAATAAGATTTGTTTTTGCCGAATTTTGTCCCTTGAGCTCTGTTGATCTTTGAAGATCATCCTGTTGTGATATTTCCATACGTTCCATATGAGGAAATCCAAAATCAGGATTGAGACTTTATTCATGATTATGTTTTTGAAGAAAGATAGGTGCTACAATTCCATGGTTTCTCATAAACTATTCGAAGTGAGGTCATGATGTCCAAAGATTATGGAGATTTTGGACCATAGTAGTTCCATGCTTGGGTACAAATTGAACAAGTGTTCCATATTTTCCTCCTATTGTTAGGAGAGGGGGCACTAGGATGGTTCTCCATATCCTTTCCTTCTTAGCAGGTCCCATGTTAGAAGTCAATGTCTGCTAATTAGCCAAAGGAAGCTCACCACTTTTAGACATAATTTGCTTGCCTAGATCTTCCTCCACATGGGATCCTGTGGGATTTCCTTATGATTTGCAAAGAAATTATAGGCCTCTTTATTTATGAACCCATCATTTGTTTGATATCCCCACATCGACTTGTCTCCCCTCCTCTTTATATATATTTTTCGATCTCTTCATACCTAATCAAAAAATTTCCACTCGTATGAAAATTGGTCCATATTCTAGTACAGTTGCGATTTCCATTCATGTCATTGATCTTGCAAGGAGGCATCCTTCCAAAAATGTGTAACACTATTGCTCCTATCCTTGATGTGTGTTCCTTAAGATTTTTTCCAAGGCTCCAAAAATTTTGTAGTATTCCCATCTCTTATTTCCAAAAACATATGTTTTTGGATAAATGATTTGTGTTGAAGAGAGAGTCCATACAGGTTGGTAGAATTTTATGTTTGTGGAAAAACCTGTGAACAGTTTTTGAAACCAACATTTCGGACTAACTTAGTGAGTCCATAATCAGGGCAATGTGATTTGTATTTTGAGAAGAGAGAGCATGAAATTATGGAGCTATTAATAGTTATTTGAAAATTTGGATAGGTTTATAGCTTTGGAAATTCTCATCTTCTCAAAATTTAGAGCATTGTTCATTATGTTCCTTCCATGGTGGGACTTAATGGTGTTGAAGATAGAGTCCATACAAGTTGGTAGAATTTTATGTTTGTGGAAAAACCTGTGAACAGTTTTTGAAACCAACGTTTTAGACTAGCTTAGTGAGTCCATCATCAGGGAAATGTGATTTGTATTTTGAGAAGAGAGAGGCTGAAATTATGGAGCTATTAATAGTTATTTGAAAATTTAGATAGGTTTCTAGCTCTGGAAATTCTCATCTTCTCAAAATTTAGAGCATTGTTCATTATGTCCCTTTCATGGTGGGACTTAATGGTGTTGAAGAGAGAGCCCATATAGGTTGGTAGAATTTTATGTTTGTGGAAAAACCTATAAACAATTTTTGAAACCAACGTTTCAGACTAGCTTAGTGAGTCCATCATCAAGGCAATGTGATTTATATTTTGAGAAGAGAGAGCGTGAAATTATGGAGCTATTAATAGTTATTTGAATCGATAGGTTTCTAGCTCTGGAAATTCTCATCTTCTCAAAATTTAGAGCATTGTTCATTATGTCCCTTCCATGGTGGGACTTAATGGTGTTGAAGAGAGAGTCCATACAGGTTGGTAGAATTTTATGTTTGTGGAAAAACCTGTGAACAATTTTTGAAACCAACGTTTCGGACTAGCTTAGTGAAACCATCATCAGGGCAATGTGATTGGTATTTTGAGAAGAGAGAGCGTAAAATTATGGAGCTATTAATAGTTATTTGAAAATTTAGATAGGTTTCTAGCTCTGGAAATTCTCATCTTCTCAAAATTTAGAGCATTGTTCATTATGTCCCTTCCATTGTGGGACTTAATGGTGTTGAAGAGAGAGTCCATACAGGTTGGTAGAATTTTATGTTTGTGGAAAAACCTGTGAACAATTTTTGAAACCAACGTTTCGGACTAGCTTAGTGAAACCATCATCAGGGCAATGTGATTGGTATTTTGAGAAGAGAGAGCGTAAAATTATGGAGCTATTAATAGTTATTTGAAAATTTAGATAGGTTTCTAGCTCTGGAAATAGTCACTAAAAAAAAAAATTTAAAAAAAATAAAATATATATATATATATATATATATATATATATATATATATATATATCAGCGAGGTCGACATTAAATAAGACATCAAATAATTTTCAAATAACTATTAATAGCTCCATAATTTCACGCTCTCTCTTCTCAAAACACAAATCACATTGCCCTGATGATGGACTCACTAATCTAGTTCGAAACGTTGGTTTCAAAAACTGTTCACAGGTTTTTCCACAAACATAAAATGATTTATGTTCTGAAACTAAAATCCAAATTGATAGCAAGGAAATTCATAAAAGAAAAAGTAGCACTCGCGCTTGAAAACTCTACAATACTATGAATAGTAAAAATGAATTTTCTGACTGATAAATTTCTTTTTTATTTAACCTTTTTTCTGGCGCACTTGAGTACCCGACACATCGGTGTGGATTATGTACGAAGCACACCACCATTTTTTAAATTAAAAACTCTGCTACTACACACCATGTTATTTAGGCATCGGGGCATTTCAAAATAAGAATAATGTCAGTGCTTTATGGGAGTATAGTACCGAAATGGTGAAAATGAATTTTATGACTAATATTCTTCTAAATTTAACCCCTTTTTTGGTGATGTCGAGCGTGTACGCACCAGGGCTTCCTATTTACTTAACGTGCCATTTCTTTTTCATTTTTCTAGAAAATAACCCTCCAATGGTGCAGGAATGTCTATTAAGCACCGGGGCATACAATTCTATTAATAGCATTGGTACTAGTTATGTGGGAATAAAACTGTTATTTTTTCCATGGCGCACCATGTTTTATATGCACTGGGTTATTTGGAAAAAGGAATAACATCGATGCTTTGTGGGAGTATAGCACTGAAATGGTGAAAATAAATTTTATGGCCTACATTTTTTCAAATTTAACCCTTTTCCAGTGCGTAGTATACACAGTTATGCTCTGGATTCACCTAGTGCACTACTATTTTTAAATTAAAAACCTGCAACAGTGCACCGCGTTGTATACGGTATGGGGTATTAGGAAAAGGTCATAGCACTAGGGCTTCATGGTAGTATAACATTGGAATGGAGAAAATAAATTTTATGATTGACATTTTTTAAAATTTAACACTAATATGGTGTTATCAAGTAGTATATGCATTGGTGCTCTAGAGTTACATAAGAGAACGTTATAAATTTTATGATTGACATTTTTTAAAATTTAACACTAATTTGGTGCTATCAAGTAGTATACGCATTGGTGCTCTAGAGTTACATAACAGAACGTTATTTTTTATTTTTTAAAAAATAACCCTCAAACGGTGCACCATTGTCTATTAAGCACCAAGAGGTACAATTCTATTAATGACACCGATGCTAATTATATGAGTAGCACACCGATGTTTTCTAAATTAAAAACCTTGCCATGATGCACCATATTGTTTACACATAGAGGCTTTCATAAAAGAGGAAAGCACTGGTGATTTATGTGAGTATAACATCAAAATGGTGAAAATAAATTTTACGATTGATTTTTTTTCCTAAATTTAACCCTTGTTTGATGTTATTGCTTAGTATATGCATTAGTTCGCTTGACTTACTCGGTGCAACATTGCTTTCATTTTTATAAAAAATAACCTTGCCATGGTGCATTATTGTTTGTTAAGCATCGAGCATACAATTCTATTAATTGATTTAATGTTTATTTTATACGAAGTGCACCACCATTTGTAAATTAAAAACTCTTCCACATGCACCATGTTGTTTACACAACAGGGCTTTATTAAATAGAGATAGTGCCAATGCTTAATGACATATAGCACCAAAATGGTGAAAATGAATTTTACGACCGACATTTTTTGAAAATTTAACCCTTGTATGGTGCTCTTGAGTAGTCTATGCGCGGTGTGCCTGTTATACTTAGAGCACCATTGCTTTTCATTTATATAAAAAATAACCCTTCCACGGTGCATGATTGTAGATTAAGCATCAGATTGTACAGTTTTATTAACAACATCGATGCGTATTGTCTAGATGTGTATTGCCTAATTAGTGCACTGATATTTTTAAAATGAAAAACCCTACCATGGTGTATTATGTTGTTTACCCACTTGGGTTTTCAAAAACAGTGATTGCACTAATGCTTTATGAGAGTATAGCACTGAAATGGTGAAAATGAATTTTACAACAATTTATTTATTTTTATTTTTTTAAATTTAACCCTTGTTAGGTGCTATCGAATAATATACACACAAGTGCGTCTTATATAAGTAGCACATTTTTGCTTTTATTTGAATAAAAAATGACTTTGCAACGATGCACCATTTTCTATTAACCACCGAGGGCTTCAATTAAATTATTGGCATTGGTGCATATAATATAAGAAGTTCACTGCTATTTTAAAATTAAAAACCCCACAACAGCTCACCATATTGTTTATGCATCACAATGTTCATGTACAAGTTTATCACCGGGGCATTATGAGGGTGTAGTACCTGATTGGGAAAAATGGATTTTACTACCGATATTTTTTTAAATTTAACTATTTTTCGATGCTATCGAGTAGTATATGCACCGGTATGCTTTATGTATTTAGGGCACCATTATTTCTTCATTTTTATAAAAATAACTTCGACCATGTCCCATATGTTTTAAGCAAAGTCTTTTGGTTTTAATAAATTAATTTAAATATTATTTTTCAAAAATTAGTCGTTCAATATAGCGTTACCTATTAATATTTTTAATAGATTAATAAAATAATATCATTATTTATATATTATTTTTTAAAAACTAGCCCTTACCTATTTATATTTTTAATAAATTAATAAATTAATATCATTATTTAAATATTATTTTTTAAAAACTAGCCATTTAATATATTAATAAATTGATATCATAATTTAAATATTATTGCTCAAATATACCGGTTACTAGAAATTATGTCTCTACATTGCACTCTATTTAAGCCTTTGTCATGGTTTGCATTTTCATTTAGTCGTGATGATGAACCACACCTGTTGGTTCAAAACTCATTGGCCAAAAATTTCTCTTATGTGATTTCCACTAAAACACTTTTGAACTAGTTTTATACGGAATTCTGCAAAACCATGGACTAAAAAGTGTTTTCGTGGGAGTTATATGCCTTTTTGGCAATATCCTTGCAAAATAAAATCAATGGGAGAAATAATTCATGAGATTGTTTATTTTTCTAATGGAAGTGTCATACGGCATATATCATGAATTCTCTCGTAGAGCAACACCAAACCTACGAATTGCAAGTTGGTCGAGGTTCGACCGTAATGATTCTATTTCATAGAAATTACTGCTTATATTCCAGTTTTTTATTAGCATTCTACTGTAGCCCGTGAAAACTTGGAGCGTTGTGGAAACGAATTGTAGAGTGTTGTAGCATTTAAGGACATCAAGTGAATCGACAACATCCACTGTGAAATTTGGTGAGGCTCCCAAAATCTATCCTTGCGGTACAGGGGTTGTTACCGTGAACCACACATGGGTGTTCGCGTGTTATGCGTCGTATTTACTTGACTGTTGATGCATCCCACAAATTTGGAGTGATGGTGCATAACTGGATTGATGGTGCGTAAAGCGTGATCACACGGAGTGCTAATGTTGTGAAATCATGATAAATATGTGGTGTATCTTGTTGTTCTTAAGCTATAGGAAAGCGAGTGCGATTTGAATTCATGCTGCTCCAACGCGATTTTCTAAAGCACGAAGAGGGGAGACCTATTGCAGAGAGACTACCATATAAGGGCAGTGAAGGTGGGACCGTCGGATTTCGTTTTTATGATGTGGTTGGTGTTACGAGGTCGTGATTAATACACGAGTGGATCCAGATGCCAATTGTATCTGCTAATAAGTCTCGTTATGGTTGAAGGTTTGTCGTATGGTTTCTCTGTTCATTAAATATTTGTATGCATTGTTATATTCTAACCTTTCATACATTTGTGACAGTTTTCTGTTAAAATCATAGTTACTAAATTTGAATTCGGTTTCGAATTCCATACGATACTGAACAAATTCGACTCTATAAAATTTAAAATTACAAAGATTTGATATTATATATTTTACAAATATATATATATATATATTATTTTTTACAAATTTAAATAAACAATTATTATATTCAAAATTTTAATAAAAATATAAAAATTGTATAAGTTGATTTTTTTCAGAATAGAAGTTACTATTTTTTATGTTTTATCTAAGAGTTATTGATTTGCAACCAATATTCTATTTTATAATTTCTTGTAAAGTAAGAATTAATTTTTTTTAATTGCAATTTGTCATTTTATAAAATTTTCTAATATAGAAATTACTATTTTTTTTCTTTTTTTTTTTTTATATATTTTTTTCCAATAAAAATTATCAATTTGCTAAGATAGAAATTAGAAGTTACTGTCTTTTATGTTTTATATAAGAGTTATTGATTTGCAACCAATTTGCTATTTTATAATTTCTTGTAAAGTAAGAATTATCTTTTTTTTAATTGCAATTTGTCATTTTATAAAATTTTCTAATATAGAAATTACTATTTTTTTTTTCTATAAAAATTATATATATATATATATATATATATATATAATTTTTATTTTTTATTTTTTTCCAATAAGAATTATCAATTTGCTAAGATAGAAATTACTCTTTTTTTTCCAATAAAAGTCATCAATTTTTTCCATTAAGAAATACTGTTTGTTTAATTCATTATGTGATTACAGAAGCTTGAATACAGAAAATACCAACTTGCTAATTATTATAAGAAAATTTATAAAAGGTAATTGATCTTAGCATTAGCTTTGCCTTTCTCTACATTATTTCAATTTTCCACGAGGATTGCCTAGTTCCAAACTTGTTTTTCCATTCCCTGTATTATTTTCACCAAGGTTGCTCAAATCCAAACTTGTATTCTTCCAATGCATCAACAAAGCAAAACTAGAATTAAAAATTTCTTCCAATGCATCAACAAAGCAAAGCTAGAATTAAAAATTTACCTTGCCAGAACGATTCTTATTCAACAATTAAAGAGTAAGTTCAATAACTTATTTCCACTAATTCAACAATTGAAAAATAAGTTTTTAAGTTATGGAAGTAACTATAAATTTTATTTTTTTAACAAAATAAATAAAAAAAGGAAAATCAATACTTTTCAATTTACATACTTATAGCACCATCTTTTGAATTTATAAATATATTTACACAATGTTTGAAAATCCTTTAATTTGAAAAATTCACATGTATTTAATCAACCATGTAGATTTGTATATATCAAACTTCCAAATCTATTTATGGTATACCTTGCGTATGGCCATTGTTCGGTGTAAGGAAGCACAGGCCGTTGTTCAATGTAATGAAGCACATTACGTATTCATGTTGGGGTGCGAAACATGTTAAGGGACGAAGTAGGAGACAACAAACTGGAGCAGGTGACTTTGACAAAAATGTATCACCGAATTGGAATTCTCCGAATTAATTGCTGTACCTAACCGAATTGGGGAATTAATGTATTTTTTTAGTCAATACAGACGAACTTGGTAACTATGGTTCAAATTGATTAGAATTAATTAATAATTTTTTAAATCACAAATTTAAAGTGACTTAAAAATTATGCAAAATTAAAAACACATTTTAAATAATAAAATTTAACAAAGAATAATTTGTTTGGGAAACTCCAAAACCTCTCATAAATGGAAAATGTCGTAAGCATTTTTCCTGTAAAACATCTTATTTGGGAAAAAAATCTTGAAAGCCATTTATAAATAAAAAAAAACCGTGAAAATATTAAGGCACTCACGTACAACCTTGGAAATAGAAAACGCACTGAAACTAGTGAACAACCTTGAGTGACAAAGAAATGCATTTCCGTGGACTCATGCACCTTACTTGATTGGTGCACACATCCAATAGTGCACTGAGTGAGGAGTGTGAGGCCTCTTTGGTTTTTCATAAATCCTGTGTGAAAGATATAAATGATCAAAGGTCCACATCCATTTCAATGTCTGCACTTTTACATTAGGGATTAGTGTTTGGTCTTTCTTTGCAGATAAAATGCTAATTTTCACATTAGGGATTAGTGTTTGGTCTTTCTTTGCAGATAAAATGCTAATTTTCACATTAGGGATTAGTGTTTGGTCTTTCTTTGCACATACAATTCCAAGTTATATTTTGTTGAGTGTGGGGTCTATATGGTTTATAGGTTACATTTAAAACTGGGAAAATATAATTTTATTTATTTTTATAAATTTAAGAAAGAATATAAAATAGAAAATAGAAATCTTGGCATTCTCACGAAGTGATGTGTGGTTTTATGACAATGCAACTAGCAACAATTTTTTATTCATTAACACGCATAGGCTTAGGAATGGATGTTTGTTCCTTGAAAAGAAACAAAGTTGACACGGGTGTGAGATAAGTTGAAAAGGATGTGTGGTTGTTCTACTCTCATCCAACCTAAAACATGTATCTTTTTAAGACATAAAATACCAAAATATAGTCCTCTTGTGAATGGCCATATAATTAAGATATAAATTGAAATTTCAAAACATACTGACACTGTTAAATTGATTAAAAATATATAAATTAATAATAAACACTATATTTTAAATAACAATGATGCATTCTTGTGTATACAAGATTTTCCCTCATAGAACACTCCTAGATGAGGACATTGAATATAGGAAGCCTATAAACAAATGATGTTGTCACCATTTTCGTTGTGTGATGTGCCACCGAGAGTTAAGATAATGACTTTGATATAAAGAAATAACTGTATATGTAACTATAAATTATTATTTTAATCATATTAAATAGGTTTAATTTTACAACTTTGGTGACCATAAATGAGAATTGGTAAATTATGATGATATGGTTGACTAGATAAAATGAGTGATGTTACGTAACTACCTTACTGAGAACCTTATATGTATCCAAGTGTAGTGTATAGGATAGCAATGTTATTTAGATGTACTAAATTTTATATGATTAAGTGAGAGTTATTTTAATAATCAATAATGTAGAACAAAATTTGAAATTGATTTTTCTTTTGATTGTTTTCAAACCAATACTATATAGTAGCTATTATTACTTGCGACTTAGTTTATATACAGTTTAATTGAAGTAAAAAGCTGTAAATAACTAAAATGGCATGTATATCATTTTAAAATAACAAGACAATTAGAATGTTTAAAATACCTTTTTTTCATAAATATTCATAATTTTTAAATTATTAATATATTTATTTTTAAAATAATAATAAATAATAAAAATAATATTTTTTTTTTCAATTTTTATAATCTATTATAGCTCAAATTTAATTAAATAAATTTCATATAATCATATTTTTACATTAATGTTTTTTTGGTATGACTAAATCATATTATGAATGTTAAGATAAAATGTCTATTAAGAAATTGAGTTAACTACTATGCAACTAAAAAATAATACTTTTTGAATTTATTTCATAAATATAAAAAATATATATTTTTCTTTAAAAAAATAATAAAACTAATATTTATAATTAGAAAATAAATTTAAATTAAAAATAAAATTGGCGTCTTCTAGGAGGGATTGTCGGGACCACTAAAAGTGGGTACTATCGATGCAAATAAGAATTGTCGGGACCATTAAAAGTGGCTAGAATCCAAGCAAATAAATTTCAAGAAATATCGTAGTAGTTGTGTTTGTATCATCCTTTTATGGTGGAAATGGATTTACCATCATCAAAAACATTTGGGTCACCCAAAATCTTGAACTTTGATAGTTGTAACTTGGATTTACAAAAATATTGCCCGAATTTCCATGATTTTCAGCACTCTAGTTAGACTACTAAAAAAATTATAATCGAACAACTTGTTATTCTACTCAAGAAGTAAAAAGAAAAATAATTTTAAAAAATATATTACACTATCCAATTATTTATTTATATATATATATATTTTAAATATGCTTAATTTTCTATTATAATAACTTTTTATCTTTCTAAAATTTTATTTTAAAAATTAGAATAATATCAATTATGAAGATTTTGTTATTTCAATATTTATGTAGAGAATGTTGTACAAAAATGCATTTCTAAATGTGTAAAAACTAAATATTACAATTGTAAAAATATGTTTAAAAATTTGTATGTTATTAGGTTTAAAAGACAAAATGTGTCTCTTCACTTGGATATCTTGTAAAAGATATTTGAAAAACAATTTCTATTGTAAGATTTGAAATCCAAAACTCATTTACGTATTGACATTTTGCAAAAAGGTGACAAAAAAACTCTAAGAAAGTAGGCATTGACATTTTGTAAAAATGTGACAAAAACACTCTAAAAAATTATAAATCTCATTGTTTTGAGAAAATGTAGCAAACAAAAAATAAGTAAACAATAATAATAATTAAAAACAAATTTATAAGATATATGTTATATATTAAGTTTCCATTATTATAATTTTTATTCCTTTATAATTTTATTTAAAAAATTAAAATAATACCAGTTTTGAAGCTACTATGGTTTTAGTATTATTATGGTAAAAATCTAATAAGAGCCATGCATACAATCTAATCCATTTATGTGGAAGACAGTGCACAAACATGCATTTTCAAATATGTAAAAAATAATGGTAGAAAGCTAATCAACAATCATGTACAAAAACTAATTCATTTATGGGGAGAACATTGCATAAACATACATTTTCAAATACGTAAAACTTTAAATATGAAAAATAATATTAATTTGAAATTTGTGTTATTTCAATATTATGGTAAAAAAACTAATATGTAAAAAAGATAATACTGGTTTGAAATTTGTGTTGTCTCAATATTAACATTGTAAAAAGCATTGAAAAAACATGTTTAAACATTTTGTATATTGCTAGATTTACAACAAGAAATATAAAATTAAGATAATACCACATTCAAATTAAAACTTATGTATATCGTTAGACTTGCTATGCAAAATAAAAAATCAAGGTAATGGGAGCATTGAAATTTGCATTAGTTTCAATATTATTATGGTAAAAATCTAATTAATGTTCATGAACAAGAATTAAAAACAAGTTTAAAACGTGTCTATCAGTAAATTTAAATACAAAATCCTCCTCCTAGCTCTTTAGCATTTTGTAAAAAATATTTTAAACTAACTTTGCATTTTAAAATTTAAAAGATAATACTAAACACTTTACTTAGTAAAAAAATAGAAAAAAACTTTCTAAAGAATATATCAAACCAATAACCTGTCAATTTCTTGAAAATTGGTTGAGAAAACCAATTAAAATCCCATCTACATTGTGGCTACTCTTAAAAAATATGATAAAAAGGTGCTAAAAACTATAATTTATATAAAAAATTGTTAATTTCTTCATAAAGAGATTATAAAAATACAATTAGCTAAAATACAACTCTGAAAATTTTTATTTTTTCTAAATACATGCTTTTATTAAATTATTCTCTACTCATTGTGAATCCATCACCATATAAAATGAATAATTACTATTAATTAAAAACACATGAAAAATAAAAAGAACCTTCTCATCCAAATTATAACAAAATTGCTTAAATATTTTATTTATTCTATCTAAAATTATTAAAAAAAAAATTACTCCCCATCCATTATTTAAATGATGGTTGTTTTGAGAAATAACAACTGAATTTATACAATAATTTTTACAAAAATTTAGGCACCCTAAGTGCAATACACAAAATTGGTGCTATTAATGGGTTTTGGGCAACATAGAAGTGGTTGGAGGCAAGTGTCATTGGCATTGCACGTGGCCGGATAGTCCGTGAAACTTTTTAGTCTCTGTTACAGTTTTGGGATCCTCAAATAATAAAAAGATAATTAATTAGTTTTGGGATCCTCAAATAATAAAAAGATAATAATTAATTGAAATCTAAAGATTGAATAATAATCAAAATAAATAAGAAAGATTATATAATAATTAATTGAAATCTAAAGATTGAATAATAATCAAAATAAATAAGAAAGATTATACATATGGCAAGTTTTAATTTCATAACTTGTTATTTTCCAAAGTTTTAATATCTAAATGCAGACAATAATGATAAGAGGTTTTTAATATTTGAGTAGAATGAAGAATGAGAGGTGTATATATAAAACAACACAAGAAAATTACACTAAAAAAATTAAGATTAATAGAATTGGAATTGAAAATAGAGAAAAAAAGCTATAGAAAAAATATAAAAAGTATAAATCAAATTAAAAAATAATAAAACTAAAGAAAAATCCTTTTTAAAATTTGTCATCTTAAATTGAAAATGAAAATGGAAATAATAAGAAAAGGGAAAAAATCAAAATAAAAAGTTAAATAATAAAGAAATAAAACTTAAAACAAAAAAATAGTAACTAATAAAAATATGAAAGTTAGTAAACCACACCCATAATAAAATCTCAATCAATCATCTTATAAATAAATAAATTTAAATTATAATTAAAAAAAAAATCCTAATGTTAAACTATGGATAAGTGACATAAATTTTTGGTCAAAATAAATGCTACTTAGTAGCTAGTACCACTTAGTTTAAATATAACTAATTAAAAGTCTAGCTAATCAATTAAAGCCCCTTATAAAAAGAAATAGAAATGACACTGAAAATGTTGTGCTAAGATGGTGTTTTTTGGTGAGCCTCTTACATCATTGGTTCTAATCAAGCTTCATAACTTTATTTCTTTCCTAGTTTTCTTTCAAATTTATATGGAGAAACATATTTTCAACTAAATGAAATGTCAATTCCAAGAAACTTGTTTTGAACAACCATTTGTATTTGTCTCATATGAGACTGGGTTGTTTAAATTGATGTGGAGAAACATAGTTTCAAGTGAATGAAAACTTGTTTTGCACAACCATTTGTCTCCTACAGCATTCATGGGCATTGTACATGATAGATATAGAGTTTGAATTGGCTGTGAAGGTAGGGGAATATGGAACAAAACTTTTATTGTTATCTCTCAAATGGCTTCTTGTTTTAAACATAATTACTTCTTTTGCAAAGAAAAATGAAGTTGTGATGATCTTTGTGATTTAATATTAAATTAATTTTTAAGTTAAATTATAAAAACAAGTTAATTAATATTTATAAATAATAGCAATAATAATTGCTTTACTATTTATGAATAATAGCAATAACGATTGCTTTACTATTAAATCATAAGTAGCACATCTATGTGAATTAAATCACTAGTAACTATAGATAGATATCAAAACATTTAGTTTTTAATCACTTAGTGCCTAAAACATTTCATATAATCAAAATAAAAAATCATTAAAAATAATTATATATTAAAATAAATAAAATATATCATTAACCATTTTCAGATATTTTCCAAATATTACTCATTTGTCTATGATTTGTGATTTAGTATTAAATTGGCTAAATTTGACAAATTCACTTTGAATAAAACCATAATTAAGGTTGCAAAACAACCTTGGCAAAATTCATACATTAACTTTTTGCATGGTAACTGAGACCAATCTTCTATGTTTAGTTTGAGGAAAAAAGATAAAATAAATTTAACAAACCAATTGAAACATATGAAAAATTGAAGAGTAACCTCCCAATAAATGTCAAGCAATCTCTTGTTCTATAGTAACTTGAAGCATAATATGGAATTTCAAAATGGTTCTTAGTAACTTGAGCATAATATGGAATTTCAAAGTGGTATCTTGTTAATACCCCTCACTGTAGAATTAGTTTGGATTTCATACCCCAACCTTTGCATTGTAGAATTTGAATCCTTTGAAATGAAATGAAGAGCTCCATTGCATTGCATTGGATTTTCCGCCAGCAAAGTTTCCACCTCCATTATAGTTTCAAATCCTTTGACTTGCAAGAACATATACACTTATACATTAATCATACATAGACAAAAGAAAGAAGAAAAAAAAACTATTGATCAATGTCTTGAATTTTTGAATTCAATTTCTTGTAATAAGATCAATTAAAAGCTATGCCTAAATAAAATTCAACAAAGAAATGCTCACGAGATCTATATCAATAAAAATTTATTAATAAAATGCTCACAAATTCAAAAAATTAATTGTTTTTTACTAATTTAATTATATTGATTGAAATGGAAGTTTTATCGTATGGTTGTTGCTTTGACGGAAATAAAATTATAGAAAGGTGAAGGGAAAAAATAATGTTAACAAAAAAAACTATGCTTAATGGAATTGGAGTTGGAAAAAAAATATATCTCAAATTAAAAACAAAAAATAAAAATAAAAATATTGGAAAAAGATTTTTGAACTATTTTTTCCTCTTTAATTTTTTTTCCCTTATATTCAAAATGAAAATATGGAAATAAACATGAATTTATAAAAATCGAAATAATAGAAAAAAATTCAAAATTCAAAATAAATAAAACAAAAAACAAAAAAGTTAGTAACAAATAAAAAAAAGAAATTACTAAATAATGCCCATAATAAGACTTCAACGAATCATACTACAAATGAATAAATTTAAAGAATAATAAAAATAAAAAAAAATTATATTAAACCATAGATAAACCAAATTTTTTTGGTCACACTTAAATTAATAAAAAATGAAAGACAAATAAATATCCTGATACCACAAGTACTGCAAATATAATAAATAAAAATTTATGAACTAATTTATATTTTTATATCAAATTTTAAAGTGAAAACCTCCGATAAAATATAAATACTTTACCAAATCTAATAAAATATTTATTTTCATAATCTCATAAATATAAATTTCAAGTAACATCATTTTAATTTTTTTAATCATAATTATGAAGCAACAGTTCGAAGCAGTTAACCGTGGTAACTATCCCGGTTGCCCGATAAACCTTCAGAAGAAATAAAGTGGCCAACAATTCTGTTTCTATCGCTGCAAATTGGACAGGAGCCGTTGTTGAGGTTATTCCTGAACGAAGGACCTCCCACTTTCATTCCGTATGTGATGTCTATGTCTCTCTTTCTGTTGGTGAGAAACCGAGCGCGAGTCATAGTCGAGGTACTAGAGGTATATCAGTATTAGGTCATCTGCAATGACACCTTCGATACCTGCTCAAGTGGAATGCGACCCTCCATTTCGTTCAAGTGTTCTCGACTTCCCTCAGCTATGATGATTACGTACGTCGGTCGAGTGGTGCACTGCTTGTAGACGGTAAAGGGGAGTCACCGCAGGAAAATGACAGCCCCTGGGGAAGGATTGCAATCTTTTTTACAGCAAATTTAAAGGATGTGAATACATTAAAAGTGCGCACAGATTTCTTTCGAGAAGATAGATAAATTCGAATGCCCATTCTCCAAAACGAAAAACACCACTTCGATCGGGAACCTCCCAAGCACGAACCCACTAGGCCGAGAATCGGCAGAAATGTGGCCCTACAGGTCGCGAAAATGCAATCCGGTGGAAAATCACAAGCGGGAGGGGGTGATTATCCATTCTATCTTAATCTTCAAATTGGTGAGGGTCGGGATAAACCACGACATAGTGACGACCATATATGCTTTTAACATGCGAATATGCGTATGTGATTCTCCTCACTAATTTTTCAATTATTTTTTAAACTACAAATTGTATTGTATGGCCAAATCCACTGATTTCCATCATATTGTCGCGGTGTAGTACATGCATGATGCATGTGTTGTTATTACATTACTTATTTCCCCGGCTTTATTGGTACAATTTGTTCGTGATAGCCCTAACAATATTCGGAATATGCCCAGGGGATGCCCACTTGATATGCACCATTCATGTTCAGGGAGTTCTGGAAAGCCCTATATAGGCAATGTCTGGATTCGTTTTGAATGCAGGTGGGACAGAGTCTCCATGGGACCTGCCAAGCGAACACTTCCGAGGATTCCTAGGAAGGTAAGCTCTTGATCATCATCTTTACCAGTTTGTTGAACATTTGTTACCGAAGAGACTTAATTTCCGTAGATGTGGTACAGTTGTAGCCCATAGTTTTCTACTTAGTGTGTATATTTATGTCATATATTTTTCTGTAACAAAGAGTGATGAAAGCAGAACCAGTGCATATTGTAGGAGAAGATGGAAAGGTGTTCGGATGAGTCTATTCGTTTCATGATAGGCCGATCAGATCCGTGCACAAACACTATTCTCTTCCGCAGTTTTTCATACTTTCTTCAGCAGTTTTTCATGCAGGGCAGCTCTGGCACTTTGGCAATTGTTATATATTGTTCCTCCACTTACCCGTTTCAACATTATCGTTCATCAAACGTAACAAGTATGTAGACAGTTACTGCAGTAAAGCTGTTCAAGTAGTTAACTGCTTAGCAGATGAAGAGCATACAGTTTAGCATGTGTGTAGTTAACTGTGTTATTGACGACGCTGGCCTGAGTATTTATTGGCCAACATGGTTATCGTTTGGATGACAGACAATGCTACTGACGTTTTTGTGGGGCTTTGTAACGCTTCGATGGCCTCTTCTCTTGCATTTAATACGGATTCGGTGAATAGCCGTTGCAAATTTCAACTTCTTTAATGGAAATAAAATACAGAAGTTGAATTTTATGGAGAATAGGATTGTGCAATGTGAAGTTTGTGGAGAATAGGATTGTGCAGTGTGAAGTTTATTTAGTTTTAGTTTTAATTTTTGTTTTTTTTGGTGGTTAATGGTGCTGATTTTATATTTGTAATTAAAAATTTAGAATTGTTTTTAATGTGATTTTTTTGGAGTGTTTGGTGAATTTTATAGAAAAATTATGGTGAAATTTTGATTTATATTATTTAAATAAGTTTTTTTAACTGTAAATATAGATTTAGTACCTTGAAAAATCCATAAAACACTTTTATTGTGCAGAAATTACCTATCAAACTTAAATTTCAATAAATTTTTGTCAAACTTTAACATAATTAAACCAAAAAAATCCACAAAATTTCTAAAACAAATTCACACTTAAAACATCTCACACAAAAATTAATCTAAACCACGCAGATTAAAATAATCCTTGACAACTCCATTTGAAATATTCTCTTAAAAATTGTGAATAATTACAGGTCATACGCATACGAACATAGAAGGTCTAAGGTTCTAAAACAAATTCACACTTAAAACATCTCACACAAAAATTAATCTAAACCACGCAGATTAAAATAATCCTTGACAACTCCATTTGAAATATTCTCTTAAAAATTGTGAATAATTACAGGTCATACGCATACGAACATAGAAGGTCTAAGGTTTTGTGTATACTATTGGACTGCTCTCGTGGATTTGGTGATTTATGTTATACTTTTTCTTCTTTCTTCTTTTTTTTTTGGTGCAGGTTCGGTCATGGAAAACAAGTTTAGCTATTAAAATTTTAAGAATAATTACAGCGTCATACGCATATGAAGATAAAAGCTTCTAAGGCTTGGTGTATAGTATTAGACTACTCTCGTGGATTTTAAAGTAATGATAAATAATAATGAACTATTTTTAATTTTAATTTTTTAATATTTAATTTTTTATTATTAATTTTTTAATCTTTAAAAAATTAATTTCATACTTATTATATTATATATCTATATAATATGATAGGTATTGAATTTAATTTTAATTCTTTAAAATTAAAATTAATTAATAAAAAAATATATATTTTTTTAATTATGGTTTTATATTTATGGGTAATAATTTTGTAGATCTACTCAAAGGGATTTACTTGCGGGCTTAATATGTTGAACAAGGGTATCTGCTGACCTCCTAATTTGAGAAGTACTTAGCAACCCAACTCTTTTTCGGCTTAAAAATAAAAAAATTGAAATATTAAAAAAATAAAATCCTAAATAATTTATTATTATCTTTAAATTATAATGAGAACCATAGGTAATGATTACTTCTATCATAGTTTGATCTAGCACATATAAGTTTGGAGAATGCATGCCATTTCCACTGTCCCCATTCATTGCATGGGCTAGGGTTATTAGAAGTCAAGGATATAGACATGGAATGTGGAGCTTGACTTCATTCCTTAGGTGCTTGCTCATTTTTGGATCTAGCACATATAAGTTTGGGGAATGGTGGCACACCCCACATGCCATTTTCACTGTCCCTATGGTCATTGGAAGTAAAGGATTTTGCATTCAATATAGACATAGAATGTGGAGATTGGCTTCATTTCGTAGGTGCTTGCTCATTTTGGTATTTACAGTGTTGAGAAAGACACAAACTTTGGAGGTGACAGAAAGCCACAAACTTTGGAGGTGACAAAAGGGAAATTCTCACCCAACAACCATGTTTCACGAGCATGGTTGCTCTAAGATAGGGGTGAGAGGAAGGGGTTGTCCTCCGCCTCCTCCATGGGATGATCCAGGATCAAACTCATTTTTCAAGGGCCTTTCACAACGTATTAGGCGAATGGTCACGTCAATGGAAGCAGAGGAGATACTCATTTTTCGAGGGCCTTTCACGACTTATTAGGCAAATGGTCACGTCAATGGAAGCAGAGGAGATATGAAATAAAGGGGGGCGCACTGAGAAATCTCATTTTTCAAGGGCTTTTCACAACGTATTAGGCAAATGGTAACGTTAATGGAAGCAAAGGAGATATGAAATAAAGGGGGGCGCACTGAGAAATTTATTTTCTCAGATGACACTTGAGGGACCAAAAAGAAGTTTTTTGTGTGGTGGAGGGTCAAATCACTAATTTCAATTTCCATCTTGTTCAAGCTCGGTCAACTTTTCATTTCTTGGCTACTGTTATGGGAATTTAGTTCGCTCCACCACCGCCACCTCCCACTTGCTCGAACTCCTTAGACAACTTAGAATCCTCTTCTTCGAGTCTCCCGTATTCTATCTCCAAAGGAGAAATGCCACCCATTATTTAGAAGTTGGGGTCTTCATGAACGAGGGAGACGAACTCTAAAAAATAGGATCATGAGGAAATGAGGTGAAGAAGCGGCCCATTGACAATAAGGTAGAAGCAACAAACAATCCAACAGAGGAGACACTAGAGTGAGATGGCAACATCATCATTGGAGGGACATACACTAGAGTGAGATGGCAACATCAACATTGGAGACACTACAGTGAGATGGCAACATCAACATTGGAGGGACACTGATTGAATGGGACATACCACAATGGATGCCGAAAGGTCAAGACGATCCCATCAAGTAAGAGTGAGATGGAAACATCAACATTGGAGGGACACTAATTGAATGGGACATACCACAATGGTTGCCGAAAGGTCAAGAAAATCCCATCAAGTAATTCTGGGCATGGCTTGGACCACTATCGATCACCAAGAAAGGTCTTCTCAATATTTGTTGTTTTGTTGTCTTTTTTGCATGTCCATCTAGTTTTTTGATGATAAACATTGGTCTCATGAAACTCATAGAGACCATCCTATTTCCCACCTAAGGGAAGATGGTCAACCCCAAGCTAGCTCCCATCTAGACATGCTTTTTTATTTCGTAAACATGCTCAATTCAGACAAATCTTTTATTTCCTAAACATGCTCAATTCGGACTGTCGACCTTTTCTACATGTCTATACCTTTGTAAATTCTCTACTAAAAATTTGCTAAAAAAAATATTTAAACTTTTAATAACTAAACTTATTTTCCATGACCTAACATCTATCCAATATAATAAAATGTAACATAAACCGTACACACAATTATTGCTTATTAACACTATTACATAACATATGATAATAATAATCATCAATTATGTTCTATCAACACTATTATATATTTGAAAAGGACCTAACATCTATCCCATATAATAAAATATAACATAAACCCCCACACACAATTATTGTTTATTAACACTATTACATAACATATGATAATAATAATGATTAATTATGTTCTATCAACACTATTATATATTTGAAAAGAAAAAACCTGCAAACTTTTTTATTTTAGTTAAAGAACAGTTACATATTTATTTATCGGCTTTTAGATTCCTTTCACATGTTTTCCCCTTTTTCTTTCTAAGCTTAAATATGGGGTTTGACAAAATTGGTTTTATATTTATAATATTTAGTTTGAGTTAATAATTAAAATTAATATAAAATAATTTTATGGTTTGATTTTTATTTTTATTTTTATATTAAAAAATATATATTTTTCAATTTTTAATATTATAATTTTTTTAAGTAAGTTTTGGTATAAATTATATAAGCAATGATGGATGGTGACTTTTTTGAAGATGGATCACATTAAATGTTTCAAAACACGGATCATTACTCATTGCTTATATGATTGGTCAAAAAACTTAAAAAAAATAATTATAAATCACAAAAATCTTAGATCAAATATTATAATTTTTCATTTTAATTATAATATTTTTTTTAAAAACTTTTATAATTTTATTTTTTGTATATCATTATTATAAATTTTCATTTTATTTTATTAAAATAATAAAAAGTAACATTTCAAAATATCAAGTTAATTTAATCTTTATTTTAAATATTTTTCAATAAAATATATAACAAACTAATATATTTATTTTTTATAGGGTCGTTTTCATCATTAGTAACTCTTTCCCTATCTCTATCTAAGTGATAACACAAGATTTGAACCTAAGACTTGTCTTCATCATTGTAACTCCTTCCCTATCTCGATTTTCATCATTAGTAACTCCTTCCCTATCTTGATTTAAGGGATAACACTTTGAACCCAAGACTTCCCGTTCGGTGAGACTTCATTTCCATCATTATTAACTCCTTCCCTATCTCGATCTAAGGCATAACACAAGATTTGAACCTAAGACTTGTCTTCATCATTAGTAACTCCTTCCCTATCTCGATCTAAGGGATAACACAAGGTTTGAACCCAAGACTTCCCGTTCGGTGAGACTTCATTTCCACTGACATTGCCAATTGAGCTACCCCACGTGAGACTTCATTTCCACTGCCATTTCCGATTGAGCTACCCCAAGCGACTTCATTTCCACTTCCATTGCCAATTGAGCTACCCCAAGTGAGACTTCATTTCCACTGCCATTGCCAATAGAGCTACCCCAAGCAATGACATTACGTTATTTTTGTCTATATGTAGCTAATATGTATATATTGAGAAATTTAATATTTCTTAGATCATTTATTTTACATTGTCAAAAAAAATATCATAAAAATAATTATATTTTAAATTAATATTTTTTGTTGCTTTGATCAACAAGGGAGTTGAACCTTGATTTCATGGTTTACATAATTTTTCATAACATAGTGATTCCCAAATGAGCGGCCCTAGTAGGCATAACTGCATTTTAAATTATTAATATTGTTGTTACTAATTATAAAAATATATCTATAACTTAATTATCAATAATTATTAGGTGGATGGAAGAGATTTAATAACCATGAAATATTCTATAACATTCATAGTAGTATACAAAAATTAAAGGTTGATATTTATGTACAAAGTAGTTATGTACTTTTTATCTTTCTAATTAAATTGATTATTTAAAAAAAAAGTCATATGAAAGAGTGTAACATCAAATGAGTGTTTTTTTTTCTCAAACACATGCTATTAATAATCCATGGTATTTGTCCATCCTATTGCAAGAAATCTTATTTAGATATTAATAGTCTTCATTGTAATATGAGGGTGACGTGATGCGAACACATGTCAAAAAAACATTAGTTATGTTTTATTGAGTATGTGGTCTAAATAAACTATGGTATTGTAAGAAAGAACTTTTATATTGGTTTAGTGTTGATTCCTCGTAGTTAAAAATCTTATTACATTTTTTTAAATATATATATATTTTAATTCATATATTAATAATAATAATAATATATAAAGTTAAAATTTAGCTATTTTTTATGTTTATTTTTTAGTTTTGGCAATGTATTCTCATTCTCATTTTTTACATTAAATATTAATTACATTACATTTCTAAATCCATATTATTTTTTTCATTTATCTTATACCATTATAAAATTACAATGCAAATTATCCAATTATCAAATAAAATTTTATGCAAATTATTTCATATATTGATTGTGCCACTAAAAATATGCATAAGGAAAATTTTGACTAATAACTTATTTATCTCTCATTATTTTAACATTTACCTCATATATTATAAGTTTATCATACACCTTTTTAATAACCACTTAAAGTGTAATCACACCGCTTCCTTGTCACTCCATTTCCTCTGCTTCTCATTCCACAAGATAGGACCTCGGTGTTAGAGGTTGGGGTGATTCAAATTCTCGGCAAGGCATGAATCTTTCCATTATATCTTTCAAATTGCATTACATTTCGTTGCTTAAGAGACGTGGATTAAATTTTAAGCCCCAAATCAACCCATTTAAAAATCAGATGAGGTCAGTCAAAATGTGCATAAGCCGCCCTCAAGGATGGTACTGCAAGAATAATAAAGGAACGATGTTGCTGCAATTCGATCTCAAGGACCGGACTAGATGAACAATAGAGGAACGATATTGCTGCAATGCTGTTTAGGGTAGAACCTATATGTCACATTCAATTGACATTTTTTTCCAACTTTTTGACAAACATTGTGTAATTAAATCCTTTGATTCTGTTATATTCGATGTGGGAACGTTCACCCATCAAAGTTCAGATGGCTGGGGACTTTAATATCCAGTAATACTGTATCGCGACACCTAAATTTAATATACTACAATCTTAGGTTAAATTCTTAAATTCATTGTTGGTTTCAATGGAAGCACTGCACTCTTGGAGTGCATGGTTGTATTATGGTTTAAGTTATATGGTATATTTTGAATGTTTAATTGAATCACCACTGAATTTAGGTAGATAGTAAATTTTGGGAATATTTTAAAATTAAATTGTAAAGCTAATTGTTTGATCCTCTTTTATCATTAATTTCAGAAAATTCCAAGAATCTACTGAAATGAAAGTGAATATATTATTCTTTTAGTTATATTTAATATCTTATGAAATTTAATAATAGTTATTGAACATGATATTGATGTCTATCAAACATTTACAAATATGGTAGGGTTCATCTGAGAAATAAATGAGGTTGTTAACTCATTGGCAATAGCTATCCAACATGCACCAAGTCATGATTAGATTTTCCAATAACTTCATCAGTATGACTCCTATAGGTTCAACAACTCTTGTGTAATTAGTGCAAACTATGCATAAGACTGCTCTGACTCCAGCGAGCTCCACTTCTCTCATGTGTAGTTAATGGAGGAGGTTGTTGTTGATAAGAATATTTAATGGCACCTGCCCCTAGCTTTCAAATTCAACAATAGCGCGACTTTTTGTTTGAAATGATATGCGGAGAAGGGAGAGTCTATCGCTGAGTGCTTCACTGAATAAGAAAAATTATATACCATACAGCAGAGCTGCGGAAAAAGGGTAATTGCAATGGAATGCTTGTTTATATATTAGAACAATTGTCCTTAAAGCTATTGGAAAGATGGAGGAGACAAAACATAAATAATTCACACATAAAACATGAATTGTTGCTCTTCTATTGATCACACAAAACATGATACTTACAATGAACCCAGTGAAGGGTATTTATCCTTTTCCAACTAGCGACTTGCCTAAAATATCTTTACATGCAACCACACACTAAAAGTCGTCTATCACTTAACTCGACTTGACTCAACACTCAAACACTCAGTCACTCAGTTAACTGACTCTTTAAGTTAAGCCAATTCCTCATGCAGGAGTATTTATTTTATTTTAACACTCCCCCTTAGTTACGACTGCTAAACTAAAACATGACTCATGAAAACTCAACCATGTCTGCTGGTTTATGTCTCAGCTAGGATTACAACACCCAAGTGTCTTCTATGAAACTCAAACACATCTTTTTCTAATGACTTAGTAAATATATTAGCCATTTGATCACTAGATTTACAAGGCTTCAAGTGAAATTCTCCATTGCTCACAAGTTCTCTAATAAAGTGATATCTAGTATCAATGTGCTTGCTCTTTTGATGTAACACACTATTCTTCGATAATGCAATCAATGAGGTGTTGTCACACTAAATTGTTGTTGATCCTTATTGTTTCTGCTTGAGTCCATCAAATACTCTTCTTAACCAAACTGCTTGACATGCTGTTGATGTTGCTGCTACATATTCTGCTTCTTCTGATGAAAGTTTCACAATGGGTTGCTTCTTAGATGCCCATGAAATCACACCTGAACCAAGGTGGAACACAAAATCAAAAGTGCTCTTCCTACAAAATCACTGTCTAGGTGCCCAATCAAATATTCCTTTTTTGTGCTTGCATACATTATGCCACAATCTCTGGTTTCTACTATGTATCTCAGAATTATTTTTCCCACACTCCAATGTGTGTCTTTTGGAGTCTCCATAAATCTGGAAATCAAATTCACTCCTTGCATGGTATATGGTCTTGTAGCTGTCAGATACATGAGGCTGCCAGCTAATCTTTTGAATAGAGTTGGATTGACATCTAATCCTTCATCATCCTTGCTTAACTTTGTACCTGTTGCAACTGGTGTAGGGACAGGTTTTCAATTTTCCATCCTAAATATTTTCAACAAATCTTTGGCATACTTAATTTGAAAAATAAAAATTCCTTTTTCAGATTGCTCAACTTCTATGCCAAGAAAATATTTCATGAGACCAAGATATGTCATCTCATATTCTTTCATCATGGCTGCTTTAAATTCATCTATCTCAAATCACCTGTAAAAATCATGTCATCAACATAATAAAGCAATCAAAATTTGTCCATGCTCATTTACCTTTGTGTACAAGGCAGGTTCAATGTTTCTTTTGCAAAATCCATTCTTAATCATGTATCTGTTAATTCTACTATACCAAGCTCTAGGCCCTTGCTTTAGTCCTTAGAGCGCTTTCTTCAACTTATAAACTTTCTCTTCATTACTTTCAACTTCATATCTTGGAGGCTGTTGCACATAAATTTCTTCTTTTAGACTTCCATTCAAGAAGGTTGATTTCACATCCATCTAATATACTTTCCACTTGTTCTGAGATGCTATGGCTAGAACTACTCTTACATATCCAATCTAGCTACCAGAGCAAACGTTTCTCCAAAGTCTATTCCCGGTAGCTGCGAAAATCTTTCTGGTACAAGTCATGCTTTAAATATGTTAATTTCATCTTTCTCATTCAACTTTGTCTTATACACCCACTTCACACCAATGAGATTTTTTCCTTTGGTAAATCAACCAAATCCCATGTATCATTTTTTTTTTCAATAGCTTCAATTTCTTCATCCATGGCTTGCACCCAATTTTCATCTCTGATTTCTTCCTCAAACGAAGAAGGTTGGAATGAAAACAATGCAAAATTTGAACTAACATCCAAATCATCATAAATATCTTTCAAACTTCTCATATTTCTCTTACCATTGGTTGATTCATCACTTGATTGATTGTTGGAAGAATCTTGATATGTTGATCTGCTTGAGGATCCATGCTGCTCTGAAAATCTTGGAGTCCTTGTTGGTGTGTCTCTATATGATGTCTTCACCTATGATTCTTGCTGCTCCTTTTCTGCTAAAACATCTTCTTCCATCAGTGGAACTTGTGCATCAGCTGTTTTGTCTACAGTTCCATTCCATGACTCTTGTTCTTTGAACACAACATCTCTGCTAATTATGGTCTCCTTTGTGATAGGGTTATACAATTTGTAAGATTTTTATTTCTCACTATAACGAGTGAATATGCATTTTTCACTTTTATCATCTAATTTGCATCTTCGCTCCTTAGGCACATGTGCATAAGCTACACATCCAAACACTCTGAGATGAGATACGATGCAATACATAATTGACCATGCTTGTTCTGGTATTTTGTTCATCACACTCTTTATAGGAGATTTGTTGATCACATAAATAGCACATGCAACTACTTCTGCCCAATACTCATTAGACAAGTTTCTTCCTTTCAACATGCTTCTTACCATGTTCATAATTGTCCTGTTCTTTCTCTCTGATACACCATTCTGTTGCGATGTGTACCTGAATGTAAAATATCTTCTGATTCCATTTTGTTTGCAGTAATCATGGAATGCCTTTGATTCATATTCTCCAACACGATCTCACCTCAATACCTTGAGTTGTTGATCACTTTGGTTCTTTGCTAAGTTTTTGAATTCTTTGAAATTTGCAAAAGTTTAAGACTTATGTTTCAAGAAGTAAATCCAAGTCTTTCAGCTATAGTCATCAACAAAAGTGAGGAAGTAACAACTTCCACCAATTGAATGTGTCCTCATAGGTCCACACAAGTCTATATGCACTAGCTCAAGAGGTTGCTTTGCTCTGTATGCAACTCCCTTTGGAAAATTTTCACAATATTTCTTTCCCAAGATGCAGCACTCACACGTACTAACAGGTTCTTTCATGGGAGGTAATTCTCTGACCATTTGTTTCTGCTGCAACAATCTTAAACCAGAAAAGTGCAAGTGTCCAAACCAAAAGTGCCATAACCAACAATCATCAAAACATGCAACTATAAAAGAACTCATCTGACCATTGTATTTCATAATTAAATGAAAGAGTTTGTTCCTCATCATCTGCACCTTTTCTATAAACTTATTGCTTGGGGGCATGTCATATATAACACTTTCTTGACCTTGAAAGGTAACCTTGTATCCTTTCTGTGTCAATTGACCAATGCTTAACAAATTATGTTTGAGACTAGGAACATAATATACCTTTGAGATTGTCTTCGACTCCCCTTGCTTGGTCAGAATGTTAACCACTCATTTTACATATACTTCCATAGTCTTGTCAGTCCCCAACTTTACTTATGTTTTCACATATTGATCGAAATTTGCAACCAAATCCTTGTTACCTGTCATGTGGTTACTGCAACCACTGTCTAACATGCACACACTAGCAAAAGGTTCATGCATGGTATGGCAAGCTAGGAACATGGAGTTAGTACTCTCTATAGTGACCTTAGCTCTTTGGTTCCCTTGATCAGCTATCTTCTTCCTACAATCACGAGCATAGTGACCAAACTTATTGCAATAATAACATCTCACCTTTGATTTGTTAAATATTTGATTATTGTTGAAGGTTCTGTAGTTTCTTCCACTTTCATGTTCATGCTCTTCTCAGCCATCTCTCTAACCACCATATCTTCCGCTTCGTCCTCTGCCTCTCGATCTACTTCTGCCTCGACCTCTGTCTCCTGAAATAAAAACCTGACTTTTGGAAGCGGTCTCTAAAGTGGAATCCTTATTTTTGTCTATCCTTGCCTAATCTGATAGAATTGAACTCATCAACTCATCAATTGTCAATGATGCCAAATCCTTGGCTTCTTCTATGGTTGCTACTACAACATCAAATTTCGTAGACAAAGATATGAGGATCTTCTCAACCAATTTTTGATCTTTAATGTCTTCACCATAAATCTTTAACTGATTTACGACAGTTATGACCTAATTCATGAAAGAATCAACGTCCTTTGTCTCTTTCATCTGAAGACTTTCAAAATCTCTCCTAGTATTCTGCAACTTAACAATATTGACTTTGGGCATACCTATATATTTCATTGCCAAAGTGTCCCATGTTACTTTTTCTGAAGATGTGATCATAATCTTCTGGAACAATGCTCGGTCCACTCCCTGCTAGATAATCTGCAATGCTTGTGCATTATTCTTCTTGTCTTCCTTCCATTGTTCCCACTTTGTATTACTGAGAGCTTGTTCTTCTTCTTCCTTCTTAGGTTCTGAAAACCCAAACTGGACATAATCCCAAACATCATTTGCCTGCAATGTGGTCGCCATCTCATTTGCCCACACATCATAATATTTCCTTGTGAACGGTGGGAACTAGAGTTGGAAATTTGAGAAGGCCATCTTTCTCCAAAAAATTATCTTTAGAAAAAAAAATTTCTCCTTTTATAAGCTTTGCAAATATTTTTTTTTCAAAAAAATACCCCTATCAATAAATCCCTTATATAGTTATTTTTATATAATAAAATCTCTTTATAATTATTTTTATATATAAAAACAAAAACTTTATAACAAATTCCTTTTCATAATCTCTTTTTGAAAAAATCTTTTACAAAACCTCTTTAAAAAAAAACCTTTATGAAAAAATATCGTGAAGCACTTTTATCAAATCAAACCCTTTTAAAAAAAATTGTCATGAATTTTAAAAAAAGGTCAAACTTTAATAGGACTTGAATAGGTCGAACCATGCGAAAAAAATTCTTTCGAATTTAAAAAAATAAAAAAATTGTAGCATATAAGACGCATCCCTTGTGGTGATGAAGAGCGTGCTAACACTCCCATGGTGACGAAGAATACCATTAGTCCTCTGACACTACACCAACAAACATGACCCGCATCCATGCAAATCGTCTCAAGGCAACAATGAGTAACACAGCTCTTTGCTGAGCTCGGATGCGTTATAACGCTTTGTAAAAATAGATTTCTCTTCTCGCATAGACCAATGCAAATCCATTCTCCTTCACTCTTTGTAACCTTTCTTTGATACCAATTTGTTGGAAAGGCAGAGGAGACAAAGAATAAATAATTCACACATAAAACACGAGTTGCTACTCTTCTATTGATCACATAAAACATAATACTTACAATGAACCCAGTGAAGGGTATTTATCATTTTCGAATTATCGACTTGCCTAAAATATCTTGACATGAAACCACATGATAAAAGTCATCTATCACTTAACTCGACTTGACTCGACACTCAAACACTTAATCACTCAATCACTCAGTTAACTGACTCTTTAAGTTTAGCCAACTCCTCATGAAAGAGTAATTATCTTATTTTAACAAAAGCTATGTAGCCTAGTGCATCTGTTACTTTCGAGCAAAAAGAACCATTGAGCATGACCATAATAGTATTGGAAAACACCAACCTAGGCAGAGATGGATGTTTCCTTTTCCAAATACCTTGAATCTTTCATGGTTTTAGATCGATCAGTTCAATATGCCTTTTTTCAATAAGATTGTTTTCTATCCGTGTTTTGAATGAATGTTTTAGTATCTAATTTTCATAAATTTTAAGGTTTTTTTATTTATTTAACTTCGAATGAATGTATAGGAAATGTGAAGTATTTCACCACATTTTGTGGACAGTAAGCAGGTAAACTCTCAACTTTGATTAAAGGGATTAGTTTAATGGGAATTGAAGAGAGTATAACACCTCATCAACAATATCTAGCAACAATAAAAGAGCAACAATATAAAAGAACTTTACATTCCACTTTAAACCACATAAACTAACCCTAAAGTTAAATGAATAACAATTATACCAAATCTATCATAGATAAAACTGCATATCATGCTAAAGTTGGCTTCATCAAATAATGTGTCGAGTAAGTTATTATAGCGCAAAAGGTTGACTTATCTCATGTCAATTGCAAGCCGAAGGTTTTAATAGACAATCTGAGACATGCTGAAATGACGAAATTGTCTGCATGGCCCCTTACACCATGATGGACACGACGACATTTACTTGGAAAGCGGGGAGGGATTTAGGATGATCGGGTTATACTATCCATGGGTTGTCCATGAAAACAACTTTAAAATATGTATCATGCAACAAGTTTTCCCCTTAACTGATCTATTTTTATCAATAGGTTATTTATTTCTGAAGACAAAAACATGTTTCCTCTATCGTGGATTGTGACTAGCCAAATTCATGGGAAACATGCATCGACAAGTTAACATGAATCATGTTTCTGGTATTGTCGAACATGACAATCCAAGTTTATGGGCAACATGTTAGATAGCTAATTCTCAGGATTAAGCTTGGGTCAGTTTGGGTAGTTATTGGTGTCCAAGAAGACCAGGGAATTAATTAAACTATTTCCTATATGTATTAATATGTATACATTGTACATAATTTATCGAGATCAATTAATATACAATTTATTTGGTTTCCAATTTGATCTTCTTACAATAGTATCAGAGCGGGTTGTTCATTAGCCCTATTGAGTTGAGCCACAAGTTTTGTGGCCTTCTTGTGGGCTTGTTGTTTTCGTGTGCCATGGATGGTGAGCGACTGCTTGTTTAGTTGTAGAAGAGAGCCAATGTTTCTGTTTCGTGTGGATAGTCACAATCTTGTAGATGAGCGTCCTTATTGAATTTTTAACACCACCAACACCCCTGATTGGAGTCTGAATTGCCGACCGATGAAAACGTTGGACCTACAAATAGCTTGGGGTATGATGAGGCACAATATAAAGTTCTCTGATATACATATCTCCACCGATACAAGGAATTCCATTCTTCGCGCAAAGAAAAATCAGATCTAGATGGATGACAATACGGACTGGAACAACGTAGATCTTCCAATTCTATTTGTTTCACTATTCCTTTGACTCTAGACTGTATATATTAAATCCCTTGCGGATCCTTATGAATTTTCCATTAGTTTTTGCATGATAATAGATCTTGTAAGCGGGCTCAACGATGAGGCGGATAGCATGAATTACCTGGTGGACGGTGGAGATTAATTCATCAATGTTTGCACCTTGGACATAACAACAAATTTTAGTTTGTGTGGCATTGTAATTTGCATTGTTGTAAGTATCTACACCATCCACATATTTTTTTCGTAGAAATCTTTTTGAAATTTTTTTGAAACAAAGTGAAGATACACTCATATTTGTGACTAAGGCCTCATAATACCAAGTCAGCCTGGTAATCCAAGAGAAGTTTCTTAATGGTTAGAACAAAATCAATGTCTACGCTTGATATAATGATTCATATAATACCATCGTCTACAAAAAGTACATACGTTGATGTTCTTTTAAAATAAGTCAAGCGGTTTGTTTGGCATCAAGAAAATATTTCAAATCTATAGAATCCATGAAGCTCTTCAACACACCAATTTGCAAAACAAATTTACCTAGGAGAGACTTGCAGGTTTTTGTCTCAATTGATCAACCCCTATAGGATGTTGTAGGAGTATAAAACTACCTGAGCTCTTGATGTGCATTTTCAAACGTGTGTTACATAAATTTGAGGTGTTAACGTAGGCATTGTATCTAGGCAGTGGATATGAAAAGCAAAAGGATTTCATAATTTGGGTTGGGATGTGTTGAAATTGAGTTTCCAAGTATAATTGTATTATGGTTGAATCTGTTATATAACAAATTGATATTTGTACGAAGGTTGTCAAATGATTGAGAATTTATTCTAGTGTGTTCTATGGGTGGGCAAAGCCACTTATTATTGTACGAGACCTTGGTTTGTTGACTGCCAAATCCCTTGTGGTTCGCTAAGTGCATATGTTGCTGCAGAAATCGAAGAAAACTCATCTGTGTGCATGTGCCAGAAGTCCAGAAAATTTGTGAGAGAGCCGCTCCAAGCGTTGATTTTTCTTATGCATCTGTTGTTGTGTTGTTTGAATCGGTGGTGGGGTGAATTTTTTTAATTTGGAAGAAAAAAACAATGCTGTGGTCAAGCATAAATTTGTTCTTACGTGGAGGGCTTTGAACCATCATAAAGGAAGGTTTTACAGTAGTATATGTATTTAAGGCATGTCAAACTGTTCATCTTTCTTGCATACACTTGCCTACTAAGAGAAGTGAAACAGAGGTACATCATACTTAATTAAGTGAAGTCAAATAAATTTGAAAAATTCAAAGTATGAGGTTTTTTAGTTTGAATTAGAATATTTTAGATATATGGATATTTGGGATATGTGATCAAATTGAATTTATTTGAATTATATTATTTGAGATATATGGATATTTTGGATATGTGATCAAATTGAATTTGTAGAAGAGGTATTATGGTTGGTGAAGTTTATATAGTTATTTGGTAGATTGTAGGTCACATGTTGAAATTGTTGACAAAGTAATTTTAGAATTTTTTTTTGTGTTTTTTACTACAAAATTTGGTAAAGTTGAAAAGTCAAAGTCTGAATTGAATATTTGAAGTTAAAGTTATGTTGTAGATGGGTGCTAGATCAGTTGAACCCAACAACCGGTTAAATTATCGTAAATTTGTTTGTATTGGGTGAATTTTCGGTGGTAGTCAACAACCCTTTTTTAAAAGTTGGTTGCTGGAGAAAATGGCCAAACTCGATGATTTGCTACAACTATTGAAAAATTTAAAGTTGTCTACTATTCGTAACAGTGTCCAAGTCAACAAGGACACACTCTATGACATCCAATCATGTTTGCAAAAAGCTAAAAGCACAATTGAATTCTTGGAGCTAGAGTCGCAATTACAGCGAGACAAAATTCAAAAGAAAAATTATGTTTCTGAATTGGTGTTTGTTTAGAACAATAATTTGTTTGATCCTGATCATCAATCATATTAGATTAATGAAGTGGTTTCAAAAGAAAATTTGAATGCATCTAGAAGTTCTAACGTGAAACCTTTTATAAGACCATGGGAAGAGATTACTCACAATAAACACATAACCAGTTTGGGATATAATGTCCTAGATGTATCTTTTCACATTCCAGTTTTTCTAAACCAATACAATTTTGAAGTGTTGCATTTCTAGATGGTGTTATTCAAGCACACGTTGATAGATGCCAACAATGTAATAGAGTTGGAAATGTGAAATATCATTGTTTTAATCTTCACCCATGTGAGCATTTTGGAAAGCGCAATCACCATACAAATAGGTGTTCCAGAAAGAAGACTACTACAAGAGAGTGACTAAATTTCAAATGGATTGCTTCTTGGGATTCGACGAAAACAACCAAGAATATTTACAGGTCATACCGAAGGATATTTTTGAGAGTGATGACCAGCCTTGCAGTGATGAAGAATACTTCTCACCCTATATCCGACAAAGGGGGAATTGTTGATGGTTTACTACAGGTTCGAGTTGGAGAAGTCAAGTGAGCCTGAGTCAAAGTTGAGTTGATTGAGTTGATTAAGCACTTCCATATTTGGAATTGTTTGAGGAGCTGTTGTGATAGTTCCATACTTTGTGGTCACCTTAAAACCAATTTTTTTGTTATTATGAGAACTGCTATGAAGGTTCCAAAGTTGGTGTTGGTTGAGACCTTGAGTTATCCTATATTGGTTTGTGGTTATCCTTAAAAACCATTCCTTGACAAACATTTAACTCTTGGCTGAGATGCATTTTTTCATTTTGAGCTCTCATTCTTGGAATTTGGTACATTCCTTCAGATTAAGGGGGGAATGTTAGATAGCTAATCTCTGAGATTAAGATTGGGTCAGTTTAGGTAGTTATTGGAGTCCAAGAAGACCTGGGAACTAATTCAATTGTTTCATGTATGTATTAATATGTACACATGGTACATCATTTATTGAGATCAATTAATATATTATTTATTTGGTTTTCAAATTGATTGTATTACACAAGATGGATCAACGAGTTCACTTAAAATTGGAGAACAATTTCTTAATCGGGCAACATTCAAAATTCACCATAAAGAACATTAATTTTAACACTATAACAACTTCACATTTTTTTTATATTTTATATTCTACCTTTCGAAAGTTGCAAAACCTATTGTTTCAAACTTATCCTAATTTGGTTTTTAACTTCATTGAAAATGTAGAGAACCTAGTCTTAATATTATGATGGTAGTAACTTCAACGTCATGGTAATAGACTCCATATATATCTACATGGATATAATATTTCACAATTTCATTTCCTTTTGGGAATAACATATAGTATATGAGGGAAAAAAACATCTTGCTTTCATTATAAATGTATGATACAATTTTCAAAAGCCTTTCTACTGTATTCTCCAGAACACATAACAAAGATTGTATCTCTCCTAGACCCTTGTATCTCTCCCACACCCTATCAATAAGAATATATATAAAAATATACTCTCTACCTACATATGTTTTTCTAACTCTGGATTTATTTCTTTGTCTGCCATCATTAAAAAAAAAGCAGAAAATTAATTTGTTGTGTGTCTCGAAAATTCCAAAGTAAACAAATCAAAATAAACATTTACAAGATTTTTGGACAATTAACTACAAAATAAAGAAAAAATGGGAAAATTGTAAAAGTTTTGAGTCATTTTAAGCCTAGATGAGACATAGACTAGCAGGGATGTTTGAGTGATAATTGAATCAATTTCTATTGTAAACCTAGCAGGCATAGTTAAGTCATGTTAAGTCATGTTGAGTCATGTTAAGTCATGTTTGAGTTATGTTGAGTCAAGTTAAGTCATGTTTGAGTTATGTTGATTCATATGGTCGTAATTAAGGGGGAGTGTTAGAAATTGTAATTACTCCCGCATGCCAGAGTTGGCTAAATTTAGGAGAGTCAGTTAACTAAGTCAAGTTGAGTGAGTTTCAGTTAAGTTATATTTTGAGAAAAGTCAATTTAGAATGTGTCTGCATGTTGACTTATTTTTGGACTAGTAGCAGCCTATCATAGCTTAATATTAATATTACCTGACGGCTGAGAAATATTTTTCTTAAAATAGGTGTGGCTCTATAGTGCATCATTCTTTTGACAAATTGTCAGCCTCATTATTTTTCTCTCTAAAAATATTGGAGATGTAGATTCTTTTAAATTTTCTTATCAACAATATAGTTTTGTGCATCAGGTTTACAAGATTAAGAGTCTCTATAACATCCCCAGTGAAAATTCCATGTAATAAAAGTCAAAAACAATAACCACGGTTCATGGGACACTTATTCCAAGTTGAATGTTGGGAAGGACATCCAAGGGGTGTTCATTTGTTGGCTTATGGCTAAGGAAATTGGCAAAGGCAAAGGCTAAGTCATTGGAAAGGCAAAATGGCAGTTTTGGCACATATATTTATGCAAATAATGGAAACTAGGAGAAAATGGAGGTGAAAGGTCACATGTTGCATGTGAGGAGGAAAATGAAGGAAAATAATTGAAGATGAAAAAAATAGAGGCCTCATTCATAAGCAAGCTTCTACGGATCAGTTGGTAACATTTTGTCATTTGAGTTTTGGAGCTTTATCATTATTCTCTCTCTCTCTTTCTCTCTCACTCTTGTACACTGCGAGTTTCTTGGAGCAATATTGTCATTGGAGCAAGAAAGGAACAAAAGGCAAGAGGAAGCAAAGATCAAGGAGGAAAAGGCAGAATCAAGCAACTACAACATGCTTTGTTGTAGGTATCGACTTTCATGTGTATTTTCTCTTCTATATTTGACATGCATGGCATTGCATGTGGTTCTTTTATATCATGACATAGGTTTTTCTAGGTGTAACAATATTTTTAGCCTAGCTTACCATTTCAAGATAGCCATGGTGTGATGGGGTTCTCATGTTTTGGTTGAGATGGATTTTTGGATGGGTTCAAAGCTGAGTGAGGTGGATCTATGGATGATAGAGCACATGTCTTAGTGGTCCCTAAACCATAATGTGGATCACAGCAAAGCCACTGGCCTAGTGATCCCTGAGCCAAACTATGGGTTGCAGTAAAGACAAGATTGTGTTGCGTCAGTAGGACTAGGAATCCTTGCCAGTGAATGGCAGGATATACGGTAAAGCCAAAAGGTGGATTTATCTACGTTGGGCCTAGTAATCCCAGGTTTGGGATATGTGGTAAATACCAGAGAGTGGGTCTTGGTTTAGGGCCTAGTGATTCAGGTTTGTATTGCGGTAAATCTTGAGAGGCTAGGAGATAGGAAAATTCCTCACAATGTAGGTGGAGAAATCTAGTTGCATCCATGTTTTTTTGGCCTAGTGATCAGGTGGAGATCACGGTAAAGCCTATTATGATGTGTTCATTGTGTTGGCCTAGTGATCCAGGATGGATTATGGTAAATCCTAGTTTATGTTGATGAGGGTGAGGTGGTTTAGCCTCGGTATGCATTGGTTGTTTCTTTTGGTTTGAGTCCCACATTCATGCATGGAATATGGCACGAGGGTGAATGGCTGTAGAGAGATTTGGCTAAGCCATTCTGTGGTCAGGTGGAATGTGGTAGTCCCATCTCTAGTTGATTTATTGCATTCATTAATGAGAAATTCATTCCCTTGATTTCCATGTGAAAATGTATTGATGTATATGTGGATTTTGATGGCTGATATGTTTATGGTAATTTTGTTCCTATTATGCTAGTTATATGTATATTTTATGACAACAACTATGTATGGATCTCAACATGTTTTTACTTGTAAATGAATGGATAGTGTATCTATGGCCTAATAGATGATAATGTAGCAAATGACATGAGGGAACAATGGTTCATAATGATTCTCAGATAAGTATGAGATCCCTACACTTAATTCTGTTGTTTACACTTGTAGGTTACATGTTGATGATATGTTTGATGAAATGCATAGCATGGCTAGTAGGGGTCTAGTTATGGTCTTGTTCAGCTTATTGCTTTTGCATCATTTTTTCCCTGTATTTTTAATGATTCAAGCTATGACTCCATTCTAGGCAATGGCATGGGTTCTCGGCCTGATAAAGTGGCTTAAATCCTGGGGTCGCTGGGACAAAACTAGCAATTTTGGCCTTTGGTCGCTGGCAGGCAAGAATGTGAGAGAGACTTTAGATTGTTGATCCTCCCTTGCCCATAGAATGAGAGCGACTATGGCCTAAGAGATACATAACAGAAGTAGGACCCGGCGGCAGTTTGTCTAAGTCATTGATTTGTCTCCTGAGGGTTTTGTTGATGATGTTGGATGACTATGTGTAATGTTTCTTCGATTCCACTTCCTTAAGGTTTCATAGGAGGTCAAATTTGATCATAGTAGCCTCTTGTCTCATGTTTACCCCAGTTGGCATGGTTATTTGGGTGGATGTGGGAGGAGGGTGTTACAGAGTGGTATCAGAGCATGCTTTAACTCTCAAAATAGATGGGCAGTGTGGGTTGGTCATGCATGCATCTTAGTTTCATGTGTGTCTCTTACACTTGCATTTCATGTGCTTGTTCCATTGGCTTGATGATTGATTATGGTTGTAGTATGGTTGATATGAAGAATTTGATATTGATCTTTCAGAATGTATTTGTCATGAGTATGTGACTGGTTGCATATGGTTACATGTTGCTTATATGTTGATTTTATGTTGCCTACTTATATCCTTGTATGATAGGTTACATTCTTGAATATTTTGATTACATGTATTAGTCTTGTAGGTTTTTTACAAGAATTGATCGCTTATGTTCAACTACATGTGTTTACGCATATGTGTAGCTGATTAGGAATTGCTTCTACGTGTTGTTGGTTGCATGTGGCAATGTGTACAATGGAGTAATGGTTGTTGTCATGCATGAGGTTATAACATGCATTCTTGATATGACCTTGCATTAATGACTGGACCTTAGCTAGAGTGATGATTATGTGTTGATACATTTATTTTCATATGTCTATATGTTGTTATGATTATGTTATACATGTATCATAGTGGTTTGGTGATTTTCCAGACAAGGTATCCTACCCGAGCTATACTAAGGTACATTGATTTATTTTTATTTGGTTTATATGACATATTATGCATTGCAGGAAAGAGATAAAATGGATAGCAATATGGTTGACTACAAAGACTCTCCCTATGAATCCGAAGAGAAACATGGTGTTGGGAACTCTTCTGATTTGGCATTTACATTAAGAACTTTAGAGGAATAGATAAGGAGTTATAAGGTGGATAATGACTGGATCATACATGCACAAGAGAAGCAAGAAGAGGTTAATGCTATAATTCTTCAAAGTTTGTCAGACTTGTAGTGGCAATGGCCACTTCGGATTATCTACGTACATGGGTATGGAACTAATGGGGCATATGGCAGTAGGACCCCTGGTAGACATAGGTCGAATAAATCTGATACAATGAGAGATGGCAGGTTTTTGTACACTCTAGATAGGAGGGGTGATGAGTTCAGGTGCTATTCTATTTCTGGTTCTAATAGACATCGTGATCGTCATTGTTATCATCCTCATAGGAGGAATGATAGAGGATACTTTCCAGATGAATTAAAGAAATCAAAACCACCTAATTTTGATGGAGATGTGAAGAAGCCAAAAGATGCAGAGGCTTGGATACTTGAGATGAACAAATTCTTTGAGTTGCATGATTACACAGATAGCATGAAGGCTAGAGTAGCTATCTTCAGCTTGAAAGGTAAAGTAGACATCCGGTGGGAATATGTTAAGCGGGTCCAAGATATCAGGACAAATGACTTGAGTTGGCGAGAGTTCAAGAGGCTTTTCATGAAGAAGTACTTGTCAGAAAGGTACTACGATAGTAAGGCTAAATAATTCTATGAGCTAAAGATGGGATGAATGACAGATTAAGAGTACATGACCAAGTTTATGGAGTTATTGAGGTATGTACCATATCTTACTGATGGGAAGGCTAAAGTTCAGAGAATTTTCAGTGTTTTTCCATTAGCATTTAGAGATCTGATTGAGTATGATGAGCCTTAGTCACTTGAGGAAGTCATTGGGAAGCTGGAGCATTTCTATGAACAATCAAAGTAGAAGAATTAATCTTAGCATGGATCGAAAAGAAGGGACAAAGGTAAAGGTAAATGGTATCCTAAGAGGACAAGGCCTTCACATGCAGATGAGAAAGAGAATGTGGCACTACAAAAGAGATTTAATGCATCTAGAGAGGGACATGGGCCACATCAACATCAACAACATATAGGTGAGGTCACTGGTCGGTTGGAGTGTTGGTCATATGGAAAGGAGAAACTTAAGAGAGATTGTCCATAGAATCAGGGTGGTAGGACTAAGATATACAATGCACCTAAGGGAAAAATTGTTGGGGGTGTTGAATAGAGTGTTCCACGTATCTATGCAAAAGTGGACAACATGTAGGCAGAACATCAGGCATCTATCATTGAGATGCATGGTAATCTTTGTGATCAAGTTATTTCTATTTCGATTCACCCTCAATCTAATTATAATTACGTTAGTCCTGACTTGGTGGATAAGTGTGGTTTGAGTAAGGAATTGCATGTAGAATCTTGGTTAGTACAATTGGCTACAGGTACAAAGAAGTGAGTTCACCATTGGGTTTTGATTTGAATGGTATGCCTACAACAACATATTTGAATGTATTAACATTGGGTTCATATAGTATTTTGTTGGGCATGGACTGGTATTATCTTCATAGAACCAAGGTAGACTACTATGACAAAAATATTGAGTGTGTTGATGACAATGGAGAGCCAAGAGTCTTACAGGGTAAGAATAAAGCCACATCAGTTAGGATGGTGACAGCTATGCAAGCAAAACATAGCCGTAGGAAAGGGTGTGTGTTATTTGTAGTGCACATTTCTAGTGATAAGGGTAAGGAGGTTAAGGATGCATATGTGTTCAACAAGTATCCAGTTTTTTAGTAGTTTCACAATGTATTCCCTAACAATGTAAACTTTGAAATGAGAACTGATACGATTACCTGTTTCGTAAAAGTAGCAAAAAAGTGACCCGATTTTGAAAAGTGGCGATGCTAAATACAAATATTTCTTTAGCATCGTTTTTGGCACTTAAATTTCTTTTATGTACATTACGTTTTAAAATGTTAGTGATTTGCATGCTAATTTTAAAAAGTGGTGATTCTCCATCAAGCCCTTTTTTTAAAAGACCTATTTTTTGACTTTAATTTTTCTAATGTCTGAAATGTAAATAATTATTTTCTAAATTTAACAATTTATGAAGTGGTCTTCTTCTTCATATTTTCTTCTTTTATTTTAATTTTTTTTTGTAGTGAGGTTTTTATTGTTTTGCATATTTAAAGAAGAAGGTAGATATTTTAAAGTTTCAATACTCAACATATTTATATATCGTTAATTAATTTTCAATGCACATCAAATAATTCTCTTAAAAACAATAATTTTTAACAATTTAAATATAAATAACCATTTTCAACATAAATATAACTAAAAAATTACACATTCTTATAATTTTTTTGCTAAAAATGACATGTCAAAATCAAAAAATTTATAGGAAAACTTTGACAAAGAATGGTTAAATAATGGTTTTTTTATGAATTTCATGTCAAAAAAATAATAGTAATCATTTTTTTCAAAAAATAATGATTAACATAAAAATTAATGTGAAAATCACATATTACAAATATTGAACACATAACAACATTAATTGAATGCTTATTCTTCTCATAAAATGTCAAAGTCAAAAACATTACATGTGTAACTAATTAATAGTTAAAAAAATCAGCTTGATTTCCAAGCATAACTTAAATTTAATTAAAATATCACGTAATCCAAACTCTTCATTCTCTAGAGTTTCATCATTGTCTTCTTCCACAATACTTTTTGCTTGATTTTGCTCATTTTCCTCTTCTAATGGATCTTTGGTGTCTGTGAATCTCCCAATGTATGCCTTTCCAATCATTCCATGTAATGGTGGTTGAGGTTCCCTTTCCTTTCTTGCCACACGTGATTCAATAAAATCCCGTTTCTTCAACCCAATTTCTTGCATTTCATCTGGAAGAAATTGAAGAGCATTAATTCTTTGTTGAATAAAATTGCACTGTACTAGATCTTTTTCGATGGAAATGCAATTTCTTCCTTTCTGTAGGCAACATGCTAGTTTTGTACCTAATTATCAAGCACAAAAGAAATAATGAAGTAAATTAGTATAATGACATATAAATTAAGAAAGAAGATATTGAAATTCAATTCCATATAATAAAACTTACCTGAGCGAGAAAATAAATCAAGAACCCAATATCCTTCATTTGAACATATGTCTATAACATAGTTAATCAATAAATGTGGTTTTTGATAAATGTTAACTATCTCTCATTTTGCTTCTTTGTCTTCATATGTTAGTTTTCTCACAACAACATCATAAGACGATACTTGGCTATGACTCTTTCCATCTACTCGATTAAAAATCATAGACATATAGCTATCATCTTTTTCCCAACTATCAATATGGATGAACTCACAATCATTTATAATGGTTGATCTTCATGGTTAAGAAGATTTGACTTTTGCCTATAACATGAAATAGTAAAAGTTCAATTAACTTGTACATAAATGAATTTTTTAACATTAATCAAACATACATTTTCAACGTCTTACCATGTAAGTTGCATCCTTGAGTTTGTTTTCCCTTTTAAGCTTGACAATAACATTGTCGTTGTATGTCTGAATTAAATGTCACAAATCTCCATAATGGTGATGATGCGACTTCTACGAATCCTACAACCACTTTACTAAGAGCTTGATAAGTATAAGGGTCACTATCATAGTCAATGTTTGGGATATTGAAACCATAGGGAAGATCTGCAATAACTAGGGAATAATCCCTTTTAGGTATGAGTTTAACAATGTCTTCACAGTCACCTTGTATTACTTGATATTGAATAGTGTGAATCCCATTCCAATTGAAATGAGTAAGAGTTGGATCAAGTTCAACATTCTTAATATGCTGCTTCTTTAGTATTTCAATCTTAGTTTTTTCAATAAAGGTTTTGAAACTATCTGGTGCTCCATTTGCATCCTTCCTCATATTTAATAAAACAAACAAATATATTTATAAGTTATAAAATAAAAATAGTATACAGATGAATAAAAATGAATGTATAAATCAACATACCTTTTTAAATGCAAGATAAAAAAAATAATTAGTGTTGATGTAGAACTTGAATCTAGATAGTTGCGTACAACCCCATCCCAACTATCTTCATTCAACAATTTAACCATTTGTTCTTGTATTTTCATGTAAACTTTGTGACTTAATAGATAAAGTAGAAAAATTTAATATAACGATATGTATAACAAATACTACCGAGAACAATATGTTGTATTTAAAAGAAAACTATAATCTAGAAAAAAGTAAAAATAATTCAACCAATGTACATTTGAAATTCTTGAGACATTTCCTCCAATGATAATTCCCCTGACCTCACATGAGATAATATTTCTTTGACAAGTTTTTCATCCTTCACTCCTTGCAATGCTCTCCAAGGTGTGATAATCATATCTTCTAGAAGTTGCTTCATTTCAGGACCTAATTTACTGTTGCTACATATCGATGGTTTAGACCTTTTGGCCTTCTGGTTTTTAGTGCCAATGTTCTCCCATATGCTAAAGATATCATTAATCAATTCCTGTATCTTTCTAGTTCTAAATGCTAAATGGAAAATGTTATCAATACCTCTAAACATATCAGTATTTACTCTGCCGCCTTTTGAATTGATTTTCTCCTCATTTTGATAGCCTATTTCCATACAACATTCCTTCTGGAAATCTATAGTAACGTTTATTTTATCGCCACCACATTTTTCTTCAAATTCACTATGAATAAATCTAACCCTTTGGATGAATGTCATAGACATCCTATAATCATTATCTGAATTATGATCCCATGCCACTAACTTTGCTTCTGTATCTGATAAACCAGCATAAATGATACATTTCATTGTTTCAAAATGTGGGTTATTGGGATATTCCTCCTTCAATTGTCTTTGAGATTCTACAGGATGGTTCTCCCCAAGCACATATTAATTGTATTCAAAACATTTTGACTTATCAAATGCTTCTTAATTGGGAACCTGAACTGGATAAAAAAGAAGCACATAATTAACCACATGAGCATATGGGTTGTACCTCATCAATGTCTTCAAGTTGTGAACATCTAGGTCATGTGGCTTTCTGATTTGATATTTACATTGCCCTTCACTTGCCTTATATATTTGTCTCACATTAAGTTGAAATGTACGAACACCCTCAATTAAGTTTCTCTTTGTCAAGTTCTGTTGAATGACATTTTGTTTTGTTTTAATAATGTCATCCTCTAAATTATCTCTTGGTGTAATGATTTTCCTGCTTTATTTTGAAGTTTCACTACGATATTCACTATTAGTAATGACTACTTGAGAATGTTCAACTTTACTTTTCTTCCTCCTAACATTCTCATCATTAACTAGAATAAAGACATTCTTGGGCATTTTTACATTTTCTCTTTTATGGCTCTTCTACTTTCTAACATTAGTTCCAATGTTATCCTCAATAATGGCAACATATTCTTCAGTGTTAGTTTCAACTTCCTCATATTCAAAAGTAACGGTCTACCTTTGCTATATTTATCCACTAGTGGCATTTTTTTTCTAATCCTTTGGATGTAGTTTTGTAGCATCACAAATTACTACTTTTTGCTTGTTTGCCATATCTTCTTCTGACCCTAGGTAGAAACTACTAACAACATTCATAACATCTTTCTCTATGAAATCAATGCCTCCCAACATAATTGAAAGACTTTCAACAAAATTATGTTAGACAAAATATCACATGTGAATAAAAACTAAGTTATAAAAATATAATAACATAGTTACAATAACACAAAATACAAAAATAAATAACAATACTTACGATATCTTGTGTAATCTCATTTATGATTTGTTTACAAAACTTTGTAGATACATCTCTCATGTCATACAATTAATATAATAACTAATATTTAATCATTTCATGTGACTTGGCTGGTTTTGTAAGTATATAAACAACTTCATTGTTTGGTACCACACACATGTCTATGACCTTTCACAACACCTCATAAATTCCACTATTACTAGTGATATCAACATCTAGATATATCTTCACATATTCACCTTCTCTTTCTTTCACATACCATATATTTTCTAGAAGTATCACTTCTTTTGATTTCTTCCAGTATGAAATCATCTTCTTATCATTTGAGGCACTTGAAATATTTATAGCTATCAACTCAGGTTTGGTTCATTCAATGGTTATTTTTGAAGATCCACCTTTAATTTTAGCAGTCATTGGTCTATCAAGATCCACCTGCCACCCCACCTCGAAAATCGGCCCACCACCTGTATTGAATCCCAACCCTCCGCCCCACCCTAGTGGCCTAATGACCCACCACCCATGTCGCCCATTGGGTCGCCGAGGTGGGGCAGGGGGCTGGGTGCCAGCCCCCCTGCCCCACCCCGACGACCCAACGACCTACCACCTGGGTCGGCCGTTCAACCACCTGGGTGGAGCGGGGGCGCTAGCACTCGACCCCTCGCCCCACCCTAGTGGGCTGTTGGGCCGCTGGGGTGGGGTGGGGGGGCTGGCGGCCAACTCTCCGCCCCACCCTGGGGGGCCATTGGGCCGCTAGGGTGGGGCGGGGAGCTGGTGGCTAACCCCCACCCCACCCCGGTAGCCCAATGGCCCACCACCCCAGCAGGAGGTTGGGCTACCGAGGTGGGGCAGGGGGGCTGGGCACCAACACCCCCACCCCAGCTCGGCAGCCTGCCACCCCAGCAGCTGGCCACCCGAGCCGGCCATTGGGCTTCCATGGTGGGGCAGGTGCCCGAGTGCCAGCCCCACCCCTGTGGCCCAACGACCAGCTCGGGTGGCGAGTCGTTGGTCCGTCAGTGTGGGGCGGGGGGGTTGGCACCCAGCCCCTCGCCCCACCCCAGCAGCCCGCCGTCTTGGCCAGCTGTTGGGCCATTGGGGTGCAACCAGCCCCCCCCGCCCCTCCTCCATGGGCCCGTTGGGCAGTCGAGGTGTGGCGGGGGGGTTGCCGTCCAGCCCCCTGTCCCTCCCCCATGGACCCGTTGGGCTACTAGGGACCATGATCGGGCCCACCACGCCCACTGCAGACATAGTGGGTAAATCTGAATCATTTAAATTTTTTATTTCTAAAAAAAATCATTAAACGTATTGAATTTTAAAACTTGCACGTGACAAAAGAAAAACTAACCTTTCAAATGCGATAATATTTCATTGAATATGTTGATAGCAATGTAGCTGCTCTAGAAATTCGCTCCAAGTATTTTAACGAACCTCAAAAACCTTGATGTGATGTGAGGAATAATGATAATGAAATTTATGTTATAGCGGAAATTACGAAATTGTTTTACCGCATGGTTAATGTGGGACTAATTTGTTTTTATAAAAACTTTAACATGTAAATTTTGTTATGGCGATATAGGGAACTATGATAAAACGAACATTATGAAAGAATTTAACATATAATTCTTGTTATGGCAATATAGTAAACTATGATATAGTGAACATTACAGAATTTTTTTATAGCACGGTGAATGTGGGATTAATTTGTTTTAGAAGATATAATAAAATTTTTAAAAAACATTCAATTGTCTAGTAAATATTATATAGTTTAAGTAAAAGATTTAGTTTACAATTTTTATTTAAATATTTAATTTAAAAGATTTATTTCATAAGAAAATTTTAGTTTAAATTTTTTAATAAATTGTGGAAGAAATTTATGGAGGGAAATACATGAAATGAAATTTTTGGAGGGAAAAATTTTGGCGAAAAATTTTGGAGGGAAACTTTGGAGGGGAATTTTCATTCTTTAAGCTATATATTATAATTAGGAGAGATTGCATTTGTATCATTCAACCTCTTCTGTTTGAAAGGCATGGACTCTTCTGATAGTGAAGTTTCGCTTTGTGAAGAATCAAAATTTTCGTCGTGTAACAACTCTATTCATATTAATGAATATAACGAAAATTATTCTACTATGAATAGAGAGTCAAATCTTCCACTTAGTCCTAATCCTAAGGACTATGATAGCAACGCTGATAAAAGAAAGGATGAATAATTTCAAATAAATAAAGAGTCATGGTTTCCACTTAGTTCCAATCCTATGGACTATGAGAGCAATAGTGATGAAGAGCATGATGAATATTTTCAAATAAATAAAGAGTTGTGGTTCCCACTTAGTCCTAATCCTATGGACTATGAGAGTAGTAGTGATGAAGAGAATGATGAAAAATTTCAAATGAATAGAGTGTCACAATGTCCACTTAGTCCTAATCCTATGGACTATGAGAGCAACAGTGATGAAGAGCTTGATGAATAATTTCAAAAGAATGGAGTGTTACGGTGTCCACTTAGTTCTAATCCTATGGACTATGTGAGAAGCTGTGATGAAGAGCATGATGAAGAATTTCAAATGAATAGAGTGTCATGGTGTCCACTTAGTCCTAATCCTATGGACTATGAGAGCAGTAGTGATGAAGAGCATGATGAAGAATTTCAAAAGAATAGAGTGTCACGGTGTCCAATTAGTCCTATTCCTATGGACTATGAGAGTAGAAAAGATGAAGAGCATGATGAAGAATTTCAAAAGAATGGAGTGTTATAGTGTCCCCTTAGTCCTAATCCTATGGACTATGAGAGCAGCAGTGATGAAGAGCATGATCAAGAATTTCAAAAGAATGGAGTGTCATGGTGTCCACTTGGTCCTAATCCTATGGACTATGAGAGCAGCAGTGATGAAGATTTTCAAATAAATAAAGAGTTATGGTTTCCACTTAGTCATAATCATAAGGTCTATGAGAGAAGTAGTGACAAAGGATAGGATGAAGCACTTAGTCATAATCCTAAGGACTATGAGAGCAGTAGTGACAAAGGGCAGGATGAAGAATTTTCAGTAAGTGAAGACTCACATTTTTTACGTAGTCCTAATCCTATGCACTATGAGAGCAACACTCATAATGCACATGATGAAGAATATCCAATAAACATTGAGTCAAATTTTCCATTTATTCCTAATTATAAGGACTATGAGAGTAGCAATGAAGAAGGGAAAGATGAAGAATATCCTCCAAGTCAATATTTCAAAAGCACATATGATCATAGTGAGGATAACATTCCTCAAAATGATGATGAAAATGCTTATACAAATGATGATCGAATGATGGAGATGTTGCCAGGAAATATTGTATCGAGGAGTAGGAACAAACCTTTTCGTATCAATCCAAGATGTTCTAGTTATACAAGGGGTAGAGAAAAATATCTGATGAGAATAAGTTCTATCAACGCTCTCATTTCAAGTGAATGTTGTCAAAAATATTTCTTGAAACATATGGATTTCAAGTTTGCATTAGAGAAAATGAAGTGATATTTTTCAATGAATAAAAGCATGCAAAATTCATATTTAGTGGGGTGCATGCAATCTACATTGTCAGGTTATGGTTATCGTATTGGGTCTTTATTTATTGGAAGAAAGGCTTTCAAAATGTTTCATTCAATGGGTAATTTTTGTTTGTCAAGAATCCAAGAAAATTTGTTAAAGAATCCCACATTTTATTCAAAAGTACGTCATAAACGACAGTTTGGGCCATTATCAAATACTGCAATGTCATGGATGAAAGATTTATTTTCAAATCATGGAGAGTGTATGACAAATAGAGAGACAATACATATTCCAAATAATTTCTCAAGATGAGAAATCTACAACTTATACAAAGAATATGCAGAAGGTGTTGAGGGACATGGTCGATTTATTACATATCAATATTTTATGAAGGTATGGAAGAAATAATTCAAGTATGTCCGTATTCCTAAGAAGACGAGGATGGGGATTTGCAGTACATGTGCTTCTATTAAAGCAAAAAGCAATAAATGTGAAGGGTCAGAAAGAGGTAAGAATTCATAACTTTAACTTTTAAAATTCTATAGTCATCAACTATGAAAATGTATTTCTTAATGGCTTTCTTTTATGTTGTGTAGATTCCATTGTCAAAGAACTTCAAGAGCATCGTGAACAACAAACAAGTGAAAGGGAAAAGTTGTAGAAGCATCAAAAGAAGTGTTATGATAATCTGAATAAATATTTGGATTTGATAATTGATGGTATGTACCAGAAGAAAACACTTTTACCACATTTTGTTTGCACACCCAAAAATTTACAGGAGGAAAATTTTATTCAGTATCACTTGGTCGGTTGTATGGTCTTCAATGGGAAAATTTTACCAAGGGAGTACTTCATAGCTCCAAATATTCATAATGATGGAAATATGACAATAACCATAATTCATGATGTGCTTTCTCATTGGTCTGATGATCTTCCTGAAGTTTTGTATCTACAATTGGACAACACTTGCCATGAAAATAAAAATCAGATTGTTTTTAGATATCTAAACATGCTTGTTGAAATGAAAAAATTTCAGAAGGTAAAGGTTGGTTTCCTTCTTATTGGGCACACTCATGACCATATTGATCAGATGTTCAGTTGTTTTTCATTCACATTGAGGAGGAAGGAGGTTGGGAGCTTGCCATCATTAATTGAATGTATTAACAAATCATACATGCTAGAGCCTACTTTTGATGTGTTGGAAGAAATAGTTGGCATGAAAATGTTTATTTTGGGATCGCATGGTGAGGAGAAATGCATTAAACAACTTAATGACATTAGCTTCCAACATCAATTTCATATCAAAAAATTTTATGGGAAAAAACTAATATGGGGCAAGATGTATTCAGCTACTGCAGAATGGGCACTATCATCAGGATTGGAATTTTTGAAGTTCATTCCATATCATCCAATATTTTCATCAAATATACTGTTATTACAATCAGTTGTTGAAGTTCATAATGCATGCATACATAATTGAGATATAAATTATTCTAATTGCCTAGAAGAAACTAAAAATAGTATTGGATATACATATGAGTACTTTGATATTGTTGATTCAGTTTCATGGGAGTCCTTTTACAATAATCAAAATGATATCATTTCAAGGACAACAAATGAAGAGATACCTTTGAAAAATCCATTTATTTTTCCACAAAATGTGTCAAATGAAAATGGGGAAAGAAACATTGTTGAACAACAACAATCTCAAGGTATTATTAATTCTTCACAGGCAGAGGAAAGAGAGATGTCTATTGGTTCCAGAAGATCTTGCGCACAACGTGAATCCATGGAGGACCTTTACAGGGGTTTAGTACAGGGTATTAAGGACTGTTGCATGATCGCAGTGCTAGCAGATGGAGATCCCGATGGCTATCCATTCTGGGTTTCTAAGGTTATATAGGTCATTACAGAAAATGAAGATGTTACAGGTTTTGAAGTACATTGGTATGCCACAAATACACACTCATTGAATGGTTTGTATAAGCCAAGGATGGTAGTTGATAAAAAAATTGGTGGAAAGAGAAAAAGAAAGGGTACAAATATAAATTGTCACTGCACAAACCTCTTAAAATTGGAGGATGTTGACATACTTGTTTATGACTTCAATTTAACAAAGAGAAGAACTCTTCGCTTCAAGACGATAAAGATTCTGAAAAGGTTGTTACCAAAAGGAACAATGTTGAGATTGGAGTCTGCTAAAACCGGTCATACATCCAGAAGAATTTTGAAACCTAAAATGGTGGGCATGCATGTGGACTTAGATGGGGCACTATTTGATGAAAGAGAAGAATATGACACATATTCATCTGCATCCAGTTAGTCATCTAAAGATGTGAATTCTGATGGTGTGAAAGAAAATATGAGTGATTTTGAATAATTGTCTAAGAGAGTTTATATAACTGATGTTTTCATTGTATCTTGAAATAAAAAAATTAATTTCCATATGGTGTTAAATTAGAAGTTATGAGTCATTTTTATGTTTGTCCGATTATATGTTTTAATTATGATGATTTTTATTGTTTAGAATGTCTACAATGCAACAATAACTTAGAGATATAATTTATGTTTCATTCAATCTACAGATAATGACATTTTGATTAATTTAGTCAGGTAAGTTGTTCATAATGTCATGGTTTTTTAATTTTATGGTTGAAAATTTCCTTTTTTTTGTATCTTTAATGTTATGGTTGAAAACAATTAGAATTTTAGCAATATTTAGTGTCATGTTATTATATGTTTAACAACATGGATGAAAACTAATAGAATTTTAATGCGTTTTAGATACCATTATTTTATCTTTATCATCATTACTAAAACATGTTGAAATTATAGTTAGGAAAGAAAAATGTTATTCTAACAAAAACATTAGTGTGTTTTTTTCCTCAAAAGCAGTTGTTCTAGTGTCAACACTTTTCATTTTCATGGTGTTTTTTGAACAATTTTTGCACAAAAATTTTGTTATTACTGTCATTTTTAAAACATGTTCAAAATTGACCCTAAGAAAAAAACATCATTCTAGTATACACACTTTTTGTTTTTAGCACTGTTTTTCATGTTTTTTTGGGCCTTGTTTGCAAGAGTTCCCGTTTTGAGTTTATATTTCCCGTTTCAAAGTTTACATTTTTTCCTGAAGACATTACATGGTTGACACCTCACAGGGAGGTATAATTTTCTATTGACTTAGTGCCGGGGCTCCAGCATCAAAAGCACCTTACAAGATGAGCAGACCTGAGTTGGTTGTGTTAAAGTTGCATTTAAAGGAAATGTTGGAAAAGCAATACATTAGGCCAAGTGTATCACTTTGGAGCACACCAGTCTTGTTTTTGAAGAAGAAAGATGGTACTCTAAGATTATGCATTGACTACATGCATTTGAACAAAGTGACTATCAAGAATGCGTACTTGTTGCCGAGGATTGATGAATTGTTCAATCAGTTGAAGGGAGAAACAATGTTCTCAAAGATCAATCTAAGATTCGGATACCATTAGGTACACATCAAGGAAGAGGACATTTACAAGACTACATTCAAGACCAGGTATGGGCATTATGAGTTTGTTGTTGTTCCATTTGGCTTAAATAATTCTCTAGATACATTCATGTGTTCGATGAATAGTGTTTTATGTCCATATTTGGATAATTTTGTTATTGTGTTAATTGATGATATACTGGTATATTCTAAAAATGAGGAAGATCATGCCGAACATTTAGCAGCAGTGTTGAGATTATTGAGGGAGAATCATTTATATGCTAAGCTTAGCAAGTGTAGTTTCTTTCAAACTGAGGTACACTACTTGGTACATGTTGTCTCAAGGAAAGGCATTGAAGTAGATCCAGAGAAGATAAGGGTAATCATGAGGTGGGTAGCTCCTAGGAGTGTGGATGAGGCAAGATATTTCATGGGTCTGGCAGGATATTACAGGATGTTCATTAGGAACTTCTCATAGATTTCATATCCCATCACAACATTGCAAAGGAAAGGTAAGAGGTTTGAATGGACAAAGGAGTGTCAGGCTAGCTTTGATCAACTTAAGGAGTTGCTGAGACATGCACCAATGTTATAGATTACAGATCTGGACAAATTCACATATTCTTGCAAGATATGCACAGATTCTTGCAAGAGAGGGCTTGGTGAAGTCCTTATGCAGGATGGACAAGTGGTATGCTATCAGTCACGAAAACTAAATGAGCATGAACAGAACTACCTGAAACATGATCTTGAGTTAGCAACGATCATACATGCATTGAAGATGTGGAGACACTATTTTCTTCGAAGGAGGTTTGCACGATTGAGTGATAACATTGGGTTGAGGTATTTTTTTGACCAACTGAATCTGAATGCTAGGCAGGCTTGATGGTTGGCCATGATTAGCGAATTTGATTTCAAGATCAGGTACATCAAGGGTAAAGAGAATAGGGTAGAAGATGCTCTCAGTATATGGGTATAGGTACATCACTTGGAAGCTATGAGTTCCTATTGTTCAGACTTACAAGATAGGATCTTGTAGGCAGGTCAGTAGGATGATGGGTACATGGAGATTGTGCACAAGTTGCAGCAGGGTACTGGTACAGGTACATGTATACGTGCAGGCGCATACGTTATGGAGTATTCTTTTACAATGGATATATTGGTCAGGTTCCGAGATAGGATATATGTACCAGATAATAGTGAACTCAAGACGGTGATATTGAGGGAGTTTCATGCAAAACCTTATTTAGGTCACCCAGGTTATTAGAATACACTAACAATAGTGAAGAAATTATACTATTGGCTGAATTTGAAGGGGGATGTAGTAGATTTTGTGGGGAGGTGTTTCGAATGTCAAAGAGTAAAAGTAGAGTGTAAGCATCGACGTGGACTACTACAACCAATTGTGATTCCCAAATGGAAATGGGAGGTCATTGCATGGATTTCATCACAGGGTTGCCTAAGACAGTGAAGCAACATGATTCCATTATGGTCATTGTGGACAGGTTAACAAAGGTTGCACACTTCGTTTCAGTGAAGTCTACATTCTCAGCTAGAGATGTGGAACATATATTCATCAGATATGTAGTCAGATTGCATGGTGTTCCAAAGAAGATTATGTTAGACATGGATGTGAAGTTCACTTCCAAGTTTTGGAAGGAGTTATTTGCAAATTTGGGCAATGATATGGCCTTTGACACAACTTATCATCCGCAGACAGATGGACCAAAAGAGGGGGTCAACAGGATATTAGAGGACATGTTGAGGATGTATGTGATACACCATCAATAGAAGTGGGAAGAGTATCTTCCTTTGGTAGATTTCGCATACAACAATGGTTATCAGGAGCCATTGAGGATGAGTCCTTTTGAGGCATTATATGGGCAGATTTACAACATTCCCATCAGTTGGCATGATTCGGTTAGGAGGGTGTTGATTGGACCATATTTTTTGCCAGACATGGAACATGAGATGCAAGTGATCAAGAAGAATCTAAAGACAACATAGGATATGTAGAAGATTTATGTAGATAGGAACAGGTTGTTCAAGGAGTTCCAGGTTGGGGAACAGGTGTACTTGCATATAAAACCAAAGAAGAGCTCCTTGCATATTGGATCATGTGCTAAGTTGGCACCACAGTTTTGTGGACCCTTTGATATCATTGAGAGGATTGGGCTAGTAGCCTATCAACTTGAACTGCCTTTGACAGTGAAAGTCCATGATTTTTTCCAATTGTCTTTGATTAAGAAGTATGTTAAGGATGTTGATCATGTGATTGACTGGTATATATTGCAGGTGGAACCAGATGGAGAATTCTAGCCAATGCCTCTGTGTATATTGTAGAAGAAGGTGCTCATGCTTTGGAACCGAGCAATTGAGAAATTTAAAGTGAAATGGAAGAACTTTGGGCCCGATAAAACTACATGGGAGATGGCAGATTATATGCAAGCTATGTATCCTTCCTTGTTTTCCAATTGAGGCAAAGAAACTTCGATATGGTAGTTTGGTACATTATTTGTGGTGGTTTTGTATATGCTTTATGATGTTTTAGTATATCCTTTGATATGTTGTTTTGATATATGCCCAGATATGGTGTTTAATATATCTTTTAATATATGCTTTGGTATATATTTTTGGTAATGTGGCTATATGTACACATGTATATGGATGTAAATACTGCCATGAGCTATGTTATAAATCTCCACTATGCAATATGGGTGTTATGTCATTATGATTATGTTGTCATGTTACGATGCTATCATGTGGTTATGTTATCACGATGTTATGATGCCATGTGGGTTGGTACTTAGTAGGATGATCATTGTAAATACCGTAATGAGATATGCTATAAAGCTCCACTATGCGGTATATTGTCACGTTGTCATGACGTTTTTCTTTTGAGCAGTTATTTCATTGTAAATATTGCATTGATCTATTTTATAAAGCTCCATGATCAATATATCTTCTTTTAGCAGGTTTCTAAGGTATGTGTGATTGAACACCAAGGACAGTGTCCCCCAAGAGGGAGGGTTCTATAACAACCCTCGTGAAAATTCCATGTAATAAAATTTAAAAACAATAACCATGGTTGATGAGACACTTATTCTAAGCTGAGTGCTGGGTAGGAATACATAGGGGGCATTCATTTGGTCTTTTACTACTAAGGAAATGGGAAAAGGCAAATGTTAAAGTTTTGGAAAGGAAAAAGGGGATTTTTGGCACATATATTTATGAAAATAATGGAAATTAGGAGAAAAGGGAGGTGAAAGGTCACAGGTTGCATGTCGGGAGGTAAATGAATAAAATTGAGGCCTCATTCATAAAAAGGTTTCTGAGGATTAGTTGGTAACCTTTTGTCAGTTGATTTTTGAAGCTCTCTCATTATTATCTCTCCCTCTCTCACTCTTGGACACAAAGATTTTCTTGGAGCAACATTGGCATTGGAGCAAGAAAGGAAAAGAAGGCAAGAGGAAGCAAAGATAAAGCAGGGAAAGGCAAGATCAAGCAGCCACAATAGGCTTTGTTGTAGTTGTATTTTCCTTGTTAGATTTAGGATGCATGGCATTGCATGTGTTTATTTTCTATCATGGCATGGGTTTTTCCAAGTGTAATAGTTTTTTCAGGCTAGCCTTGTCATTTCCAGATAGCCATGGTGTGATGGGGTTCTCATGTTTTGCTTGAGTTGGATTGCTGGATGAATTCAAACCTGAGTGGGGTGGATCTCTGAATGATCGAGCACATGACTTATTGGTCCCTGAACCGGACTGTGTATCATGGTAAAGATACTAGCTTAGTAACCCCTGAGCTAGACTGTGGGTCGCGATAAATCCAGAATTATGTTTCGTTGGTGGGCCTAGGAATCCTTTCCGATGAATGGCAAGATATATGATAAAGCCAAGAGGTGGATTTCTCTCTGTTGGGCTTAGTAATCCCAAGTTTGGGGTATGTGATTAATCCTAGAGAGTGGGTCTCATTTTAGGGCCTAGTGATCTAGGTTTGGATCGCAGTAAAACCTAAGAGACTAGGAGACAAGAAAATTTCTCACAGTGTAGGTGGAGAAATACGGTGGCATCCATGCTTGTTTGGCCTAGTGATCGAGTGGAGATCATAGTAAACCTGTTATGATGTGTTCATTGTGTTGGCCTTGTGATCTGGGATCGATTACGGTAAAGCATGGTTTCTATTGATGAGGGTGAGGTGGTTTAGCCTTTGTATGCCTTGGTTGGTTATTTTGGTTTGAGTCCCACATTCATGCTTAGAATATGACACAAGGGTGAATGGTTAAAGAGAGATTTGGCCCAGCCATTCTATGGTCGGGTGGAACATGGTAGTCCCATCTTTGGTTGGTTTATTGCATTCATTAATGAGAAATCCATTCCCTTGATTTCAATGTGGAAATGTGTTTATGTATATGTGGATTTTGCTGGCTAATATGTTTATGGTAATTTTGTTCCTATTATGCTGGTTATATGTATATTTTATGACAACAACTATGTATGGCTCTCACAATGTTTTTACTTGTAAATGAATGGATAGTGTATTTATGGCATAATAGATGATAATGCAGTAGATAATATGAGGGAACAATGGTTCATAGTGATTCTCATATAAGTATGATATCCCTACACTTAACTATGTTGTTTTCACCTATAGGTTACATGTTGATGATATGATGGATGAAATGCTTGACATGGCTAGTAGGGGTCTGGTTATGGCCTTATTCAGCTTATTTCTTTTGCATCATTTTTTTCCTATATTTTTAATGATCTCTAGTTATCACTCCATTCTGGGCAGTGGCCTAGGCTCTGGGCCTGAAAACGTGGCTTAAATCCCAGGGTCATTGGCACAAAACTAGAAATTTTGGTCTCTAGTCACTGGCAAGCAAGCTTATGAGAGCGAATTTGGGTTGTTAGTCGCTCCCTTGCCCATAACATGAGAGCAACCATGGCCTAATAGATCCAGAACAACAACAGGACCCAAGGACAGGCTGCCTGAGTGGTTCACTTTTCTCTCGAGGGTTCTATTGATGATGTTGGATAACTGTGTGTGATGTTCCATCGATTCCACTCCTTAAGGTTGCATAGGAGGTCGAATCTGATCATAGTAGCCTCTCATCTCATGTTTACCCCAGTTGGCATGGTTACCTGGGTGGATGTGGGAGGAGGGTGTTACAGTTTCCATGTTATTTCTCAAATTAGCCCACTCCACAATCACTTTGGAGTCTCCAAAAAATTCAATCTCCTCCATTTCCAACACCGTGCATAAAAAATGACACCCCACAAAGAAAGCAATTTTTCTTGTGTGTTTGTCCTTTTTCACTATTAAATCTGAACCACTACCAACATCCCACTGCCATATTGCCTAAATGAAGATGCTCCACCAAAGAACCGAATAAGGAATGTAATCGATGGATCCTTAGGCCAACGATTCCTTTTTAAATTTTTGCAACTGTGAGACCTATTTCACAATTTTATTTATTTAAACCAATATATGTTTAAATATTTATCTATATGTTTAATTTAAACCAAAATTTTTTAGTTGATTTGAGATTACAATCAACGATTAATTAAAAGTAAACATTCTTTTTCTATATTTTAATTCATATTTTTTTTTTCTAAATTTTAGGTTATGGAAATTTAAATACGTAATTTCAGTAATATAAAATCTATTATAATTTTTTTTTTTTTTAACTAACTTGAATAAATCCAGGATTTTTATTATCATGTAGTAACTTTAGTATACATCTCTACATGCATCTAATATTTTACAATGTCACTTATTTATTTGAAAAGTATATAATATTTCACGATTATATTTATTTTTTGAAAAAGAATATTTAATCATTTAAAAGGTGTGTACAAGTTTATATTTATTTGAGGCAATGCAATATGCTTCGAGATAGGTATATGTGGATAAATGTATTCGATTAAGCTAACATTTAAATAGATGGATGAACCATATTATCATATATGTTTATACATTTTTTGGGGGGTATTTCTAATGATTCACTAGAATATTGCAAATTACAATATTTATGATACAAAAGTAAAGCACATCATGTACTTTTATCTTGGAAATAAGATTATCAATTTGCATTTTTGTTCATCAAACTTTAGGTCTCCTTCACAAAGGTGCACTTCTACTATGACATGAAAATATCTTCTCTATTTCTAATCATGTAATTTTTTTGGGTAGAATATTAACATATATTATATTTTTTAATTTTATTTTTTTGGAAATTTATATTGATTTATTGTGAATATTAATATATATTATACATTTTTAGTATTTTTTTGGGAAATTTATATTAATTTGTTGCAGGGAATTGAATGTGGTCATATTTTTATATTTGGTGAATCAAGTAATATAATAATCTATATTAAAAATTGTAGCGAGAGAAGGTTTTTTTTGGTGCATGCCTTGGGCAGAAAAACCCCAAATTGTCTTGAGGAGATAGATTTCAATTGTGGTGAGTTAATTTCTAGTTTATAGGAATAATCATCATAAGATCATGCGTAGAGTTGGAGCTTCAATTAAATATGAGTCTTATTTAGTTAACTACAGGATAGATGGAAGTTCATATTTAGAAAAGGATGAGTTGGGACATTTAGTATTTGATTGAAGGAGAATGAGTTATAACTCCAAGTGATGACTGGAGAAGAGAACCAATTCGACTCAATTAACTAGTGAGTCATAACTCAACTTCCAAATTTGTAACTTGCATATTATAGTGTGGAAAAAAAAGGCACAAGTTTTTCAATTGTTTTGTGCATAAGATTGTGAGACAACACAAACTCACGAGTTAGTGAGAGATATTTTCTTGTGGGGTGTGTATTGAGGAGGAATACATTATGGAAATTATGTGTAAGAAATAGGAGTTGTGTCCTAGGAATTAGGAGGCCCTTTGTGCTAAGAAATAGGAGACCAATGTGCAAGAAATTTGGGTGAGGCAGTGGATACTTGTGTGCAAGGAATTCAAGCCAAGCATTGGAAACCTGTGTGCAAGGAATTCAAGGGAGGCAATGGAATCTTGTCCACAAGGAATCTGGGCCAGGTAGAGAGAAAGGAAGCATGAGATGGGTCAACATAATTGTAGGGTGGTTTAGGCTAGTATAACAAAGAACAAGTGTGATCTTAGTTGAAAATTTTTCCTTGTAATTGATTAAATTGATCGGTTAATAAAAGACCACATCAATGAAGATGGTTTTCTGAGTTCAGTTTTTTAAGAAAATAATTGTGTTTGTGACTGTGTTCTTACCTATATGTTCTAATTATGCTGCTCATAAGTGTTAAGAAATTATGTTTCTTGGTGAAGGAACTTTTGGTTCAATTTGCAGTTTCCTTAGTTTCATATTTTTCATCTAAGTAGTTGCAGAATTTCACAGAAAATTAACATGGTATAAGAGTAGAGATTAGTATAAAGACCAGCACCAAGTTGATTAGTTAGTGAAGAGCACAAATCACTCAAGATAAGAGAAAAGAAATGAATATATAAGAGAAATGCTTTCGATAGCATTGTTGGCTTAAGGGGGCCTGACCCAACTTTAGCATTAATTAGCCAAATGAATCCCTACACCACTAGCCCTTTCGGCATCAACCCACGGAGTGTGGACTGGAGTCTCACCCGAAGTAGTAAGGGGGGATGTTGGAACCAATTTTCCACACCCTGAGATGGTTGTGATGTTGTTTGATCTCTTCTATCCCTGCCTTCGCGCAGGTGATATCACTCTAAGGCTTGTAAGATAAACCCTTTATTCTGAGTTTCAATACCTTCGCAAAAGTATACGATTGACCTTCGCGTAACCCTACCCTGGGGCTTAGGTAATTTCGCTCTGTTGTGGAAACGTGCCATACAAATTCCTCAATTACCCTAAGTGATTTTCTTAGTTTTCTGAATACTTAAAGTTATCACCACGTAATCAAATATTCGTAATTGCATTTAGTTATTCAATGTAACTGTATTCATTCACGCATCATAGAAGCATAATAAATAAAATTCATACAAAAAATATTCAAGCCCATCAATAGAACAAATACACAAAAATTTCAGAATAACTCCTTTTATTAATATCTTCCAAGCGTTACAGACTCTATTCACCCTTCGCACATAGTTCCAGGGGTCCGCGCACTTAGCTGCAGACTTCTACCCTAGTCCTCTGCGCACTCAGCTACAAAGCCTTTACCTACGCTACAACCCAAGACTTAGGCTTCTTAATCTAAGCTATGACTCTCTTTCTTGTTCAAAGCCTCTAACTACTTAGAGCTTAGCTCCTTTTATACAATCAAATGGTCCATAAATCTCTTACAACTGACCTTACTTTGTAGAACTAAGGGCAGACTACCCTTTGTGACACATAACACCTTCGTGCTTCGCGACCACAAAATGCGGAGTATTTACAATAATACTATAAAAATTTGACTTAAACATGGGCTTTTAGCCCCAAAAATTCCCTTCGGGGATCAAACTCCTAATAGGCCCCCAAAAAAAACACCGTGACTTGCCCTCGAGTCACTCAGTAGGGGCGGAGATATTTGCGCGAAGCCTGTCCAGCTCGACCTTGATGACTACAACTTCAGCTGTGCCCTGAGCTACTATCTGCTTCACATCTTTGAGGGTCTTCTTGGTTACTGCCCCTGTGCTATCAGCCTGAAGCTGTTGTTGTGTCGCTTGTAGAGTCACAAGATTTCCTTCAATGTTTCCTGTGACTGCATAAGCTTCCTCCAACCAGGGCTTTAGTAGCGCCTTCATCATAGCTTCCTTGTGAAGCACTGCATCCACCTGTTCCTTCAGTTTCTTGGCTTCCTGCAGCTTGGCTAACCTCTGTGTTAGCGCAACGGTTCACGATGTGCCCTTAACTTCTTCATAGCATTGTTGGGGTTCACGTGCTTCTGTTTCTGTCCTTTGGATGTTTGGGTCCTCCTGCAAGCCGTTCAGGACCTCAAACAATTATTTGAATAGCTATGTGTAGTCTGATACTACACTCTCCACTGTTGCGACTGCTTCTGTGATAGTGACCACCCATTGTTCCTTTAGCTCTAGTGGTGTTGAAGGCTGAGCCCTCAACTAGAGCTCTGTAATCTGCAGGTTTAGCTCCAACTAAACCTGCTCCATCTCCGTTCGAGTGTCATGCACCCCTGTGGCAAATTTACGGATGCGGACCTCGACTGGCTCCTCCTCTGGAATGGCCAATTCTGAGACCATTCAGTAGGCCTCCTCCACAACCTAGATGATCTTCTTTCTCTGGCTGGTTGCCTTGGCCTCAGCGACAATGGAAACATTCCTTTGTAAGGCCATCTGCTCATTTGTTATTTTCTGTTCACTGTCACTTGGAGGGCATAGTGCTCATAGGCCCTCAGATCTGCAATTAATGCATCCTGCAAGAGGTGGAGTGCTTCACGTGGGAGCGCTAGTAGGTTAAATCCCACTCCCTTCAAGGCATTGACAGTGGGTCTGTTAGCCTCATTTTCTATTGTAAGTGCTCCAACCGGCATCACTGGCGCACTTGAAGCCTTCATGCGCAGTATATCAGCAACCTCTAATGTGCCAATAGAAAAGTTGGTAGACATTGTACCAACTTGCGACATGCGGGTCTGTAACTCCCGCAGTCTAGTCTGGATGGCCCCTAGGATGGTTTGTTGCTATTTTTCAAATTGCTGCAAGGCCTCCGGTACTCTGATTGTGTCACTGATGTCATATCCCTCCGTTAGTGTGATAGGGTCCAACGAGGTCTTGATCACCTTGGATTTCTTAATGGACCCTCCCTTTTTCAGCTCTCTCGGGTGCTTAATGTGGTTAGATGTCTCCTGAGGGTCCACTTCCTGCTGCTTTGTGTCCTCTTCTTCTGTTTTAGGTGAAGGCGACCATGCGCCTTTTTCAGAGCTCTGTTTTGTGCCACCTGTTTGTTTTCCTGCCTCCTTTCCTATTTGTTCTACCTTGGCCTTCTCAACGGCCTCCTTCTTCCTATTTTTAACCAGTTGCGCCATCTTCAATTTAACCTTGTCCTTATTCTTTTGTGTAGCGGACTTTCTTCCACCGACTACCAAGTCCGTGGTGGTGCGCCACTCCACCGGTCATTTATCCAACATTGCATCGATGGAATTATCTGTGGCTAGGTACGACAAATCATACCACTTCTACACAGGGTCCTTTCATGCCCCGATTAATATTCGATGGAAATAAACTTTGAATTTAGCATAGCTCTGAAGGTTAGCATATACCGTGGGCGATAATTGCGGCTTGTGATTGAAAGATATCCCGATATTCATTTCCATCAAGATCCAGAAGATCTTGCTATCTCGAACATGCTCTGTGTCCTTGGTCGCCCACAACAAAGCATACTTTGTTGCTTTAGGAAGGTTCGGTGCGACCGAGGGGAATTAGCTCTCTTCTGTTAGCTCCCACGCTATGAGCACAATTGATAGCAAGAGCCACGTGTAGTGGAACGTCTTGCTTTGATCTTGCGCTTCACGACAGTTTTCTAGGAACTCTCCGCGAAGGTATTCTAACCAGTTAAACTGGACTCCTTCGGCGCACTATTATGCGAGTGTGGCAATAGGTGCTAGAACCTCGTCGGCGCGGTACTTCCGAATCACCTTCCCTACAAGGATCTGTGTTGCCACCTTCACAGCGGGGGTTGCAGATGCTAGAGATGGCATACCCACGTAGCTTCTTCACTAATTTGAACTTCTCTTTCATTGATTCTACGAGCGCCAACTTGCCACCCTTGCTGCAAAAAATCATAGCTAGATTTTCACATGGATACGTGAAAAAGGGGCACTACCACCTCCATCGACTCAGAACTTGCAAATGATGAGGTCTGAGCCATGCGAAGAAGATCCAAACGTAAATATAGTACTCAGGAGTGGAATCGCGATAGGAGATGACAAGGGGAAACATCCAGAAGACAATGCATGGGTTTTCAAAGCCCTGACGAAAGAGGCTGAGTTCGATGTTGGGAGAGGGATCCCCCAAGGGCTGTTTTGGGGCTAAAAGCCCATGTTTAAGTCAAATTTTTGTAATATTATTGTAAAGACTCTGCATTTTGTGTCTGTAGAGCGCGAAGGTGTTATGTGTCACAAAGGGTAGTCGGCCCTTAGTTTTGTAAAGTAAAGTCGGCTGTAAGAGATCTACCCATAGTCTGTGGATCAAGGGATTGTATAAAAAGAGCTAAGCTCTAAGTAGTTAGAGGCATTGAACAAGAAATGAGAGTCATAGCTTTAGAGCAAGAAGTCTAAGTCTTGGGTCATAGCGTACGTAGAGGCTCTGCAGCTGAGTGTGCAGAGGCCTAGGGTAGAAGTCTGCAACTGAGTGCGTAGACCCCTGCAGCTGTGTGCACAGGGTGAATAGAGTCTGTAACACTTGGAAGATATTAATAAAATGAGTTATTCTATAAGTTCTATGTATTTGTTTTGTTGATGGGTTTGGATATTTTGCATATGAGTTTACTTTATTATGCTTCTATGATGCGCTAATGAATACAGTTACATTAAATAATTAAACGCAATTACGAATATCTAATTAGCATGCAGCTGTTTCACACTCCTCGACACTTCTAAGTTCAGTATCACAACAATCTTCACAAGGTCTACCATCAGTCCTTGTCTGCAAACCACATTCCCCAACATGTTCCCAAAAGGAACACAAAACAGACACTTCTAGAGACTGAGTGCGATTTGGTATCTTCAACAGGTATTTAGCATCAGACGCAAGCTTGCTACATGGCTCTTAACTAGCCCAAATACAATCCAATCATCAAAATATAACTCTAGGAACTTATGAATAAATTCCTTGAATTCCGCAAAAACCACGCGTAAAAAGATTGCAATCGCATTCTTCAATCCAAATGGAATTACAGTGTACTAAAAACAACCCCATTCAGTCACGAAGGTTTTCTTGCTCCTATCCTCCAGCGCGATTTTGATTTGGTGGTAGCCTAAGAACCCATCAGTGAAGGAATATGCTTCTTGGCTGCCTACATTGTCCAAAACTTCATCCGTGAATGTAGTCGGGAAAGGATCATGCACACAAGCATCATTTAGTTTCCTGAGATCCATGCATATCCTTATCTCATCCTTCTGCTTCTTCTCTTGCACCACCATTGGGCTTACCCAATCAGATTCTTCCACAGGCTCAATGATGCCTGCTGCTAGCATCTTGTCTAGCTCTAAGCAGACCTTCTCCTTGTATTTCGGATTGAAATGGTAAGGCCTTTGCTTAACTGGCTTCGTGTCAAGCTTTAACATGATTTTCATCATTCATAGGTCCTCGATTATTCCCTTTAGATTCGTAAATTTGGTGGGGAATAAGTCCTAGTATTCACAGAGTGATTCAATGACCTTATCCAATGTCGCATCGTCCTAGTAGTCTCCAATCTTCACGCATTTTGGTTCTGCCTCCGAAGCAATGTTCACTTGTTTCGTTTTCACCAGTGCGGTTATGTCAGGGTTCTCAATCTGCGGTCCTTAAACCTCACAGTGGCCTTCTATTTCTGGAATGTTAATCTTACGCGGATCCTCATTCTCTACTTTAGCAATTACATTATAACATTCGAGCATGCGACTTAGCTGAGTAGCCCATTCATGTTGAATCAGGTCTAAAGGATCCTGCGGTATCCTAAAGATAGTTTTTTTCACCTCTTGTAGCGCTTCATCAATACAATCAAACCTGTCCTCGAAACTAAATGTCATCATGAATCCTTCACGCAAGATATCCAATTCTCCTGTCCCATGGTGGAGCTCTATTTCTATATACCAATTCATTAGGATAACATCCAGGGTATGACAGAACAGGTGCACCCACTCAAGTTGGGGCTTTTCTCCATAAGCCTACATCCATTTGGCCAGATGCGCGTGCAAATCATTCTGCCCATCGTACTTGTCTGTCATTCGCATCTTAGGCTTCCCAAATCGTGTTCTCATCATCCTCCTACATTCACGCCAATCATCAAAGCTTCCCTTGTGCATACCCCACCATCTTGCGGGCATAGCATGTAGTGCCCAGTCCAAGGCTTAGAAGCACTGCTTTTCTGGTATCTCCCTTTCAATGCATCCAAAAATATATCTACCTCATTATAACCATCATAAATAGGCATATTTCTTACCTCTGATGACACACAGCACAGCGATCGAGTCATCATGTTGCAATTCAGTGTAGTTACTTCATGTAATCAATTCTACCAGTGTTCTATTTCTTCGTCGGAGTCCGAAGTGTAGGAACTCTCGCAATCCCATGTAAGCCGTCCATCCGTGGTCGGATTCACCCAATCTTGGTCTCACGATGTTATCTTATAGATACAATCTAGGTTGTGATTACTCTCATAATCACGGATAGGTTCAGTATAACGCGATCCTTCAGCGGGATCGAGAGGTACTATTACATGCAGAGATTTCTTCTCAAAGATCATCTTTTGCTTCTTCAGATTGATTACACCATTCATATTAGTAGCCCAGTCAATTCCCAGGAGCACAGGGTAGGGATTGCTTTCATCCACTATCTCTATTACTTCAAATTCAGAGAGCGTGCTTGCTCCCTCAATATCCACTATCACTGCCTGTAGCCGCCTCATGGGGATGATTTTTTGCTGATTTTCCATCCTTAGCTGAATCGGAGACCATTGCAGCACATGTCTCCCCATTCTCTCCCAAGTCTTCTTTGGTAGGATATTCGCAGCTGACCCTAGGTCCAAAATGACCTAATCCATTTCATACTCTCCTATCTGTGCGGTCAGTCTCATCTCTTGTCCCGTCCTTGTTTTATGGTTGCCAATATTTTGTACTACGCACAACTCAACTGGCATGGTTCCAACGCATCTATTGATGAGTTCTTGTAACCCTTTCACAACCTTATTGTCGTGCAATAACTTCATACAGGTTTCCAAGAAAGTTGTGAGCATAGAGGGGTCCATCTCCAGCTCAGGCTTATCTTTTCTTCCTAAGGTGGAGGCCTCAGCGAAGCTCTTCTTAACTTCCATGAAGGCTTCATGAGTGTGCTGCAAATTGAACTTAGCCTCTTTTGCTGGGGCTTTGCGAACCCATGCAATATCTTTTGGTTGTTTCCCCTTGTTGTCTCCTGTCGTGATTCCACTCCTGAGCACTATATTTACATTTCGATCTTCCCCGCATGGCAGACCTCATCATCTGCAGGTTCTGAGTCGGCGGAGGTCATAGCACCCTTTTGTCATGTATCCTAGCTATCAGCGTAGGAAAACCTTTTGTTTCATGATCAAACAACGTGCAATACTTGCATAATAGGCGCGTTGGATTAGTGCAATCGTGGGCATAATGTTCTCGTCCTCCAATGTTGTAGCAAATCAACTGTCCTCGACCTCTACCAGGTCCTCCTCCACCTCGGCCTTGTCCGCACCCCTCAAATCCTATCTATGCCATCCTTGCATTCTGGTTAAGGGGCCACGTTTCAACTTGAACCCTATAGGCGAGAGTTCTATCCATCATCAATTCATAGCTCCTACAAATGCACTCATCATTTCCTACTGAGCTACAAAAGTTGCAGAACAACGGTTATGGTGCTTGCACATACTTCTGTAGCAAGTGATAGTTATCTATGGCATGTTTTCCAACTACCTGACTGATAGCACAACATAAGGTAGGCCCTGCACTAGGTCCTACTTGAGATTTTGGCCTTAAAGGCATTGGTCCTCCTCCCACAATGTAATTGGCAAAGACCTGGAAATGGTCTTTGTCATGACCCTGACTCTTGCATTTCAAGCACCATACCTCCCCTCATACCTCTGGTCGACCTGTCCTGTCCTGCTTCAGACTTTGCATCTCAAGGCACAGATTATTTAGTTGCGCATGGATCTATTGAACTCCTAGATTAGGATCTTGCATCAGAGTGCCATGTAGTCTCAGGGCAATCTCCAAGGCCTCTGCTTGAGTTGTTATCTTCTACTGCGACTGCGCACTCCTTAAGTCTGGGAGTAGCGAAGCCGCAAACCACTCGTGATGCTGTCCTTCTGTCAAATTCATGTTGGCTTCATGAATTGTACATTTCAGCCTCTGATCTAGTTCCCAAGGTGTCTCGCTTGGTTGCAGTGCGATCTCTTTGAATCCCATAATCGACTATGCCTTAGATTTAGGCCTACTAAATTCCCTATTTAGTGCTGCATGGATGTCTGGTACTCTATCATTCAGGGTATCGTTAGAGTACTTAATACACCAGGTTAGCGCGCGATCTTGCAGAGAACTAACTAGTGTCGCCTTCTTTATATGATCATCTGTAACACCTTGAGCTTCCCATACAACCCTCACAACGAACCAGAATTGGTCTAGGTCCTCATTTCCCAAGCCTTTGAACAAAGGAAACTTCACTGTATTTTCCATACAGACTCTGTTCACCCTGCACACACAGATGCAGGGATCCACACACTTCGTTGCAGACTTCTACCCTAGGCCTCTACGCACTCAGCTGCAGAGCCTCTACCTATGCTACAACCCAAGAGTTAGGCTTATTGCTCTAAATCTATGACTCTCTTTCTTGTTCGATGCCTCTAACTATTTAGAGCTTAGCTCTTTTTATAAAATCCCATGGTCCACGGACCATGGGTAGATCTCTTATAGCCGACTTTACTTTACAAAACTAAGGAAATACTACCATTTGTGACACATAACACCTTCGCACTCCACGACTAAAAAATGTGGAGTCTTTACAATAATATTACAAAAGTTAGACTTAAACATGGGATTTTAGCCCCAAAACTGCCCTTAGGGGATCCCACTCCCAACAAGCATTATGGCATTCCAAAGCCTAAGGTCAAATCATAATTTAGAGGAGCCTCAAGTTTTTGTGCATGAAAGGAGTGAATCATAGTACTGTTTGAAGATAATGGGGTGGGAGATTTTATCAAGTAGGCGAAGTGCTAGCTCAAGATCCCCAACGATTGGCCCAGTTTACTAAGAATGACACCAAGGCAAGGAGGACCATTCTAGAGGGGGTCAAAGACCATATTATTCCTCATCTCCATGAGAAGAAGAAAACATATGACATTTTCAATCCTATCTTAGATTTATATCACGGTTTTAGTGATGTCTGGAAGCTAGCTCTCAAAGAGAAACTAAGAAATATTTGGATGAGCAAAGATAAGCCCATTGTCACATACTTTTATAAGTTGACTGAGGTTTTAGATGAGCTAGGTGGTATGGGCAAGTCAGTAGTACAAAAATACCTTGTGAGTCTTGCACTTTTGGGACTCCATAAGTCTTGGTGTGACTTTTAAGATGTAGTGAGTGGCAGAGAAAATTTTCCTCGATTGGAAAGGTTTTGGAGTGACTGCAATCAAGAGAAAATTCAAAGAGGGACAAGAGATGGTAGATCAATGAAAATATAGGACGATGAAAAATTTTTCGTTATACCCAAAGAAAACAAAGCCAAGGGAAAGAAGGGCCAAGGGGAGGATGAGTGCAGTCAAAAGGGTGAGAAGAAGAAGGATCTAAGTAAGATCAATTGCTTCCATTTCCATGAGTTTGGGTACTATGCCATTAAGTGTCCTACTCAGAAAAAGTAGTCCATGAAGGATCATGTAGCTACATCAACATAGGTAGATGAATTTTTTTTCCTAGTTTGAGAATGGTTTCACATTGATTTCTTACATGGAAATCTCAATAGACTATAGTGTATGTTATATTCATTTAGGAGCATCCTTGCACATGAATAAGAACAAGAATTATTTCAACTACTTGAAGGAGAAGGACATGCAGTTTCAGATCAAGTGGAGATGGTAGTATGTATGCAACTAGAGGAGTTCATACTGCCAATTTTCAAAGGGACTCAAGTAATCCTCTCCATCTTAGAGATTTCCTCTATGCTCCAATCTTGAAGTAGAATCTTGTTTCGGTAGCTACCCTTGAGGACAATGATTATGATGTCATATTTAGCATAGGTAAGGCTTACCTCCAACACTTAAATTATAGATGTAAAAAGTAGATAGGTGTAAGGAAGAGGAATTTGTACCTTCTATAGGTTGAGGCTAGAGCAGCTTTGAGCACCAAGGTAGGAAGTTAGTAGAGAAGAGAAGTGATGCTTGAGGACAACGAAGATACGAGGGAGTCCTTAGAGCAAGATTATATTACAGTACCTAAGAAGACGTTGCTCACATTGTAGCCTCAGCCATTATCCTAGTTTGAGTCTTAGTTAATTGGTAGTTGGGCTTACCAATAGGATGATGAGGAGCTTAATCCAAGGCGAGTGCAGACATCCATTTGGTTAGTGACTCCTAGTATTGGGAGAGTTCAACCCAAGTCGACATAAAATTTGTTTAAGTAAGATCACGAGAGAGTTGGATCTTTTAGTATGACCTTTAATTAGAGGGAGTAGCCATAGAGGCACACATGGTAGATGGAACTTATGACTAAAGTGATAGATTTGTAGAGCATGGTTGGAAAAAATAAGTTTTTAGATCAGATTATATAAAAGGAAGTAAGGAAATATTCTAGTTTAGAGGGAGCAGTTGCAATAGCATATAATGTGGCAGTGTTGAAGAAAAATCCAAGTAGACAAGGTTCTTTTAGAAGTACGTTCCTTGCTAAGAGGGAGTATTGAAAAGTGTAGCAAGAGAAGGTCTTCTCTGGTCCATGCCTTGGGTGGAAACACCATAGATTGTCCTCAGGATATAGGTTTTAGTTGTGGTGAGTTAATTTCCAATTTATGGGAATAGTCATCAAGAGTTCATGTATAGAAATGGAGCTCTAGTTAAAGAGCAATCTCCTTCAGTTAACTAGAAGATAGATGGCAGTTCGAATTTAGAAAAGGATGATTTGGGAACTTTTGTCTTTGATTAAAGGAGTAAGAGTTATAACTCTAAGTGATGATTGGGGAATAGAATCGATTCGACTCAGTGAACCAATTAGTCACAACTCAACTTCAAAATTGGTAACTTTCCTATTATAGCATGGACAGTGCAACAACCCATGGTTTATTTTCCATGTAAAATATATGAGACAAATGTCATGGGACACGTATTCCAAGTTGAATGGTGGAAAAAACATCTTAGTGGGTGTCTCTTTTAGGCAATAAATGGCTATGGAAATTGGAAAAGGAAATGTGGCAATAACTAGAATTTTATTTACAAAAATAAAGGAAAATATGAGAAAAGGAAAGTGAAGAGTCACAAATTTTTCATGAGGAGGAAATTAAAGGAAAAATGAAGAAAATAAATGCCTCAATACTAAAAATGATTTTGAGGATTAGTTCACAGTTTTTTTTAGTGTGATAAGCCTTTTGAGAGTTTTTGGGTGGAGCTCACTTCTCTTCTCTCATTCTCTCTTACCCTTGCACACTTAGAGTATTCTTGGAGCATGCTTGGAGCACTCCAGTATTCATTGGATTTGGATAAAGGAGGCAAGGAACGCGAGAAAGGTCAAGGGGACAATGTGATCAACATCTAAAATGAGCTTTTTTTGTAGGTATCAAGTTGCATGTATGATTTCCTTATTAGTTTTGGCATACATGGTATATGAATGTGATTATTTGTTTATGATTTTTCATTAGCATGGAGGATTTCCTAGATTGACAATGGTTTTTCCTATCCTTTCCATTTACTGGATATCCATGGTGTTCTAGGTTTTTCCACTTACTGTTTCTGATTGTTGCCTAGGTTCCTTATTTTTGTGGGTTGAGTTACTATTTCCTGGAGACGTTGGTTGGAACAAATGCTCTGGAGCTGTGGAACAAATTGGGTTGAGATACTAGTCCTAGAGCCTTGGTTTGAAAAATTCTCTAGAGCCCTTGGTGGGTTGAGTTACTAGTCATGGAGCCTTGGTTGGAAAAATGAACTGGAGCCCTTCAAGGTTTTGGGTTAAGCTATCAGCTCTTAGAGCCATAGTTGGAATAAACACTATAGATCCCTAGACAACTTGGGTAGAGACAGATCTGGTTATGGTTACTGATGTCCAATTGTGAGCTAGAATCACTAGTTGATATTAATTTCTCTAGGGATATATTGTTTTTTGCTTAGATAATTGCATTTCTTCATTAACACATTAAGTTCATCCCATATCGTCATTACATTATTCATATTTAAATCATTATCATCAACATATGCAACTATGTAGAAAGGAAAACATCATCGTCATCATCAATGCAACGAAACACAGAGGAATAATAGAAGAAAAGCATGCACACATAGAGACACCAAGATTGGTAAGAGACTAGGGAAAAACCCACTATGGGGAAAACCCTTTTAAATTATTCCTCTTAGATTTTCCTCAAATCATTCAGCAAAAGAAAGTGCAATGATCCATATATTTGGCCATGAAACAAACCAGTAAAACAACTATTCCATCCATGAAATGTACCTAATCATGCTTATACTCAAAACCCTGATTCTTAGGTCTGTAATATATTGTCAACATATGTATTCAACTTTTAAATGTTGTTGTCACTAGGTGAAGTCTTTGGAATACTGAAATTTCATCTTTTAGTCTTGGACACACAGAGGAGGAATTGTGCAAGCATCTATGGTAGTCTTAGAAACTCCTTGGTGAATTGTATGCATGCGTCCTAGGAGAAAACACACTCAAATATACCTCAAACCCCCATACACCCCCTTGTTATTTGGAATTTTACATCTACGGATAAATACAATTTCCCTAGGTGGGTAGCTACACCTAGAAAAATAGATTTAAAGAGTTTATCCTTTTTCTATAGAAGATAAATAAGACAAGGGACCTACTTGTTATCTTTTGCTTTCCCTTTGTCTCCTTTGTATGGCTCCCATCACTCCTTCTCAAACTTAATCCACTCGAGAAGTACCTGCAATCATAAACAAAGGACAAAAACCAATCAAAGAAAGAGATCTATCTACTATAAGCAAATGGAATCAAAAGAATTTACACATATAATCATCATACATAAAGACAAGAATATGGAAAAAGGTGTAAAAAGCTTTATTAAGTAGAAGGAAGAGTTACAACCATGAAGTCCAATCCAATGTCACTCCTCCAGCTTGAGTGCCATCCAACATCACATCAAAAGCACAACACTCTGGAAGCATAACAATACTTTCTTACAATCTCAAACCCCATACCAATAGAATCTCCTTACAAATTCTCAAAGTCTAGCCCTTGATCACTTAGTTGAGTGCTCAATTTATAGGAAAATTGAGGTGGTTTGGTCATACATGAGGGTATTGAATGGCCTTCCAAACTTAGAGTTAGTTTCCATGGAGGAAGGGATGAGAGGATAGGATGTTACTTAACTCATTCCCTATCCAATTTTGAGTTCATAGGAGATGATAAGTGTTGGAATCTTCTAGAAGGCTCCAAAAAAAAGGAATATTCCAAGAACCCTATGAGGATTTTACTCAAACTCGCCTAGCGCAGGTCAAAGTGGGCCTAGATTTACTGAAATTTACCCTTACATGGGCCTATCTGCATTGAAGTGCATTTAACCCTGAACAAGGCTACGTTAGTCCCCGAAGAAGGCATTTATTGAGGTCTTTAGGATAGGAAAATTTCAGGGAAGGAGGCATTCAAAGTGATGACTTGTCTAGGGCATGTAGCAACTAGATTAGGGTTTGATGAGCCCTAATAGTACTGATCTGGATGTTGGGAGTGATGTGCCCAAATGGATTTGTAACAACTGCCCCCTAAATCATGAAGTCGAAAATGATAATGTCATGTGATATGCTTTACGATGTGATGAGGAGGTTTCGAAGACGATGGTGACCTGCATCAATTACAATACATAATATCATGATATTTTGGATTTTTTATGAATTGCTAAGGGAAGGCATACCCATGCTCATCATATAAGATTTTAATTACATGTACATAAATAGTAATCTACAGATATAGAGTTGGGTCCCTATAATACTAGTGATTACCCCATTACTATTGTAGTTATACCCCTTATTTATATTGTTGTGCCCCTATTACCCCCATGTTGTTATTTCTGTGCCCCATAGAATCCCTCTATTGTTATTTTTGTGGTTTTATATTATTATTGTTAGGTCAGTTGGATTATATTGGGACTCCTTAGACTCCTATATATAGAAAGGAGGTTTTGTCATTTGTATCATCCAAGAATTGTTCATTTATGTAATGTAAAGGAGGTTTCCCCCTCGAAGAGGCTGGATTCTAAGGCGTGGATCTCTCTTTTCTATCTTTTTGTGAGCTGGTTTCATAACATTTGGTATCAGAGCTTTGGATTCTAGGGTTTCGCTGCTCCAAACAGGTCATCGTGGAATTTTCACTATAACTTCTTTTATGTGACGTTTTAGAACTCGCAAAAAAAAACCCATTTGTGAAGAAATCGCGTTGAACCTTGGGTCCGAATTTCAGAGCATTTCGCACGATATTTCGGAGATATGATCTGAGGAAGTTGGTCTTTTTGCAGACTCCTGAATTACATTCAAAATAGGTGACCTGGGGAAAATTGTCATAACTTTCTCTCTGGGGATCGGATTGAAATTTCATAAGAAGGTACAGAAAGAGGATGGACTGTAGTTTCTCGTATGCATGTTTCAGATTCAAAGGTTGAAACAGTGACTCGTGGCACGTCGTACAAGTTCGCTCTACTGAACTAGTCTAAAAGCAAGTCACTGCGGGAGATTTCACATAACTCTTCCTTGGAGAATCCAATTTGGGTCAAACTTGTGGCATTAGAAAGAGGACACAGAAGGCTACTACAGGTCACAATTTCAGAACTGGATGATCCGAAATTACAGAGATACATCAGATTCAATATCAGGCTTCTATAAAGTGAAAAAAGGTGTGTAGTTTTTTTTTTAATTTTTGTGTAAGCTTGGTTTAACGGAATTCAAAGGGCATAGTAAAGCATTATTATCGGTAACTGATGCCCCAAGGAAAGAAAATGCAAACACCTAGTAAGGAACCTGAAAGCTCTAGCATGACTCATGAAGAAGAGGAAGAAATGCTACATGATATATCAAAATTACAAGAACAAGTGCAACAAATGTCACGCTCACAAAAGCTAACAGAAGCTAAGATAAGTGGCGTGGAATCTAAGATAAATGGCGTGGAAGCTAAGATGGATGATTTGAAGATAGATTTGAAGACAGATTTGAAGAAAGACATGGCAAATTTGAAGACAGATTTGAAGACAGACATGGCAGATTTGAAGACAGATTTGACAAATTTTCTACAAGAGATACTTACTAATGGTGAAAAGGTTGTAAAGGAAACTCATGATGTGAACAAAAGTAATGTTAATCATGATTCCATAGATTCTAATGTTGGATCGAAGACCCACCATATTCCAAAAATCGATATGAGGAAGTTTGATGGCAAGGATCCCGCCACATGGATATTACAGATGGAGCAGTTCTTCGATCTCAATAATGTGCAAAACACACAAAAGGTACGTATGGCAACTGTATATTTGGAACCAAATCAGTTTGTATGGTATCAATGGCTTTGCTCTCGTAAAAAATTTATCACTTGGGCAATTTTTACGGAAGAATTGATAGCACATTATGAAGATACAAAAAGCAACACTTTTTTTAGCCAATTGATAAGTCTCAAACAAAAGGGTTCAGTAATGGAGCACATTGAGGAGTTCCAAAAATTGAACATAAGGGTAAAAGATATTCCAGAGGAGCATAGGATTGATGTGTTCATAGGGTCTTTAAAGGATAATATCCAACATGATGTTCGCCTTTGGGAACCTGATTCATTAGAGAAGGCATTCAGGTTAGCAAGAAAAATGGAAAGCAAAATTATGGCAACCAGGAAGCATACCACTCACAACTATAAAGATGGAAGTGTTGTTGCCCCTAGTCTTCCACAACCTATAAGGTTGACACCACAACAATTGGAAGAAAAAAGAGCAAAAGGGCTTTGTTACAGTTGTGATAGCAAATACACTAAAGGTCATAAGTGTGCTGAGAAGAAATTATTCTACATAGATTGTGAAGAGGAAGAAGAAAAGGAGCAAGAAAGGTCAAAAGAAGAAGATATACTCCAGGAACAAAGCCTAGATGAAGAACAAATAAATCCGACCATATCTTGTAATGCATTGGCGGGAATTACCACTCCTCAAACCATCAAGATAGAAGGACAAATCAAGAAGAAAAAGGTAATAGTGTTGATTGATTCAGGAAGCACCCACAATTTTATTCATTGTAGGGTAGCAAAAGAATTGAATTGCTTCCTATATCCAGCACCAGAGTGTCAAGTGATGATTGCAAATGGAGGAACAATAAATTGCTCTGGAAAGTGCCATAATATCAAGCTATCCATGGGAGAATATGTATTGACTAGCCCAATGCTTTCCATTCCAATGGGAGGTGCTGATGTTGTACTAGGAGTCCAATGGCTACAATCCTTGGGTACAATAGCTTTTAATTTTCAAGAACTTTTCATCAAATTTTCTACGGAAGGAAAGGAAGTTGAATTAAGGGGTATTGCAGGGAAACCAGGAAAGATAATCAGCTCTAATGGTATGACAAAGCTTCTAAAAAAGGAGCAAAGAGGTGTAATTGCACAATTATGTTCGCTAGATGTTTCCACATTGGAATCATCTATTTCTCCAGATCTCCAAAAAGTCCTGGACAATCATTCCAAGGTATTTGAGACTCCCAAAGGTCTCCCACCTATGCGTGATCATGATCATGCTATTCATCTGATTCCAGGAAGTGTTCCTCCAAACATCAGGCCGTACAGATATCCCTATGTCCAAAAAAGTGAAATTGAACGTATGGTTGCAGAAATGCTAGAGGCTGGTATAATTCAACCGAGTCAAAGTTCTTTCTCTGCTCCAGTAGTATTGGTGCACAAGAAGGATGGATCATGGCGCATGTGTCCGGATTATAGGGAGCTCAACAAGCTCACTATTAAAGATAAGTTCCCCATTCCTGTCATTGATGAATTACTGGATGAATTGCATGGATCAATTTACTTCACCAAGTTGGATCTTCGTTCGGGATATCATCAAATCAGAATGAAGATTGAAGACATTCCGAAAACGGCATTTAGAACTCATGAGGGTCATTATGAATTTTTGGTCATGCCTTTTGGCCTTACCAATGCACCTTCAACATTTCAAGGTTTGATGAATTCAATTTTCAAACCATTCCTTAGAAAATTTGTGTTAGTATTTTTTGATGATATACTAATCTACAACAAGTCTTGGAAGGATCATGTTGAACATGTTGACAGGGTGCTACAACTATTGGAGGAGAAACAATTATATGCAAAAAGATCCAAATGTTTCTTTGGAGTCCAGGAGGTGGAATATTTGGGTCATATTGTATCTCATGAAGGAGTTAAGGTAGACCCTAGCAAAATTAAAGCCATTAAGGAATGGAAAATCCCCACATCCATAAAGCATCTGCGAGGATTTCTTGGGTTGACAGGGTATTATCGCAAGTTTGTTAAGAATTATGGGAGAATAGCAGCACCTCTAACAACATTATTGAAGAAAGATGCATTTTCATGGACTCCGGAAGCAACAAAGGCCTTTGAACATCTTAAAGAGGCAATGTGCCAAGCACCGGTCTTAGCTACACCGGACTTCACAAAAACCTTTATTGTGGAATGTGATGCTTCAGGAAATGGAATTGGTGCTGTTCTAATGCAAGATGAAAGACCCATTGCTTTTGAAAGTCGTCCAATCAAGGGAAAGTTTTTAAGCAAAGCTATTTATGAGAAGGAAATGTTGGCAATACTCCATGCACTTAAGAAATGGCGACCCTACCTAATGGGAAGACACTTCAAGGTAAAAACGGATCATGATAGCCTTAAATACTTTTTAGAACAAAGATTATCCTCTGAAGAGCAACAAAAGTGGGTCACAAAGATGTTGGGTTATGACTTTGAAATCATCTACAAAAAAGGGAAGCAAAATGTGGTGGCAGATGCACTCTCAAGAAAGGATGAGGATGTGGAAGCATTGTTGTGCGCCATTTCTATTATCCAACCAGATTGGATAAACGAAGCAAGGGAGGAATGGAAGAATGACGAAGAAGTGTGGGCACTTATTCGAAAGCTACAACAAGATTCCAGTACGTCTGATACATTTAGCTGGAAAATGATTCGTTATGGTACAAAGATCGCTTATACCTCTGTAAGAATTCCCAGCTAAAACAAAAGATTCTTATGGAATTGCACACTTCTCCCTTAGGAGGGCACTCAGGATTTTTAAAAACTTACCACAGGGTTAAGAAGGAATTTTTTTGGGATGGCCTTAAATCAGATATTCAAAAGTTTGTGGCGGAATGTTTGGTTTGCCAACAAAATAAAGTTGAAACAATTAAGACACCGGGTCTATTACAACCTTTATCCATTCCAAGCCAACGTTGGGAGGAGGTTTCAATGGATTTTATCACAGGTTTACCCAAGTCTGAGGGAAAGAGTGTCATCATGGTGGTAGTTGACAGACTTACCAAGTATGCACACTTTTGTGCATTATCACATCCATTTAAAGCCAGTACAGTTTCTACTGCATTTATGGAAACAATTCAAAAGCTACATGGAAACCCAAAGATTATTGTAAGTGACAGAGATCCCATTTTCACTGGAAATTTTTGGACAGAATTATTTTCTTGTCTTGGTACTCAGTTAGCTCATAGCTCATCTTATCATCCTCAATCTGATGGGAAAACTGAGATAGTAAACAAATGTTTGGAAGGATATCTTCGTTGCTTTGTATCTGATAAACAGACACAATGGGTCAAATGGTTGCCTCTGGCTGAATGGTGGTATAACACTTCCTTCCATACAGCAACAAAAATGACCCCATTTATGGCACTTTATGGGTATCAACCACCATCCATCACATCATATTTAAGAGAAAATTCTAAGGTTCAGGCAGTGGAACATCACATCGAACATCAACAACAAGTCCTCCAACTCTTAAAGGATAACCTCGTGTTGGCACAAAATAGAATGAAACAACAGGCAGATCAACATCGCAGTGAAAGAAGTTTTGATGTAGGTGATTGGGTATTCCTACGGCTACAACCATATAAGCAAATGTCCCTAAAGCAAGCTAAGAAGGATAATAAATTATCACCAAAGTATTATGGTCCGTACAAGGTGTTGCAAAAGATTGGTACTATGGCATACAAATTGGAGCTTCCTGCAGCTTCTCGATTGCACCCAGTTTTCCATGTTTCATGTTTAAAGAAGGTTATAGGCGACAAGCTCCCAATTCAAACAATATTGCCAGAACTTGACGAGGAAGGAAAAATTATATTGGAACCGGAAGCAGTCACAGAAACAAGAACTCGACAGCTACGAAATCGATCAATTTCAGAGTATCTTATCAAGTGGAAGAACTTATCCGCTGAAGATTCCACATGGGAGGATGAGAATTTTATGCAGAAGTATCCAGAACTACTCAAGCGTTGAGGACAACACTTTTTTGAAGGAGAGGGGCATGTTGGGTCCCTATAATACTAGTGATTACCCCATTACTATTGTAGTTATACCCCTTATTTATATTGTTGTGCCCCTATTACCCCCATGTTGTTATTTCTGTGCCCCATAGAATCCCTCTATTGTTATTTTTGTGGCTTTATATTATTATTGTTAGGTCGGCTGGATTATATTGTGACTCCTTAGACTCCTATATATAGAAAGGAGGTTTTGTCATTTGTATCATCCAAGAATTGTTCATTTATGTAATGTAAAGGAGGTTGCCCCCTCGAAGAGGCTGGATTCTAAGGTGTGGATCTCTCTTTTCTATCTTTTTGTGAGCTGGTTTTATAACATATAGACCCATGATGGGATGACCATCTGTGTAAAGCCATCGTACGGATGATTTGGTACTTTCCTGAAATCGCAACCCGGATGGATGAAACTAGATCTGAGGTCTTCTATCTCACTTAATCATTCACTCAAGTACGTGTCTAACCATGTGAATATGTGATTGGAAGTCGAACATGGGAAGACATTGTCTGATTACCAGCCAATGATGTAAGCTGTTAACATAGGCGAGAGAAATCACCAATAATGATAATGATCCTCAAGGTACTATAGTACATTCTGCATGGTGTGAATAGATGTTTTGATGTCGAACACCATACAAAGTCTTTTGGTCGAAGGGTAGTGATGTCAACCTATCGCTAGAAGCAAGAAACTTTCCATTGATGTATGCAAGCCTCAAGGTACTAAAAGGGTGTTTCCAAGTCAACATCTTGGATAATGTGCTGATTTCAACAAGAAGCAACTCGTCGCAGGAGGGCCTTGATGTATCCCACATCAATGACAAGAAATGAGTGTAATGCATTTTGGAGATGGAGTGACTGACGACAGAAGTTTCAGGAATGGTGGTCATGAAAATGAAGATTTATGAGTATTGCAAAGGATCAATTTTGATTGAGTGACTTCTCTTGAACATGTCGGTGACACTGAATGAATTGGCAGCATTGACCAAAAATCAAAGTAATGGATGGTATGATAGACCATTGGTATGATAACCATCAAGCAAACAACCCAACCCAAATAGTCACAGTGATGAATTGAAAGTGTCATGTTCAAGAGCGACCCACTACCATAAAGTAGTTTATCCCTTTTCCCATTTTCTCCAATCATTGTTGACCAATACCTCTTTATTTTTTATCAAGCTTGAGAAGGATAACATATGCTTGTTGTATAATTCCACCCTTCGGGTGAATCCATCTCTATGTGATGTTTTAACGACTCTCGTGAAGGTGAAACTTGGTCTTGTCGTGATGGACAAGTTTGTCTCTATTTGATATAACAATGTAAACTTTGAAACGGGAACTATAAACTCAAAAAGAGAACTCTTGCCAAAAAACCCCAAAAAAACATCAAAAATAGTGCTAAAAACGAAAAGTGTGTATACTGGAACGATGTTTTTACTTTTTAGGCGTTAATTTTGAACATGTTTTAAAAATGGCAGTGACTACGAAATTTACTATGAAATTTTCGTGCAAAATATAGCTTCAAAATGAAAGTGATGATACTGGAATAATGATTTTTATTTTTAGGATCAATTTTCAAAATTTTTAAAAAATGCTAATAAAACCAAATTTTTATGTGTCAAACAAAGTTGTTTATGAGGAAAATAACACATTAATTTTTTTGGTAGAATATCATTTTTCTTTCCTAAGTATAAATTTAACATGTTTTCAACCATAACATGCTAGATACAAAAGAAATTGAAAGTTTTTCAACTATAAAATTAAAAAACCATGACATTATGAACAAATTACATCACTAAATGAATTCAAAAGTCATTATTTGTATATTGAATAAAACATACATTATATCTCTAATTTAATATTGCATTGTATAGATTTTAAAAAATAAAATTTATCATAATTAAGACATATAATCCAACAACATAAAAATGCCTCAAAACTTCTCATTTAACACCATATGGAAAAAGATACGATCCATACATCAGTGATATAAACTGTCTTAAACAATTATTCAAAATCACTCATATTTTCTTTCACACCATCAGAATTCACATCTTCAGGTGACTGACTGGATGTTGATGAAGATGTTCCATATTCTTCTCTTTCATCAACTAGTGCCCTATCTGAGTCCACATGCATGCCCAACATTTCAGGTTTCAAAATTCTTCTAGATCTACGACTGGTTTCAGCAGACTCCCATGTCAACATTGTTCCTTCTGGTAACAACCTTTTTAGAATCTCTATTGTCTTGAAGTGAAGAGTTCCTCTCTTTGTTAAATTGAAGTCATAAACAAGTATGTCAACATCCTCCAATTTTAATATGTCTGTGCGGCGGTGATTTATATTTGTACCCTTTCTTTTTTCTTTTCCGCCATTTTTTTTGTCAACTACCATCTCTGGCTTATACACACCATTGAATGGGTGTGTATTTGTGGCATACCAATGTACTTCAACACTTGTAACATCCTCATTTTCTGTAAAGACCTTTATAACTTTAGCAACCCAAAATGGATAGCCATTGGGATTTCCATCTGCTAGCACTGCAATCATGCAACCCTCCTTAATATCATGTACTGAACCCCTATAAAGGTCTTCCATGGCTTCACGTTGTGCACGAGATATTCTGGAACCAATATACATCTCTCTTTCCGCTGCCTGTGAAGAATTAATAATACCTTGAGATTGTTGCTGTTCAACAATGTTTACTTCCTCATGTTCATTCGACACATTTTGTGGCCAAATAAATGGATTTTTCAAAGGTATATCTTCATTTGTTGTTGTTGAAATGAGATCACTTTGATTATTGAAAAATGACTCCCACCAAACTGAATAAACAATGTCAAAGTACTCATATGTATATCTAATACATTTTTTAATTTCTTCCAGGCAATCAAAATAATTTATATCTCTATTCTGTCTGTGTGCATTCTGAACTTCACCAACTGATTGTAATAGCAATATTTTTTATGCAAATATTGGATGATCTGGAATGAACTTCAAAAATTTCAAACCTGATCACGGTGCCCATTCTGCAGTAGTTGAATACTTCTTGCCCCATATTAGTGTTTTCCCATCAATTTTTTTGATACGAAATTGATGTTGGAAGCTAATGTCATTAAGTTGTTCAATGCATTTCCCCTCACCATATGATCCCAGAATAAACCTTCGCATGTCAACAGTTTCTTCCAACACATCAAAGTAGGCTCTGGCATGTATGATTTCTTAATACATTCAATTAGTGATGGCAAGCTCCCAAATTCCTTCCTCCTCAATGTGACTGAAAAACGATTGAGCATCTGATCAATATGGTCATGAGTGTGCCCAACAAGAAGGAAACCAACCTTTACCTTTTGAAAAATTCTCAATTCAACAAGCATGTTTAGATATCCAAAAATAACCTGATTTTTATTTCACGGCAAGTGTTGTCCAATTGTAGATACAAAACTTCAGGAAGATTACCAGACCAATGAGAAATCACATCATGAATTATGGTTATGGTCAGATTTGCATCATTATGAATATTTGGAGCTGTGAAGTACACCCTTGGCAACATTTTCCCATTGAAGACCATACAACCAACCAAGTGAAACTGAATAAAATTTTCCTCCTGTAAATTTTTGGGTGTGCGAACAAAATGTGGTAAAAGTATTTTCTTCTGGTCCATACCATCAATTATCAAACCCAAATATTTATTCGGATTATCATAACACTTCTTTCGATGCTTGTACAACTTCTTCCTTTCATTTTTTTGTTGTTCGCGATGCTCCTGAAGTTCTTTAACAATTAAATCTACACAACATAAAAGAAATTCATTAAGAAATATGTTTTCATAGTTGATGACTATACAATTTTAAAAGTTAAAGTTATGAATGCTTACCTCTTTCTGAGCCTTCACATTTGTCCCTTTTTTATTTAAGAGAAGCACATGTACTGCAAATCCCCATCCTTGTTTTCTTAGGAATATGGACATTGTTGAATTCTTTCTTCCATACCTTCACAAAATATTGATATGTAATAAACTGGCCATGTCCCTCGGCACCTTTTGCATATTCTTTGTATAAGTTGTAGATTTATTGTCTTGAAAAATCATCTGGAATATATATTGTCTCTCTATTTGAAATACACTCTCCATGCTTTGAAAATAAATATTTCATCCATGACATTGCAATATTTGATAATGGCCCAAACTGTCTTTTATGACGTACTTCTGAATAAAATGTGGGATCCTTTTCCAAATTTTCTTGAATTCTCGAGAGACGAAAATTCCCAATGGAATGAAACATTTTGAAACCTTTTCTACAGATAAATAAAGTCCCAATATGATAATCATAACCTGACAATGTAGATTGCATGCACCCAACTAAATATGAATTTTGCATGCTTTTATTCATTGACAAATATCTCTTCCTTCCTTCTAATGCAAATTTGAAATCCATATGTTTCAAGCAATATTTTTAGCAATATTCACTTGAAATGAGAGCACTGATAGAACTTCTTCTCGTCAAATATTCTGCTCTACCCCTTGTATAACTAGAAAAAATTTCATTGATACGAAAAGGTCTGCTCCTACTCCTCAATACAATATTTCTTGGCAACATCTCCATCATTGGATCATCATTTGTATAAGGCTTTTCATCATCATTAAGAGGAATGTTATTCACACTATGATCAGCTCTGCTTTTCAAATATTGACTTGGAGGATATTCTTCATCTTCTGCTTCTTCAGTGCTATTGTCGTAGTCCTTAGCATTCGGTTTGAATGGAAAATCTGACTCGATGTTTAATGGATATTCTTCCTCATGTGCATTGTCAGTGCTACTCTCATAGTCCATAGAATTAGGACTACATAAAAAATGTGACTGTTTACTTATTGAAGATGCTACATACTGTCCTTTGTCACTGCTACCTTTATACTCATTACAATTAGGACTAAGTGCATCATCCTGTCCTTCATCACTGCCGCTCTCATAGTCCTTAGAATTAGGACTAAGAGGAAACAGTGACACTCCATTCTTTTGAAATTCATCATCACGCTCTTCATAACTATTGCTCTCATAGTCCAGAGAATTAGGACTAAGTGGACACTGTGACACTCCAATCTTTTGAAATTCATCATCCGACTCTTCATCACTGCTACTCTCATAGTCCTTAGAATTAGGACTAACTGGACACTGTGACACTCCATACTTTTGAAATTCAACATCATGCTTTTCATCACTACTGCTCTCATAGTCCTTAGAATAAGGACTAAGTGGACACTTTGACACTCCATTCTTTTGAAAATCGTTATCACGCTCTTCATCACTACTGCTCTCATAGTCCTTAGAATCTGGACTAAGTGGACACTTTGACACTCCATTCTTTTGAAAATCGTTATCACGCGTTTCATCACTACTGCTCTCATTGTCCTTAGAATTAGGACTAAGTGGACACTGTGACACTCCATTATTTTGAAATTTGCCATCATGCTCTTCAAAACTGCTGCTCTCATTGTCCTTAGAATTAGGACTAAGTGGATACTGTGACACTCCGTTCTTTTGAACTTCACCATCATGCTCTTCAAAACTGCTGCTCTCATAGTCCTCAGAATTAGGACTAAGTGGACATCGTGACACTCTGTTCTTTTGAAATTCACCATCATGCTCTTCAAAATTGCTGCTCTCATAGTCCTCAGAATTAGGACTAAGTGGACATCGTGACACTCCATTCTTTTGAACTTCACCATCATGCTCTTCATCACTGCAGCTTTCATAGTCCTTAGGATTAGGACTAAGTGGAATCTGTGACTCTTTATTTATTTGAAATTCTTCATCCCCTCTTTCATCAGTGTTGCTCTCATAGTCCTTAGAATCAGGACTAAGTGGAAGAATTGAATATCTATTCATAGTGGAAGAATTCCCGCTATATTCATCGATATGAATAGAGTTGTTACGCGATGAAGATGTTGATGGTGTATAAATCGAAACTTCACTATCAAAACAATCCATCCCTTTCAAATAGAAGATGTTGAATGATACAAATGGAGAGTCCCCTAAAGATATTATATAGCTTAAAGAATGAAATTTTCCCTCCAAAAATTTTCCCTCCAAAAAGTTTCACGAAAATATTTCCCTCCAAAATTTTTCACGAAAATATTTCCCTCCAAAAAGTTTGTTAGATTTATTTACCTTCATTATTTTGTTCTAAAATTTATTGAAAAATGTAAACTAAATTTTTTTATGAAACAAATCATTAAAATTAAAATTGTAAACTATAACCTTTACATTAATTATTTTAATAGTTAAAGTATATAATATTTACCAAACAATTGTATTTTTATTTTTTAGATTTTTATAATATATTCTAAAACAAATTATCCAACATTCAACCCATTGTAAAGCAATTTTACAATATTCGCTTTATAATAATTTAAAACAAATTATCCCACATTAACCATATGGTAAAACATCTCCGTAATTTCACTTATATATTAAAATTTCATTATCACTATTACTCACATCACATCCAAGCTTTCTGAAAAACGTTGAAAGACTCGTAAATTTGTGGAGCAGCTACATCACTATCAACAACATATTCAACGAAGAATTCTCGCAATTGAAGGGTAAGTTAAATTTTTTTCCTCAAATATATATTTTTTTTAAATTAATAATTTTTCTAAGCCAAAATAACAATTACATCCGTCGTAAGCATGGTGGGCCCGATCAAACTCAATCACCCAATACTCGTGGGTGGACTGCTGTGGTGTCATGGGGGTGGGGAGGTCGGGCGAGTGGGCGGGGTGTGAGGGCGTGGGGGGGATAGGGGGTGTGGGGGCGGCCCAGCAGCTCGCCCGCCTGTCGTGGGGTTGGGCGATTCTCAGAATCGCCCAATCCCCGCGGTGGGCGAGTGAGCTGCTAGGGTGGGCGCCACAACCCGACTCGTCCCTACCTCTAGACCCCTTCCTGACACCCTCACTACCTTCACCCACACCTCACGCCCCTGCCCCCTTAATTCCTACCAACCCAACCCACTTCCCACCCGAGTGCCCTCACCCTTCCCCTTGCCCGACCCGGGCGCCCTCACAACCCCCCGCGCCCCAGCCCTCACTACCCCCTGCTGGCCCGGGTGCCGTGCTAACCCCCCCCCCTGGCCTGGGCACCCACACAACCCCCCGTGCCCCAACCCTCTCAACCACCCCCCCGGCCTGGGCACCCTCACCCGCCCCCTAGCCCCGGTGCCCTCACCCGCCCCCGGCCCGCGCGCCCTCACCCATCCTCACCCGCCACCCCACCCGGCCCAGACGCCCTCACCCGCCCCCCCCACCCAGGCACCCTCACCCACCCTCAACCGCGCCCCCACCCAGCCCGGGCGCCCTCACCTGCCTCACCCGCCCGCCCACCTACCTCAATCGTGCGCCTAACTGGCCCAGGCGCCCTCACCCGCCTCACCCGCCCAAGCGCCCTCGCCTGTTAGCCCGCCCGACCGGCGCCCTCGCTTACCCGCCCAGCCCCCTCGCCCGCCTCACCCGCCCGCCCGCCCGGCGTTCTCGCCTACCTCACCCACTCGGCGCCCTCACCCCCACCCGGCCCGGGCGCCCTCACACGCCTCACCAGCCCGGGCGCCCTCACACGCCCGCCCGCCTGCCCGGCGCCCTCACCTGCCCGCCCGCCTGACAGGCGCCCTCACCCGCCCGCCCGACGCCCTCACCTGCCTGCCCGCCTGACAGGCGCCCTCACCCGCCCGCCCGGCGCCCTCGCCCGCCTCACCCGCCCGCCCGCTCGCCTGACGTCCTCGCGCGCCTCACCCGCCCGACGCTGCCCGCCCGCCTGACGTCCTCACGCGCCTCACCCGCCCGACGCCCTCACCCGCTCGCCCTCACCCACCCCCCGGCGTCCTCGCCCACGTAACCCGCCTGCGCGCCCACATGGCACCCTCACCCGCTCGCCCGCCTGGCGCCCTCACCCGCCTCACTCGCCCACCCTCCCCGCCCGCACGGCACCCTCACCCGCTCGCCCGCCTGGCGCCCCACACTACCTCACTCGCCCGCCCGCACGGCGCCCTCACCCACTCACCCGCCCGGTGCCTGCACCCTCCCCGCTTGCCCGCCCGCACGGCGCCCTGACTCGCCTGCCTCCCCACCCGGGCGCCCTCACCCACCCACCCTCCTCGGCGGCCTAACCCACCCTCCCTCGGCCGCGCCACACGGGCCGCCCTCGCCCCCGCCCGGCAGGTGGCAGGGCGATTCCCGGAATCGCCCTACCGCCTGCCGGGCGGGGGTGAGGGTTGCCCGGGTGGTGCGGCCGAGGCCTACATGACCTGAGCGGCCCTCGACCCTGCCCGAGTGGCGTGGTTGAGGCGGGTGAGCGAGCGAGGGCACCAGGCAGGCGGGCCAGGTGAGGGCACCGGGTGGGCTAGGGTGCCGGGCGGGGCGGGCGGGCGAGGGTGCTGGGCGGGTGAGGCAGGCGAGGGCGTCGTGCGGGCGGGCGAGTGAGGTGGACAGGCGAGGACGCCAGGGCGGGGCAGGCAGGTGAGGGCGCCGGGCGGGGCGGGCGGGCGAGGGCGCCAGGCGGGTGAGGCGGGCGAGTGCGCAGGGTGGGTCGGGCGGGCAAGGGTGCCGCGTAGGCGAGCGGGTGAGGGTGCCTGGGCTGGGGAGGCAGGCGGGCGGGTGAGGCGGGCGAGGTGGGTGAGGGCGCCCGGGCGGGGTGGGCGGGCGAGGGCGCCACGGCAGGGTGGGTGGGCAAGTGTGCCGGGCGGGCGAGGGTGCTGCGGCGGGGTGGGCAGTCGAGGGCGCCGGGCGGGGCGGGCGGGCGAGGGCACCAAGCGGGGCAGGCGGGCGAGGGCGCCGGTGGGTGAGGCGGGCGAGGCAGGCGAGGGCGCCGGGGGGTCGAGCGTGCGAGGGCGCTGGGCGGGCGAGGGCGTCGGGTGGGCGAGCAGGTGAGGGCGCCTGAGCGGGGGAGGCAGGCGGGCGGGTGAGGGCACCCGGGCGGGTGAAGGCGCAGGGTGGGCAGGCTGGTGAGGGCGCCTGGGCCGAGGGTTGGGGGGGAGGATTGGGCGAGTTGGGGGGGGGGGGGGCGTTGTGGGTGAGGGCGCCCGGTCCAAGGGGGGTTGGGGGGTGTGGGTGCCCGTGCCGGGCGGGGGGTGTTAGGTAGGGGGCGCCTAGGCCGCCGAGGGCGGGGGGTTGGGAGGGTTGGGGTGCATGGTGTTGTGAGGGCGCCCGAAGGTGGAGTGGGAGGGTTGGGCTGCAGGGGCACTGGCGTGGGGGGGGGGGCTGCGTGGGCGCCCGTAGGGGGGCCTGGGTGGGCGCATCTAGGGTGCTGAGGGGTGGGGGTGAGGCGCCATTACATATTTTTTTTGTACTTATTAAAAAAAAATTGACATTTCATATAATATATATATATATATAAAATTAATTTTGAAATGTTTTATTTTTTATTTACCTTTTTTATACTAGAATGTTAATGCTTGCCCTTTTGGAATGTGAGGGGCGGTCGGTGGGGAAATTGTTGATCATACAAATAAAAAATTTATGATATATTTTCGTTGTTAATTTAAGTTAATATGTTTTTATTATTTACTGATTTATATGTTTCTATTTTTCAGGAAAATGGCATCAAATAGAATTTCAGTGAATCTTTCTGGACCAAAGACTTTTAAAGGTGCATCTTCAAGAAACATTGGTGAATGAACTCCACCTGAGCTCATGACTACAAATCTTTCAAGTGATAAAAAGATGATTTCAGACTGGAAGAATTCGAAAGAAGTGAAATTTCCATCAAGAATCTGGTATGTGAAAGAAAAAGAAAGGACAAATGTGAATATATATCTATATATTGATATACAGAATGATAATGGAATTTTTGAGGTGATGGGAAGAGTCATAGATATGTGTTCAGTACCGGACACTGAAGTTGTTTACATACTTACAAAGGCTCCCAAGTCACATGAAAGGATTAAATACCGACTATCATATTCATTGTATGACACGAGAGAGGTATCTACAAAGTTGTGTAAACGAATCGTAAATGAGATGACACAAAAAATCGTAAGTATTGTTATTTATATTTGTATTTTGCGTTCTTGAAAGTGTCTCGCTATATTTTTTAGCTTTGTTTTTTATTGACATATGATATTTTGTTTGGCATAATTTTGTTGAAAGTTGTTAAATTAGGTTGGGAGGCATTCATTTCATAGAGCATTATATCATGAAAGTTGTCAGTAGTTTTTACTCAGTGTCAGAAGAAGATATGGAAAATAGGCAAAATGTAGTAATTGATGATGCTACAAAACTACATCCAAAGAATCAGAAAAAAAAGGCCTTTGGTGGATAAATCTAGCAAGGGTAAACAAGTTACTTTTGAGAACGATGAAGTTGAAATTGACAGTGAAGCATATGTTGTCATTACTGAAGATGACATTGGAACTGAGAAGAGCCATAAAAAACCAAAAGTAACAATGCCCAAGAATAAATTTGTTGGCAATGTTATGACCAAGAAAAGTAACACTGAAAATTTTGAAGCAGTCATTACTAGCAGTCAAGAACCTAGTAAAACTTCAAAAGAAAGCAGAGAAATCATTACACCAGGAGCTGATTTAGAGGATGGCATTATCAAAACAAAACAAAATGTCATTCGAGAGAATTTGACAAAGAGAAACTTAATTGATGGTGGTCACACATTTCAGATTAATGTCAGGCAAACCTATAAAGCAAGTGAAGGACAATGTCAATATCAAGTTAGAAAGCCACATCATCTGCATGTTCACAACTTGAAGACATTGATGAGGTACAATCCATATGCTCATGTGGTTAGTTATGTGCTTCTTGTTGATCCACTTCAAGTTCCCAACAAAGAAGCATTTGATAAGTCAAAATGTTTTGGATACAATTATTATGTGCTTGGGGGGAACCATTCTGTAGAAGCTCAAAGACAATTGATGGATGAATATCCTAATAACCCACGTTTTGAAACAATGAAATGTATCATTTACACTAGTTTATCAGATACAGAAGCAAAGTTAGTGTCATGGGATCATAATTCAGATAATAAATATAGGATGTCTACGACTTTCATCCAAAGGGTTAGATTTATTCATAGTGAATTTGAAGAAAAATGTGGCGGGGATAGGATAAATGTTACTGCAGATTTCCGAAAGGAATGTTGTATGGAAATAGGATATCAAATTGAAGAGAAAACAAATTCAAAAGGTGGAAAAGGAAACAAAAATAGTGATTTATTAAGAGGTTTTGATAACATTTTCCAATTGGCATTTAGAACTGGAGATGTTTGGAAGTTGATTGATGAGAATTTTAGCATGTGGGAAGACATTGCCATTAAAAACCAGAAGGTCAAAAAGTCTAAGCCATTGATATGTGGCAATAGTAAATTAGCTCCTGAAATGAAGCAACTTCCAAACGATATGACTATCACACCTTGGAGGGCGATGCAAGGAGTGAAAGATGATAAAATTGTCAAAACAATATTATCTCTGTGAGGTCAGGGGAATTATCATTAGAGGAAATGTCTGAAGAATTTCAAAAGTAAGTTTGTTGAATTATTTTTATTTATTTCTAGATTATAATTATATTTTAAATAAAACATGTTGTTCTTGGTAGTACTTATACATATCATTATATTAACTTTTTGTTACTTTATCTATGCAGTCACAAAGTTTATATGAAAATTGAAGAACAAATTGTTAGATTGTTGAATGAAGATAGTTGGGATGATATTGTACGCAACTATCCAGATTCAAGTTCTACATCAACATTAAAAGCTTTTTATCTTGCATTTAAAAAGGTATCTTGATTTATACATTCATTTTTATTCACCTGTGTACTGTTTTTAATTTATAACTTACACATATATTTGTTTATTTTAGAAAAGATGAGGAAGGATGATAATGGAGCGCCAGATAGTTTCAAAACCTTTATTGAAAAAATAAAGATTGAAAGAATAAAAAAGCAACGTATTAAGAATGTTCAACTTGATCCAAATCTTAATCATTTCATTTGGAATGGGCTAGACACTATTCAATATCAAGTAATACAAGGCGACTGTGAAGACATTGCTAAACTCATACCTAAAAGGGATTATGCCCTAATCATTGCAGATATTCCCCATGGTTTCAATATTCCAAACATTGACTATGATAGTGACCCTTATACTTATCAAGCTTTTAGTAAAGTGGTTGCAGGATTTGTAGAAGTCACGTCATCACCATTATGGAGATTTGTGACATTTCATTCAGACACACAATTGGCATTGATATTGTCAAGCTTCAAGGGGAAAAAAATTCAAGGATGCAACTTACATGGTAAGACGTTTAAAAATGTATATTTGATTAATGTTGAAAAATTTATTTATGTACAAGTTAATTGAACTTTTACTATTTCATGTTACAGGAAAAAGCCAAATCTTCTTAACAATGAAGATCAACAATTTATAAATGATTGTTAGTTCATTCATATTGATAGTTGGGCAAAAGATGATAGCCATATGTCTATGATTTTTAATCGGGTAGATGGAAAGAGTCATAGCCAAATACTGACTTATGATGCTATTGTGAGAAAACTAACGTATGAAGACAAAGAAGCAAAAGAAGAGATAGTTAACATTTATCAAAAACCACAATTATTGATTAACTATCTTATAGACATTTGTTCAGATGAAGGAGATTGGGTTCTGGATTTATTTTCTGGCTCAGGTAAGTTTTATTATATGGAATTGAATTTCAATATGTTATTTTTTAATTAATATGTCATTGTACTAATTTAGTTCATTATTTCTTTTGTGCTTGATAATTAGGTACAACACTAGCATGTTGCCTTCAAAAAGGAAGAAATTGCATTGCAATTGAAAAAGATCCAGTACAGTGCAATTTTATTCAGTAAAGAATTAATGCTCTTCAATTTCTTTTAGATTCAATGCAAGAAATTGGGTTGAAGAAAGGGGACTTTAGTGAATCACATGTGGCAAAAAAGGCAAAGGAACCCCAACCACCATTACATGGAATGTCTGGAAAGACACATTGGGAGATTCGCAGACATCAAAGACCCATTAGAAGAGGAATATGAGCAAAATGAAACAGAAAATATTGTGGAAGAAGACAATGATGAAACTCTAGAGGACGAAGAGTTTGGATTACGTGACATTGTTGATTAAATTTAAGTTATGCTTGTAAATCAAGCTTTGTAATGTTTTGACTTTGACATATTATGAGAAGAATAAACAATCAATTAGGGTTGTTATACGTTCAATATTTGTAATATGTGATTTTTGCATTGATTTTTAAGTTAATCATTATTTTTTGAAAAAAAAAGTGATTATTATTAATTTTTTGACATAAAATTCATAAAAAAAGCTATTATTTTACCATTTTTAGTTAAAATTATCGTATAAAAATTGTGATTTTGACATGTCAATTCTAGCAAAAAATTATCAAAACGTGTAGTTTTTAGTTATATTTATGTTAAAAATGGTTATTTTTATGTCCATTGTTAAAAAATATTGTTTTTTAGAAACAATTATTTCATGTGGATTGAAAAATTAATTAAGGATGTATAAGTATGTAAAATATCGAAAATTCTAAATATTGACCTCCTAATTTAAAAATGCAAAACAATAAAAACCTCACTAAAAAAAAGTTAAAATTAAAATAAAAAACAAGAAAATGTGAAGAAAACGACCACTTCAAAAATGATCAAATTTACAAAATAGTTATTTACATTTTATACATTAGAAAATTTTAAGCCAAAAAACAGGTCTTTTAAAAAAAGGGGGTGATGCAGAATACTCACTTTTTTAAATCAGCATGAAAATCACTACCATTTTAAAATGATTCTAAAACGTAATGTACATAAAAACATTAAAGTGCCAAAAACTATGCTCTAAAAAAAACATGTTCGTTCTGCATCACCCCTTTTCAAAATCAGGTGACTTTTTTGCTATCTCTATGAAACGGGTAATAATATCAGTTCCCATTTCAAAGTTTACATTGTTATGTTTTAACGAGTTTAACGACAATGCTAACTTGGTCCTTTTCATGTTTAGAGATTTTGAAAAGGGACAAAAATAAAACTCCACAAGTTATTTTTCATAGATTTGTCTCTCAAGTCTTAAAAAGTGTAAAATAATATGATAGAGAACCTATTGACCATGTTCGATCAACATATTCCATTTTTGTAAGTAATCTATCTCAGTCCGGAAAAGGATTAAACTTATACTGATTAGATATTGTTTCTGATCCATTAACGAGCTGAAAAGGACAAGCACTCGACAATCTTTTCATATTTCGAGAGTCTGAAAAGAACTTAAAGAGGACTCCACTTAGAGGAACGAGTGGTGTCTAGGATAGCAACTGGTTCCGGTGATGTTGGAACTTCTCAAAACATGTTGATCTATGTGAAGAGGATGGCTAATAAGACCACTCATTGCAACTCTTCCTCAAAAAGGGTAAAACAACCAAGTGAAAGCATATGATCGGCCAAGCAGATAGTGATGATGGAAGGAGAAAAACAATGGTTCATCTGATGGAAGAGGCTGATATAATGGCAATCACGAGGGTAATAATGGCGATTGGTTCATTTTTACACAAGCTTGAAGCATAGGGAACTATGCTTGGATTCAGTTTCATGTTTGCAGAAGTGTGAAACGAAAAATTATGCTTAGATTCAATGTCATGTTTACACAAGCTTGAAACAAAAAACTATGCTTGAGATTGGTTTACATGCCCCCAACATGATGACTCAATTCTAGGTGCATGCCCCCAAGCTTCATTACATTCACGTAAGTAGACTACTCGTGGCTATCAGGTGGATGGACTGAAGGTTCATTTACGAGATCAAGTGAAAGATTTGACTATGATTTTATGAGATCTAATCAAAGACTCGAATTGGAAATTTTCTCCAAGGGACATTGTTTCATTTTCTAATTGGCTTGACACAAGGCAAGGAACTTTTCTCAGATTCCTTGTTTCATTTTTTAACGAGCTTGACACAAAACAAGGAACTATGCTCTGATTCCTTGTTTCATTTTTTAACGAGCTTGACACAAGACAAGGAACTATGCTCATGGGACTTGTTTCATTTTTAATGAGGTTGACACAGCTATCCTCATATCCTTTGTTTCATTTTTTAAACGAGGTTGATGCAAGGCCAGGAACTATCCCCATATTCCTTGATCACGACCCATAAGAGGTCATGACTTCTAAGAGGTTCTCATCAGATGGGAGAACATTAGAGATATTTGGTTCCAATGCCCCCCGTACATATTGCACAACATCACATAATTGATCGTCGGTTGATGTAGGCATGGAACGAGTTGCCACATAATTAACCCGTGGCAAGGAAGATACCATTGGGATAAAAGGACCATTTAGGGAAGATGGTTGACTGGAAGCTATATTTGGGTAGGAAATGAACACTGGTCAACGGTGACAATTTATCCCTCATGCAGGAAACACATCACTTGAAAGAGTGTTGAAACAATAGCTCCCATGTCATAAACATAGTCGCGCCCAAGAAGTAAATTGTAATCTAAAGGGCCTGGGACTACCATCACATTGAGATAAATAATCTTTTCTCCCAAAATTAATAGGAAACTGAGGAAGGATCCCTAATGGTTGACTAGTTCATCTGTTAAAAACCAAGAGATTCTGGGTAACAGGCACAAGTGGACGCGAAATGAGCGCTTGCCAAGAAGTGGAGGAAAGGATACTCACTGATGCACCTTCATCTATAATAGTGCCAGGTATAATCATATTACAAACCTGTACTATGATCTGGAAAGGCACATAAGAAGGAAGATGAAATCTTACTAGTCGATTCCAATCAAAGGAAGTGACCAGACTACTTGGAGGGGATACCATAAGAACGGGATGAATACCCACTTGAGTTACGAGAATGGAAGGATTTACCTCCTGTCTTGATGGAATAGGAGGGTTGCCTCCAAGCTCATTAGAATCTGAAGAAACGAAAAGAACCTGAGTTGTATCATACTCACTCTCTACAGGAAGGTACGATTAATTGAAGGTGAAATCGGGTGAACTATTTCCTCGACCTGTGATTGGTTAGGTATAGACTCATGGAATTCACATTCAAAGAGACTGGGTTTGATCGACAATTGATTTGGGTCAGTCAATTCATCAACTAGTGAAGGATTAAGGGAGAACCTATTGTAACTAGGTGGAAGTCGCTAAGGAGAAGCAGGACATTTATCCAACACTTTTTTGGTTTCATCTAGATAGGGACAAAGGTGAATGGGGTGATTCCCTTCACATAACCTACAGGGAAACTTAACTTTACCCTTCTTTCCATCAACTTTACTACCACTAATTGATGGTGTGTCACCAGCATGATCTCCAAAGTGTGATGACACAGGACAATGTGAATGAGAAGACCATTTTTCTAATATCTAAGGAATATCAGGACAATTTCGAAGAAGATGGTCCCCCATACAAAGTTTGCATGGATATCGAAGTTTGTGAGGCTTATCGGATGGTTTCTCATTAGAAGTTGCATTTGAAGCAATGGTTGCGTAGTTTCCCCCTACTGAATTTGCTTCTTCTTCTTCTTCTTCTTCTTCCCTTTCTTCTTCTTCTTAGCCACCTAGTTACTAGTGCCAATACTTTCACCAGGCGAAGAGTAATATGTAGGTTTTAACCCTGTACATAAATTACCCGCATACGAATTCTAAAACACAGAAAATAAACAATGTGAGAGCATAACACATAAAACACATATACATAGAGATTTTCCCCTGGATCCCAAAACCGGGACTACCAACTTGATTTTCATTATGTTCCTTCCAATGTTATATTACATATTTATACATGCTGAAGCATCCAATACCATGGACCGAAAACCATCGTGTCCAAAAACATGTGCAAAAATCATGCACAAAACCATAGGTGGGCCCGCCCAACCTAACATAGGGTCGAAAACCAAAATTTTCTAGGGCGCTGCCCTGAACCCCATAAAGTGGGGTTACGGGTACACCTCAAACCCCCTGTGACCCCCTCCCCCGCTACACAATCGGCACATCGAAGGGGGGCTCCACCCCCCTCTAAACCCCCGGTTAACTACGTGGGCTAGTTGTGGAAAGAATATAACAGAATAAGGGGAGGAAGAAACAACTGATGAAGAGGGCAAAGGGTCAACTTTAGGATCAACTGGAGGTTGATTTTATCCAATTGTAGGAATATTTAGTTGCGGGGCCAAGGAGGTTGAGAACAACCATAGTAGAAAGCCAATGGTTAGTCCTGGAAGGGACAATGTAGCCATATAAGGAGCACCAATATTTCCGAAAGGAGAAAAAGGAATAGGATTCCCATCAAAAGGAATTCCTTGATCGGTGGACTCCGGAGTTGTTTCCATACGTCTCAACCTAAGATCAACTAAGGAGTGAGCATGGAGGATGTTATTTGCGGTCATTTTAATCAATATAACATAACAACACAAAAGAGGGATAATCTAGGCGAAAGGATTACCAAGCAACTGTGAACTACAGAATACCTCCCGGTGAACCGAAAAGTACAGGAAGGCAACCTCCTTGAATGTTGTGTTCGGTGTATGATAGTGTACAAGGTGGCTGACTCGGTTACCTAAGGATGGATATCAACCTAGTGTTGTCCTCCAATATATACTTGAAAGTACGTGGAGGCCCAATCCGTATTAGCATTGTCTAATGCGAAACCGCAGAGTGAGAGCATTCCTTTATACTTTTCATACTATAACACTGCCCTATATACCCGAAGGTAGGTGGATGAGCTACGATATACTTAGGTACGTGGAATGAGGTATCACACTTGGAATGTATCGCAGACAATTAACGATAGCTGCTATGTTTTATGACGCCAAAACATGTCTCTAGCCTAGACCTCTAAATGTTATGCATTAAGTTACAATGCTCCATTAGGTTAATTGAGATAACTTTTAATTTGATCTTCTTAAGAATTTTCCTTTCAAGATTCACCACATGATGTATGTTTGCAATTCCTAGAATGCAACTAACATGAGAAACATTCTTTCATTCAATTAACAATGAAAACCTTAGCTAGTAGGGATAGAGCAATTAGATTCTTTTAATCAAAGAACAAAGACCACATCTAATGCAATTTCCCTAAACTATTCCTAGGAGCACAGACAAACTTTTTCAATGCACAATGCAAGTTTTTCTTTTCAATTCCCTTAATGTTGAAATGAACAAAAGGAAACTAATGCACATACAATAAATCAATATTTTTGCAAGAATGAAGAATTTACTATAGTTCCTTTTCGAAAGAAATGAAGACTTTTACGACAATTTCTTTTGAACAAAGAATAATCGACTATAAACTAACTTTGACAATGAATCGATAGTGATAAAGAAACAATTTAAGAAAAACTAAACAATCAAGGCCAAAGTAGGGCTAGGAGAGGAAACACAAATTGATTTCGGAGACACAATAATCATTGATCTTTCATCAAACAAAAACAGAAGGAAATTTTGGAAAAATCAAGTCAAAGGAGGGATTTTTGACCTAAGGAGGATCAGCGCAGCCCTGAATGGGAGACAGTGCACTTCAGAGCCATGTCCTCAAGCCAAGGGTGCTTTGTAGCACTCTGTGTGCTGACCAAGCCTACACTAGTGCTAGAGAGGTCATCCTAGGGGCTTTCGAGCACATTTTTTACCAAGAAACATTTCAAAAAGGATGAAACAATATCAATGGAAGAAATTAAAGTCTACTAGGGTGTACTAGGATGAAGGTAAACTACCCAGAATGATGATCGTTCCTGTTGACACCTAATCTTCATGATTGGGAATTTTATGTAAATAAATAAATTGGGAAGGTGAATAGTCATCGGGAGATGAAATCAACAATCACTCCCTATTGTATATAACAATGGGTTACCTATGGAATATACACGAATTAGTTTTTTCTGCCTTTGGAGAGTTACTGCCTGGCCTGACATGGTATCAGAGCCAGTTCTAAAAATAGTCGTAACTCCCTTCATCTCTGCCACTGCCTCTATCCTGAAATAGTCTGCCACTGCCTTAGTGCTGAGCGCTGCTCTACCTCTGTCAATGGCCTGACATGCCCAAAGATGCGTTGGTGCCTCTATGCAAACCTGTCCAAGCATCATTTTGCTCTCACGTGACCGAGTTGCGAATTCTCTCATACACCCAATGCCCATGCCCTTGGCCAAGGAATAACCCTGTATTGCGAAATTGTGCGACCCGTTGACAGTGTTGGTAACTGATCTCGAGCTCGAAAGTGAGCCGTCACCGTTCTCAGGGATTCCATCCTGCATTATTGACAGAAATCTAGAGCCGAACCATGGTGACTTTCAAGGGACGATTGCTTCAAGTGTTTGTATATTCCAGATTCTGAGTACGCGGGTTTAAATGTGAAGTCAAGGTATAATCGTCTGCATCATAGACAGTATTTAATTTAATTTAATTTCTTTGACGTATTGGTGAAGGCTTTCCGGAAAGAGAGCATAGCTATCGCCAGTGAAAGTGGGAGTTCTAGAACGGAGAAGCCTCCTTGTACGCCGCTGAAAACTGGACAGAATCCTTTCTTCACAATGTTTTGAATGCGCAGTCGTGTTGAATGCGCAGTGGTATTATCGTTTTGATGTTTGAAAGTGTTTGCATTATCCTTATCATTTTGTTTTGATGTTTGAACTTGGGCATCGAGCATCAAATACTTGATGCAACCATAACATCGCCGCTACATTATGTAGAATTACTTGACCAGCAGCCGCATACATTATGTAGAATTACTTAACAGTCCTGAGTTCCAAGACTCGAAACTATGAACAGCAGCCGCTCTTTGGTGGAATAGGCTGACTCCCACCAACATTCACTGTGCTAGATTTGCCAGTGTTCAATGTCGGCTGATTTGCCATCCTTTTTTTAAATCTCTAATGCCATGGTCATAAATGCTTTTCCAACATTATTCTCTGCACTTGTCTCGAGAAAAGGAATCCCACTAAAAGAAAATGAAAGGGGAGGATATTTTATAAATTTTGGAGACATTTGCAGAAAACTGAGTGCATAAAGAATTTGAAATCAGCAGAGTTGCCATTTTGAGTAAAACTTCATTGTATATCAGCAGAAATTTTTTTTATCAGCAGAAGTTTTTTATCAGCAGAAGTTTTTTATCAGCAAAAGTTTTTTTATCAGCATAAGTTTTTTTATCAGCAAAAGTTTTTTTTTATCAGCATAAGTATTTTTTATAGAATGCATTCAATCATCTCTATGGTAGGAATAGTTCTCACTGGCAAGGAGAACTATCCTGAATGGTCCCAGATGATAAAACACACCCTCATCTTCAATGAGTTGTGGAAAGGAGTGTGTGTCGGAGAAGGAGACAATGACCCAGTGCAGCCTACATCAGACAAAGAGCTCGTCATTTGGGAAAACAAGAACAACAAAGCCTATGCATTAATCGCAGCATCTGTAAATGAAGAAGTAAGTCGCCATATTTCATCATATTCAAATGCCTTCGAAGCTTTACAAAAGCTGAAAGAACTCTATGAATCACATTCTGCACTTGAAGTTGTTCAGCTCATGATTAAACTCTTCACTCTTGAACTGAAAAATAATGATCCTCTTGCTCTTGCATCTGATGTAAAGTCTATAATGCATGATATTAAATCCACTAAGGTTGAGCTAGATATCCCTCTTATTGCTTTTCTCAAGGCACTCTATCCTACTTACTCCAATTATCTTGAGTCTTTACAAGCAAATGGAAATCTTAAAGATATAACCTTTGACTCTCTTGTAAAAAATTTTGCTGAAAAAGAGAAAGCCTTTGGAAAGAAGACAGTCCCTGAATCTTCTGAAGAGACTGTGTGCCTTGCTCATAAAGAAAAGCATCCTGCTCAAGATTCTACAAGAGGAAGAGGTGGACGAAGAGGAAGAGGAAGATACTTCAGAGGCAGGGGGGGCAGACATTCTCAAGGAGAAAAGGCAGATCTGCATTGCATTCGCTGCAAACGAAATGGATCACATGATGCTTCTACATGCAAGCTACCATGGGACAAAATTGAGCAGAAAAGAAACTAGCAGAAAGGTAAAACTGATGATACAGACAAAGGTAAAGCACCTGAATCCGCTCACTATATTGAGGCACAATGTAACATTGGAGTAAATGAAGATTTGTTTAATGCTTCACTTGCTTCTTCGAAAAATGATTGGTTGCTTGATTCAGGAGCAACCTGTCATATGACTCATAGAAAAGATTTTTTTGAAGATTTCACTGACAATGTTGATGGAGCAGTATACTTTGCAGATCAGTCAAAAATCAAGCCATCAGGGCTTGGCACAATCAGGCTTAAACTGCCTGGTCTTCCAGACTTTCTTCTGGATCATGTTCTATATCTCCCACAGCTCAAGAGAAACTTGTTGTGCTTGGTCCACATCCACCAGCAAGGTCACTCCATTCATATGTTTGATGGCAATCTTGAGGTAAGAAAAGCATCTGACCACTCACTTGTCATGAGGGGAATAGAAGAAGAAGACTTCTCAAACTGCAAGGAACCTCTGCTCATGCACAAAATTTCTCATATATTTCTCATCATGAAGAAGGTACACTTCCATCAAGTTTATTATGGCATGCTAGATTTGGATATTTAAACTATGACAGTCTCCGCTTATTGAAGAAAAATGGTGTTGCTTGTTTGCATACAATTCCTAGGAAACATAAGCAATGTGATGCTTGCATTCTAGGAAAGCATAGCAAACAGTCTTTTCATGATTCACATTCAAGAGCACATAGGAAGCTTGAACTCATTCATTCAGATTTATGTGGTCCAATGCCTGTTCCTTCTGCAAATGGAAATAAATATATCATGACATTTATTGATGATTACACCAGAATGTGTTGGGTTTATTTATTGATGAACAAATCTGATGCTTTTCAAACATTCAAGAATTTTCATAAATGGATTGAAAATGATGCACAATCTCATATTGGGTCTATTCGCACTGATAATGGAAAAGAATATACATCAAATGAGTTTGAACACTATCTTCGCCAACATGGGATCAAACATCAAACAACTGTGCCTTATAATCCCCAACAGAATGGTGTAGCTGAAAGAATGAATAGAACAATCTTGAATATGGTACAGTCCATGCTTTTCTTCAAAAATGTAAAGATAATGTTTTGGGCTGATGCTGTTCTATGTGCTGCATATATAAAGAATAGATGTCCATCTAATGCTATAAGAAACAAGACTCCTTATGAATTGTGGTATGGAAATGTTCCTTCGGTAAAACATCTCAGGATCTTTGGTTCCACCTGTTATGCTTTGATACCAAAGGTACATAGAAACAAGCTTGGTGCTAGAAGTCGTAAGTGTATCTTCCTGGGGTATTCAAACACCTCTAAAGCATACCGCCTCTATGATGAAGTAAATAAAAAGTTTGTTGTATCTAGAGATGTCATTTTTCTTGAATCATCCAAATCTGACAATGTTGTTGAGCAGCAACTTGATCGCTTGGATAGATTCGCAAAAACAAAATCATTTCAAGAATTTGATAATCAGATTCCACATCTTGAAGGGGGGATTCCTATACTAGATCAACATGTGGAATCTTCTTCTGAAGAACAATCTCCCCTGCATGAAACTCCAACAACGGATGATGCTTTAAGTGATGTAATTGATAGAATTGGGAGACTCAATCTTGATTCAGTCCCAACTCAATCAACAGAGCAGCCTGGACCATCTCAGAAAGGTCCCCCAAAGTGGCTGACAAAGACACTTGAAAGTGTTCATCCTGATGAAATTGGAAAAACAGGAACCAGAAATTCAAACCGACAAAATGGAGGTGATGTAGATGACTCTAATTCACTTGTTGATATGGATGTTACTTATGATTGTGAATTGAACTTGTCTACAGATTTTGAACCAACTTCCTTCAAAGAAGTTGCTTCTCATGATGAATGGAAAGAAACTATGCAAAAGGAGTATGATGCTCTCATAAAGAATGGCACTTGGGAGCTGGTTGATCCTCCATTTGGAACCAAACCAATTGGCTGCAAGTGGGTCTACAAGAACAAGTACAAAGCTGATGGCTAACTTGAAAAGCACAAAGCTAGGCTTGTGGCAAAAGGTTTTGCACAGAAGGAAATGGTTGATTATGAGGAAACTTTTTCCCCCACAGAAAAATGGGCCACCATCCGGACACTCTTTGCACTAGCAGCTCAGAACGATTGGAAAGTCCATCAAATGGATGTAAAAACTGCATTCTTGAATGGAGATCTAAAAGAGAATTTTTTTATGTCCTAGCCTGAAGGATTTGCTGTGAAAGGACATGAACATAAAGTATGAAAACTTGTGAAGTCCTTGTATGGCCTCAAACAAGCACCGCGAGCTTGGTATGAAAAACTAACTGAGCATCTTCTGAAACTCAACTTCAATCATTTTGATCTTGATGATGCAACTTTGTTTGTCAAGAAAGTTGGCAAAATAGTTGTGTATCTTGTGGTATATGTAGATGATCTTTTAATGACAGGGAATAATGAAAGCTACATTGCATCCATAAAGAAAGAATTGGGGAAAAGTTTTGAAATGACTGGTTTGGGCTATGTTCATTACTATCTTGGCATTGAAGTAACCCAACATCCAAAAGCCATATTTCTTTCTCAAAAGAAATACATTGGAGATTTGTTAAATATATTTGGCATGATAGAATGCAATCCTCTTTCTACTCCAATGGAACAAAACTTAAAGCTCACATCTATTGAAGGAAAGGAATTTGAGGATGCAACAAAGTATAGACATCTTGTAGGAAGTCTCATCTACCTCACTACTACCCGACCAAACATTTCATTTACTGTTGGAATCCTCTCCAGGTTCATGCAAAAGCCTTGTGAGGGACATTGGTCTGCTGCAAAAAGAGTTCTAAGGTACTTGAAGGGAACTCAAGACCTTGGAATCAAGTATACACAGGTGGACGACTTCAGCTTCATTGGATACTCTGATTCAGACTTCGATGGAGGCAAAGAAACTGGGGTATCTACTTCAGGATATGCTATGAGTCTTGGATCTGGAGCTGTCTCTTGGAGATCACGCAAACAATCAGTTCCAACAGATTCCACAACAAAAGCAGAATATGTGGCAGTAGTTGAAGCAATGAAAGAAATTGTGTGGCTCAGGAAAATTCTTGAAGATTTGCAGGTAAAACAAGTACAATAAACTCCACTCATGATTGATAACACCTCTGCAATAAAGTTGGCCAAGAACCCAAAGTTCCATGATCGAACAAAGCATATCAATACTAAATATCATCTGATTCGACATCATGTTGAGGCCAAAACAATCCATATCCATCATTGTTCCACAAATGAGCAAATTGCAGACATCTTCACCAAAGCACTTGGAAGGGAAAAGCTTGAACGATTCAGAATGATGCTTGGACTCACCAACATCCCTTCAGATTAAGGGGGGGAATGTTGACACCTAATCTTCATGATTGGGAATTTTATGTAAATAAATAAATTGGGAAGGTGAACAGTCATCGGGAGATGAACTGAACAATCACTCCCTATTGTATATAACAATGGGTTACCTATGGAATATACACGAATAAGTTTTTTCTACCTTTGGAGAGTTACTGCCTGGCCTGACAGTTCCCCAGTGAAGTCGCCAATTTGTTATGTGGAATTTTTCATCTATGGATAAATACAATTTCCCTAAGTGGGTAGCTACACCTAGAACAATAGATTTAAAGCGTCTATCCTTTTTCAATAGAAGATAAATAAGACAAGGGACCTACTTGTTATCTTTTTCTTTCCCTTTGTCTCCTTTGTATGGCTCTCGTCTCTCCTTCTCGAACTTAATCCACTCGACAAGTACCTGCAATCATAAATAGAGGACAAAAACCAATCAAAGCAAGAGATCTATCTACCATAAGCCAATGTAATCGAAATAATCTACACATATAATCATCATACATAAAGAAAAGAATATGGAAAAGGGTGTAAACAACTTTCTTAAGTAGAAGGAAGAGTTACAACAATGAAGTCCGATCCAATGTCACTCCTCCAGCTTGAGTTCCATCCAACATCACATCAAAAGCACAACACTCCGAAAACATAAAAATACTTTCTTACAATCTCAAACCTCATACCAACTATATCTCCTTACAAATTCTCAAAGTCCAGCCCTTGATCACTTAGATGAGTGCTCAATTTATAGGAAAATGGAGGTGGTTTTGTCATAAATGAGGGTATAGAATGGCCTTACAAAGTTTGAGTTAGTTCCCATTGAGGAAGGGAAGAGAGGATAGGAGGTTACTTAACTCATTCCCTATCCAATTTTGAGCTCATAGGAGATGATATGTGTGGGAATCTTCTAAAATGCTCTAGAAGATAAGAATATCCCCAGAACCCTATGAGGATTTCACTCAATCTCACCCAGCACAGGTCAAAGTGGGCCAAGGTGCACTGAAATTCACCCTTACATTGGCCTACCTACACTAAAGTGAATTTACCCCTAACCAAGGCTGTGTTGGTCCCTCAAGGAGGCATTTCTGGAGGGCTTCAGGATAGGAAACTTTCAGGGAAGGAGGCATTCAAAGTGATGACTTGTCTTGGGCATTTAGCAAATAGATTAGGGTTTGATGAGCCCTAATAATACTGACTTGAATGTTGGGATTGATGTGCCAAAATGGATCTGTAAAACTCCTTTAGGCTTATATGTAAGCTATTGAGGTAGCTTAGATGCACCCTTGACCACTTTGTGCATGCGTCTAGGGACCAAAATACCCGATCTGCTTCAGAAACCCCATATGCTCCCTTGAGGCTTATGTGCCAGCATATGAGACTTCCCAGATGTACCCTTGACCACTGTGTGTGTGCATTTATTGTAAAAAATACTCAGATACATGTGTGCATCCAAGAAACATAAACCCTAGATCCGTGTGAGCTTCAACCCTATAGTTTTGAACCCTTTTGCGAACATTCTCCATCAAACTTGTGCTAACCAAGATAATAAAAGAGAAAAGAATATGGATTGATCAATGTGTCCAAGGTGTAATTTGATCTTAGTTGCAAAAATTAACACTCCCTCTCAACTAGGAAGAATTCCAACTTCCAATATTTGTCCATCAATATGCCATACAAGTGTAATCACACATCATCACTGATAATCTCTGTCATGTATTCCTCATGCCATGACAATCTCAAGTATCTCATAATCAAAAATCATTAATGTACATCTCAATCTATCCCTTCCTTATTGCTTCTTATCTCTTGATTATTCCTGCTCATATGTTCAACATTGTCAAATATAAAATAATAAGACTTTTGAAATTGGAGGGGGGCTCAATATACCACCCTTTGTCCATCAAGCTACTACCCAGAAAATTTTCTAGTGAGCTACTACCCAGAATATTGGTCAGTGGGCTACTACCCAGAATATCAGAGGGGAGTTAGATCTACGACCCATATCATCAAGGAGCACTTCTCAACTTGGAACCACATTGGGGAGAACATATCAACCTAGAATATCATGGGGGATATATACATCTACAACCCCATATCGAGCAATAAGATATCCAAATAAAGAGGGGATCACATCGCGACCCTGGGATCACATTAGGGAGCTCAATCTAAACCTGGAACCACATAGGGTTATGTGAACACATCCTATTGCATACTAATCTTTCCATCAATGACCCTGAATACTCATGTGATAGAAAACTTGCATCATAATCAACTTGGGTTGTACACTCCAAGTACACTCTCGACCCATTGGCCAAACAGAGAGCGATATTCTTGACAAGCCCTACTTGTGGGTATGATGCCAACTGGGGTATACTCTGCAAAGACCAGACAAGGGAGAAATATTATTCAATCCTATGAAGATAGGGGAGAAACAACTCCAACCCTATGGGTAATAGATAGGGGTCATACCGTATTTTCTAGACTTCCCTCAACCCAGGAACCCTTTATCTCAATTCCTCACCTTGGGAGCTCAAACAAGGAGGAAGAGTTGGCTCAGTGTCCTTGATCATCGCTACTCTCATCATCCTCATTTGTGGTATTTGTTTGTCTTAATAGCAGTTGTTTCCTTTTCATACAAGACATCAAATCAAATATCATGTTATATCATAAATAATCATATAAATCACAAAAGGATACCATAATCATCCTCCCTCTCAAGGAGGTGTCAATCATAAGCATAATCTTGTCTTGAATAGAAGCACTGACTCAATATATGAAAGTATCTTAGTCCCAACTATATATATGGGATTCTATGTCATCGCAATGTATCCATGTCATATTCAAATCCTTATTAGATGAATCTCTAAGGAGCTTCTATATCCTCTCTCACAGCTAGCCATGCTAGAAACATTGTAATCAACCTCAGTCGTGCTATGGACCACTCATCTAAAGCATAATGGCAAATCTCATACTAGAGAAACATCAAAATATGCTCATCAAGAATAATTTCAAATATCAACAATACATCCATGTAGTCACATATCATAAAAGGAGTATCTTAGATCAAGAATAGATCATCTTACAAAGATATTTCAAAAGATTCTTGGTACCAACTCAATGTGAATGAAGCATCTCAATCATGAACTCATTCAGGTTATATGCAAATTATATATATGTATAGATATTAAAAAAATGAAACATTAATGCTTCAATAAACTGTCGAATTCCATGTCAAGTTCGACAACATCTTGAACTTCAAATAGGAGTGTTCGAGGATTTACATTTCCATTATTCAATTTTTTTTTTCAATATCATTGCAATGTAGATTTTCTTTCCCAAATTCCAGAAATCGATTCATCATGCCACAATACATCATTACAACCTTTAGAATCCATCTCCCTTTTACTTAGATCATCAAAGGCTCATCACCTGTCAAGAGTAGATGATCAATATATAAAACCAAAACCATAATCAAAATAAAATCCATACCTTGGAAACCATCACCCTAACTTCATCGGATAATTGTCAAATATTGACATATCTAGATCGGGGAGCTTACTGGATTCAATGCTCTCTTCAAACATAATGCCTTAGTAAGATAACATAATCAGCCTTACATAAATCAATGTTGTACCATCACATAAATAAGGTTAACTCGTCAAGCTTTAGAAGCCATATCAAAACTAATATCGGATTCATCAACATCCACAGTATCAATTCTTTCAACTAGGTGATAGTTAGAGCTCATATAAAGTCTTGATTCATTTATTATCATGCTAGAAAGTTGTCATCAACCATAAAATATCAATTCAAAACTTCATCAAGTCAGTCTTATGATCATAATACAAGTCATTTATGTCACTAGATACAAAGGCATATGCAAGTTCCTTCTTCATACTGAATCACAACTGTAAATTGTGAAAGGAATTAGGAGGCCAATACCAAATCATTTTCGAATTCCCATATAAGTCACTATAAGTCATTATGCTCATATATCATTGATGTCAGGTAAAATCAACAATCATCAAATCAAATCATTAGTCATTAGGTCAAATCCAAATTTTCTATCGTATAGAGATCTATAGTCCAAAACATATCTCAATCATTAAGTCAAAGTTCTAAGTCATTGTCAAGCATCATGTCAAAACTCCAAACACTACTCATCTATATCAATAAGAGAAATCATGCCAAACTATTGTATCACAAACTTCAAACATAATGACATATATATATGTATGTCCCGGTCACTTGCAAACACAAGTTTAGTCTTCATGTTCATATTATGGAAAAAATTCAATATTTTCCTACTTTTAGATCTTTCTGTTATCTGTAACACATCTCTAGTACTGACATCCTCCAGGTAAACATCTGGTTTCATGTACAAAGATTCATTTTTCTATGTTCTGTAGGCATAGACGCACCCATAGGCTTTCTTCTGTGCCAATGGGACCCACAATCTCAATTTTCAAGATGCTATGCGAGCGGTTGTTGTTGAATCACCTAAGAACTTATCTCAAAGCCTTGGATGCACCCTTGAGCTTGCATATGTGTGACTGGGAGGTTATAGTTGCACCTGTAGCCTTTCTTTCATGCAACTGAGTCTTTGAGTCAGAGAGAACTCTTCTTATCTCATATTAGAACTTTGCTGCAATTCAACAATGTCAGATGCATATCAATCATACTTCAATAGTACATAATATATAATGCAAATGGTAATATGAGTAATAATCTTGAGGAGATATTCTCCCTCTAAATGGGAATCAACTCCATTCCTCTTCATTCATGTCATCAACTTGTCTATATTAATGTCATGTAAAAACAAAGTTGTTATATCATAAAATCAAACAAATATCCATCATTTTCATCAACATCATGACATAAATCTTTCATCAAGTGATTACACTCAAGGCAACAGACATATGTAACATCATATCTCAAAGATTATGAACACAACAACACTTTCTATCAAGTCAATCCATCAAGTTAGGGCATTTATTTTTACCATATGTCATCAAGACATGACCACAGATAGTAATAGATCTATAATATAAATCTCATAGTTATACCTCTATCATCATGGTTAACATGCATATCATTATCAATAGGATCATGTTAGGTCATTCAATAAAACCAAAACAACAAGAGTGTCAATTTGTCTTTCAATATGCTTTCATCATGCTTATCACAAGAATTATCAATAGTATCCTGTATTAGAATTAATGAGTTAACCTTCTATGTGAAATCCATCATGACGCATGCATGAAAAGTATCAAGAGTACCATCTACTAGAGTCAAGGTGCTAGCCTTCTTTATGGGATCAAGATATCCAATAGATAGATGTTAACCAAATCATCAAGTATACCAATATATCAAGAACCAATATTAAGTGGCTAAGAAGTTCATCACGTCTAAAATGTAATTTACTTATTCAATATCAAGTGAATTGTTTCATCATAAGAACCATGAATCCAAATCACTTTCACATGCATGTATGAGCCATTAAAGAAATATACATTATCCTCATACATTAGGGCTTACCTAGCCATTCAATGTTAAAACTGAAATATACCATGCATACCTTGTGGTATTCAAATACTTGTGCACCTTCTGATTATACATAGGAAACTTGTGTCACCTGTTCATATAGTGCCTCTTTACATTTTCCAGCTCTAACCATCTTTCCTACATTTAAAATAATCCTCAAGAAGGATAAACTTATCATATATCATAAAGGAGGTTAGAAACATCCATATAATCAAATACATATGTAGGGAACATAAAAAATAAACATAATAATCAAATCCATAAGTCTAAACAAAAGTAAGAGGCATCATAAGTCAAGAAATACTAATCGTCAATGATAGGTGATCCTCTCCCTCTTGAACCATCCATCACCATCCATAGTCCACATAACAATGTTACTTTTAATCAACCAACCAGGCCTACTAGGGGTTATGACATCTAGGACTTCATCAAATATTTCACAAGTGCTTGAGCATCTTCACCAGGGTTTCTCTCAAACCCTAACCTTAATAGCCAAGTTTCTTAGAGTTTTATTCAAACAATGGAATTACTTTAGGTCTCCACCATCCTCTTTTCGCTTCCATCAAAGGTGTCATAATCAAGTTGATCTCCATGAGTATTTTCCTCAACCTAGCTCTCGTACCACCTTAATTTTTCTAGGGATATATTGTTCCTTGCTTAGATAATTTCATTTCTTCATTAACACATTAAGTTCACCCCATGTCATCATTACATTATTCAGAATTACATCATTATTCATCATCATATGAAACTATGTAGAAATAAAAACATCATCATCATCATCATCATCAATGCGACAGAACATAAAAGAACAATAAAATAAAAGCATGCACACATAGAGACACCACGATTGGTCCGAGACCAGGAAAAATCCCACTATGGGGAAAGCCCTCGCAAATTATTCTTCTTACATCATCATCAAATGATTCAGCAAAAGACAGTATAATGATCCATTTCTTCATCTATGCAACAAACTAGTAAAACAACTATGACATCCATGAAATGTACCTAATCATGCTTATACTCAAAACCATGATTCTAAGGACTCTAATATACTATCACTATTTGTAGTCAACTGTTGAACACTATTGTCACTGAGAGAAGTCTTCGGAATACTGAAATTTCATCTTTTAGTCTCAGACGCATGGAGTGAGCATCTATGGTAGTCCTAGACTCTCCCAGGTGAATTGTAAGCGTGTGTACGGGGAAAAAACACACTTAGATATGCTCAAACCCTCGGATTCCCCCTTTAGTATACTATACGAGGGTCTGAGGTAGCCCAGACAGACCCTTGACTACTCTGTGCACATGTTTGGGGACCAAACTACTCGATCTACTTCAGAAACCCCAGAAACTCCCTTCAAGCTTATGTGTGAGTGTTTGAGACTTCCAAGATGCACCCTTGACCACTTTGTGCATGCATCTAGGGTCAAAATTACTCACATACATGCACTCATCTGAGAAATAGAAACCCTAGATTCATGCGGGCTTCAACCCTATAGTTTCAAACCCTTGTGCAAACATTCTTCGTCAGACTTGTGCGAACCAAGACAATAGAAGAGAAGAGAATATGGTTTGAATAATTTGTCAAAATGAGCTTTAGGTATATTATATTTATGGGCTTTCATGAGGGTCCACTTGATTTTGAGGCCAACCTATCCAATTGTACACGTGCTTAGGGCTGACCTATTCCAATATACATGAGTTGATAAAATAAATTCAAAACCAACTTCTGCTTATCCAAATGAGGTGATCTTTAGGTCGATTTGGGTCCTCTCGAAAAGATGGATATAATGTAATTATAATCCTGGTCATATGATTTTTCTAAGATGAAATTTAATCCTATTTGAAAAATTAACAATTGAGGGTTGAGGTGGTTGGCCTCTTGAAATGCTAGTTTGGTTTTATTTGGTTTATTCCATGAGATCCCACATTCATGCTTGGAATATGGCATCGATGTGGTTAGCTGAAATAAATATATGGTTCAACCCAATCTGTTCTCATATGGTACGTGGAAGTGCTTGACTTGGTTGGATTTTTCATCTGCGAATAAGATCTCTTTCTCTATTGTATTCTATAAGTATTTGCACTTTTTTTTTTGTAGCTTTGATGGATGTTCTATCATGGTTATTATTATGGATAAGTGTTGGTTATAATCATGGTTTCATAGTAGTTTTTAGTTATGGCTCTTAATATGTTTTGATTAGTTGATGAATCATTATTGAATGCATGAGATAATAAATGTTATTGCAACTATTATGAGAGGGCATTAGACCTTCTGGATGCTTCTGATATAAGTTTCAGACCCCTATGTTCAAATATTGATTCATGACCTATAGATTACATGTTCTCCATGTGTTTTTGAAATGTATGTCATGGTTAGTCCTAGTTAGGTCAAGTCCTTGATCAATTTTTGTTTTAGAGGCCTTGTCTTTGAGTCATTTATTATTTTGGAAAGTATCATAAAGTTATAGGCAGTGGTCTGGAGACTAGCCCTAAAAAAGTGGCTCAAATTCAAAGATCGCATGCTAAGGGCTATGAAATATGGATTACAGTTGCTAGGAGGCAGGGTTATCCATGTGGATAAAGGGTTACAGCCACTAGATTTCATATTTATGCAAATTACTAGGAGATCAGATCACTAAAAACGAAAGTTAGCTGAGGGTTTGGGCACCTAGAGTGGGTATTTAGCCCCTAGTGGTCTTGTAACTTCCGAGGAAGGCCAACAAAGTTTTGGTTTATTGATTCCACCTCCTTAACTGCACTTAAGAGGTTAAGTCATGTCATAGTATCCCTCAACTCATTTTTAGCCTGGCAGGTCAATGAAAGTGGGTAAATGTGGGAGGGATGGGTTGAGACTAGTATCAAAGCTCCCAGGTTCAACACTTGGACTAGTGGGCAGAATGGATTTCTCATGCATGCATGTTAGTTTTAAATGTGATTGATATGCATGCATTGTGATAGTCATATTTGGAGTTTGTTTTATCATGCTGCTTATGTGTTGGCTATGATAGAGGAAGAAAAGAAGATTATTAGGGCGAGGTTGCGGCACTCGACCTTGGGGTAAGAGCAGACCGCCATACAAGTATTGTATGTTTGGCATGTAGGAATGTTGGTTAATTTTTTTTAGAAGCACTATCATTATGTACATGCATTTCATTCTATTGTTGTTATGGTTACATGCATAATAAATGCTAGTTGATCAGTGTGGTCATAAGCACGTGCATTGAATAATCATGAATGATAGTAACTTATTGTTATATGCATGGGGGCCATATGCATGATGATTATGGCCATTTCATCTGAGGTCTTGATGATATTATATAGTTTTCTAATTTATATTAGGTTGTGTAGATGGTTATGTCTATGATATTCAAGTATTAGTCGATAGATTTGTGATATTGTGTCATATTAATCTGGACTAACTTGTGTAGATGTTATAGCCTAGTCTAAGATACATTAAGGTATGAGTTTGAGTATGTCATCCATTCGACTTATTTAACATGGTATGTTCACATGTTGTTCAGAATGTTTGATCTATTGCATGATATGAGTATGTGTCCATAAAATTGTATGAAGGAACGATCTTGTTTTATGATGGTTGTACTAACACAATATGTGTTGAGACAATTTATATGTACTTGAGTGCAAGTGGGTGATAGTTGTAGCATTATGATTGTTGGTTGTGAGTTTATTATGACATGGTTGTTAATCTTGGTAAAGATTGATTTCAAATTAATTGACATTATGTCTTGATCTTTGGAACATGTGACTGACGTGTGTGAAAAATTGCAGGGAAACATGTTTGGTATTAACATGAAAATGTAATATTTCATTTTTTTATATACAATTGGGTAATGTGATAGTACATAATAAGATTCTATCGCAACTAGATAAATAGGTAAAATAAAGGAATTGGGTGATAATTCGTTTTGCTATGTTTGGAAACCATAATTCTAAATGAATAAGTGCTTTTCATGAGTACATGAAGTATTTTTAACATTGATTTTGTCTAACATTATGTGGATATGTTATACATTCATGAACATGCATTTGAAAGTAATAATAGTTGGTTTCCTGTCATGGTTGGATTCATCAAGGAATTAGAGTCCCTTGTTAGATGATATATGTACATATTTAGTTACAAGGAAGCATGCTTGACACAACAAGGTAAGGTAACTAGTATATTGTATATTGTAGTATGATGTAAGGGATTGCATGGAAAAAGAGACTACTGTGAAATATTGAAGAAGGCTGGGGTTGAGTTTTCCCTTGGAAGCACTGGGAACCCATGAGGATTGAGTCATGGTGTTTGTTGCTAGTTTTCTTCTTTTGGTGTTTTGTGATTTGTTTGTGCTTGATTTTCAATTTTGATTATGTCTAGTGCATGGCCATGCCACTTTGTTTGTGGTGTCATATTGTTGTTGGTTTTTTCATGGTTTTCTTCTTGTAGTTTCTTTCCCTTGCCTGTTATGTTTTGAGGGTATTACGAATTAGTTTGGATAAGAGGAAGTTTAATGGAGCTCTAGAAGAGTTGAATGAAACCCAACAGGTAATGTAAGACCCAAATGAAGCCCAGTGCATGAGTAAAGGTAGTTGAAGGCAAGAATATGATAACCAATTGGATTGGTTGGGTCCATTGGGGTAAATGGATAATGGAAGGACAATCATGAGGAAGGTAACAAAAAAGCTAAGGTGAATGGATTTGAGGCAACATATGCCTTGGCTATGTTGGGAACTATTGTTCTCAAGGTTGTGCAAGTTGTGCACGAATAAAGGGAGTTATCTTGACCTAGACCTTATGATATCTGGAAATTATGTTGTAATCATGATTATGGTGATGATTACATGTATACATATGTCTGTATGCCATTGTCTGACAAATATATATATATATATATATATATATATATATATATTTGTTTTTATGTTGTTGTCTGAAAGGGACGTCATAGATCATGATTGTTTTATACTAATTTTTATATGTATATATGTATGTATGTATGTTTTCTTCTCACATAGTTGCCAGGGATCATTCTTGTGGAGGAATGATTTCTTAGGTGGGTGAATGACATGAAGAAGTTTCTAGTTTATGAGGAATCGAGTGGGAAGAGTATCCCTGACAGATATATGAGGTCAGTATCATGTAGATATGATTGATACTATATGCTTATACTATGCCCATGTTTATGTTATGGATAGGTAATGTTGAGGGATACATGAATGGAATGAAAGCAGTGTGATATCTGACATGCTAGGACAAGCATGGATACTGGAAAGACACTTGAAAAAAGGTTTCTTGGTAGAGAATATGGTCTCCGAATGTACAATACTTGTGTTGTGTACATGTTGTATATGCAGTGTTGTGTACATGTGCTATATGTAGTGTTGTGTAGAGATGGTGTTATGTACATGTCGTATATATGATGTTGTGTACATGTTGCATATGGATTGTTGTTTACATGTGGTGTAGTGTACACATCGTACATATGGTGTTGTGTATGTATGGTGTTTTGTACATGTTGTACATGTGGTGCTATGTACATGTGATGCTATGTACATGTTGTACATGTGATGCTATGTACATGTTGTACATGTGGTGTTGTGTGCATGCGATGTTTTGTATATGTTGTACATGTGGTGTTGTGTATATTTTGTGCTAGTGGTGTTTTGTACACGTTGTGTATGTGGTGTTGTGTATGTTTGATGTTGTGTACACGTTGTGTAGGTAGTGCCATGTAAATGTGGTGACATGTACACATTGTGCAAGTGGTCCTATGCACAATCGATGTTGTGAACATGTTGTGTAGGTGGTGTTATGTACAGGCGATATTCTGTACATGTTGTACATGTGGTATAGTGTGCATGTGATACATGTTGTGCCATGTACATGTGGTATTATGTGCATGTCGAACGTATTGTGTTGTGCACATGTGGTACTGTGTATGTGCATTGTGTAGTCATGGTAGTGTGACATGTGTATTTGTTGTATTGTACATTTTGTACATATATGTATTGTGTTGCGGTGTACACCGGGTGTAGGTGTATGTGTTGTGTTATACACTTGATGGAGGCGTATGCATTTTGTTGTACACCGGGGGTATGTGTATGTGTTGTGTTTTACACCAGGTGTAGGTGTATGTGTTGTGTTGTACACCAGGTATAGGTGTGTGCGCTGTGTTGTACATCAAGAGTAGGTGTATGTGTTGTACGCTGAGTGTTTGTGCATGTATTGCATGGTGTTATATGTCAGGTGTGGTTGTATTTGTGTGGTGTAAACTATGTGTATTTGTACATGATGGAAGGGAAATGAAGACATTGGGTGCTTGTTAGGTGTGGAAACTGATCCAGTGTGTGTACAGAAAGAACATAGGAAAAAGGAAAGAACCAATTAAAGGATAAGTATAAGTATTTTATTTCAACTTTAATTATGCATGCGATCTATGATTTTAATTTATGATGGTTGTGTTTTGAGCTAACCAGATGTGATATGCTTATACATGATGATTTGACCGAAGAGCTAGTTTGACTTGTTCTGACACGAAGTAAAAAAATTGTAGGTGTACTGATCCAGGTGGATATTGGTGTCCACCCGCTAATTCCACTTGGATCCCCTCTAGTGCTTCTTACAGTTTTTTCAATTTCCTTAATTATAGCATAGTTTACTATTTTTAGCAGTTTTTCGGGTCCTAAACTTCTGGAGCCGTTTTGAGGCCCTAAACGACGTTTTTTGGAAATCTATCGCCAGCGATTTTTCTATCTAAAAATCATCCTTTTCGTCGTAGTCCTTGGAGAGATCTTTCCAACGGGCTATCATGCAAGTCAAACTGAGATAGTGCGACCAATTCGCGACCCCGGGAAGTTGATGTACCAACTTACCCAAAAACGGGGCCCTCAATTTGGCGTTTCATCTTCTAGGGTTAGGTTTTGGAATGTGAAGGGTTTTCCATTGTTTCTCAACAATAAATAGGCCTTCGAGCCTCATTGTAAGGGAGTTCAGAGGCATGTAGCCACCACATCTCTTCTTAGAGATAAGCTACCATCGCCCTAGCTGGTTTATTTCCATTTCTGTTTGTAAGCATATTTCAGTATTTTACAATAATGAAATGAGGTATTATTTCTGCTGCATATCTGTCTTTATGGTTATCTATGTATTTTATTGCCTTCCTGTTTAAATCCAGATTAGTGGTATCAGAGCGGTCTACTTTTCTTCTCTGCTTTTCTTTGCATGTCCCCAACGAGGTTGGGATATAAGGAGTTAGGGCTTGAACTGGTTGAACCTTTGCAAGACCAGCCTCGCAAATCCTAACGACCTCTCATGGCGGAGGAAAAGAAATACGAGGGGGCAGGAGATCCTATCAAAATCTTGCTCGAAGAAGCCCTCGAGCGACAAAGGAACGCGATGATGGACAACTTTGCCCAAATCCTTCAGCGACTACCCAGGGGCGACGCATCGGCTTCCAACAGCAACTCTGGAAACGCCACACCATTTAAGGTACAAGTTAATTTTGAAATCCCCATATTTGAGGGTCGGATAGACGCAGATGCCGTCGATAAATGGTTAAATGTGCTAGAGGTTTATTTTTCTGTTCATGATTTTTCCAGTCGGGAAAAGATTATTTTCGCTCTTCTTAAAGCAGCCCCCCACGTCAAGGATTGGTGGGAAACCTACTGCGAGTAGAAGGATGAAAGTACAGGCTCACTATTTTCAGTCGAACCGACTTGGGATTCATTCCGAGATGCTAACAAGGAGCAGTACTACCCTGTCGGAAGCTATGAGGATCAATACATAAAGTGGATCATGCTATGGCAGGGAAGGGACCAAGACGTACCAGAGTTTACCAATATTTTCCATACCCTTCGCACAAAGTTGGGTATCAAGGATACAGAGCAGCACTTGGTACTCAAATACTGTGGATGCCTGCACAAGTACATCCAAGAAGAAATAGAATTCCTGAACATCTCCTCGCTCGGCATGGCATACCGATATGCCGTTAAGGTCGAGAAAAAGTTTAAATAGAAGAAGTGAGACTTTGGGTCTGCAAATCCGAAACAAGGGAAAGGTGCCCCCAAACCGCAGAATAAAGGAAAAAGCCAAGGCGGGGCGGCCCAAGACAACCCGCCAAAGCTGCAAGCAAAGAACAGCGCCGCGAAGCCGAAAAAGGACACCGAAAAGTGGTGTGAGTTCCATAAGAGCTCCACTCACAACACAAGTGAGTGTCGGGCCAAGCAGTCACTGGTGGCCGAGCAAAAGGTTTCAGAATCAGATGCATGTTCTGACTCTGAGTCAGAACCCGATAAGGGGAATGACAAAGGGAAGCAGATTATTGACGCGGAGCCCAACGCCACTATTGCCACCACGAAGATCCAGAAGGAGGAACCTGAAGATCGAGAGGAGGAGGAGCGTCTCTTCCACTCCCAGATGTGGGTAAAGGGCTCCCCGCTACAGTTCATTGTCGACAACGGGAGCCAAAAGAACCTCATTTCGGCAGAGGTCGTGAAACGGCTGGGCTTACCGACCACAGCACATCCACAACCATACACCATTGGGTGGCTGCACCAAGGACAGGGTCTTTGCGTGAGCCAACAGTGTCGCCTTCCATACAACATCAAGCCCTTCACAAATGAGGTATTGTGTGACATTGCTCCCCTTGAAGTTTTTGATGTGTTATTAGGACAACCATACTTGTGGAAGCGACATGTTGCGTATGAGTCAAGGCCCCGTGGTGTTATTGTTACTTTGGGAAAGAAGTTGTATAGGATACCAGAGGTAGCACCGCCTACCGCCATCTCTTTGGTTACTGCAAAACAATGCAGTAAGCTCATTTCCAAAACCGGGAAGTTTGTTTTCCTGATGACACGCCCTCAAGAAAAGAAGAAGACGGTGGCCACGACATCCAGAGAGGGCCCCTCCGCACGACAACTACAGATGGACAAGATCGTGGAGGAGTATGAGGACATCTTCACCTCCCCCGCAGGGGTTCCTCTGCAATGTCAAGTCAAGCACTCCATTGATTTGACCCCAGGTTCGCCACTACCCAATGGACCAATCTATCGGCGCTCTATTCTGGAGAACGATGAAATCAAGAGGCAGATTCAGGAGCTGCTGCAAAAAGGTCACATCCGTCCATGTTCATCACCCTGTGGGAGCCCGATCGTGTTGGTACAAAAGAAGGATGGGACTTGGAGACTCTGTATTGACTATCAGGCGCTGAACAAGATCACTGTCTGTAATAGGTACCTAATCCCATGGATTGATGACCTCCTGGACCAACTAAAGGGGCAAAATATTTCAACAAGATTGATTTGAAGTCAGAATATCACCAGGTACCAATCGAACCCTCTGATGTGTGGAAGACTGCCTTCAAAGCCAAGGACGGCCTTTTCGAATGGTTGTTTATGCCTTTTGGATTGACGAATGCTCCTGCAACCTTCACGAGGCTAATGGACGACATATTGCAGCCATTCACCAACTCATTTGTAGTGGTATACTTGGATGACATCTTGATCTTTAGCAAGACTTGGGAAGAGCACCTCCACCACATTTGACAGGTTCTCCAAACACTACGACAACACAAGTTATGTGCCAATTTGGAGAAATGCACTTTTGGCATGACCCAGGTTCAGTATCTAGGATACATTATTGATGAACGGAGGGTGCATGTGGATCCAGCCAAGATCCAAGTCATTCGGGATTGGCCATCTCCAACCACTCTGACAGAGCTTCACAGCTTTCTAGGCCTTTCCAACTTCTACCGCAGGTTCGTGTTGGGATTTTCTCATATCACTTGGCCCTTGAGTCAGGTCACCAAGGGAGGAGCGAAAGAAATTTTTTTTTGGTCTGAATCTCAATAAAAAGCATTCACAGAGTTGAAATATCGACTCTGCACAACACTAGTTCTTGCATTACCAGACTTGCAACAACCATTTGAGGTCGAGACAGATGCCTCTGACTATGCTATTGGGGCAGTCCTTACTCAACACGGGCATCTAGTGGCATATCATAGTGAGACACTTTCAGACACAGTCTGGAAGTATCCCACTTATGACAAAGAGATGTATTCCATTGTGCAGGCCTGCCGACAATGGAAGCATTACATTTTGGGGAAGGAAACGGTCATCCACACAGACCACCGACCCTTGCAGTTCATACAGACCCAAGGGAAATTGCAGAATGATCGCCATCAGAAGTGGTCCACATACCTGCAACAGTTCCATTTGAATATCAAGTATAAGAAGGGCAACACCAATAATATTGCAGATTGCCTCAGTCGACCACCGATCATGGCATTAACCACCGTGATCAACTCTTGTGGACACGAGACTTATGATTGGCCACTGCTCTACAAAAGTGACCTGGAATTCGGCCACACATACCAGACACTCTTGGAGGATCAGCATGTTCCAGATTTTCACCTCCAGGACGACCTGTTATGCCACCTGGGTCACCTTTGTGTTCCTTCAAGCGAGCGTGCCAATATGATCTGGGAAGCACACTACAGTCGGGCCGTTGGGCATTTTGGGGTCGAAAAAATGGTGGCAGTACTGCAGAAATATTTCTATTGGCCGAATCTTCGACAGGATGTCGGGAAGTACATCAGATCATGCACTGCTTACGCCATTGCCAAATCGACCATCAAGAAGCAAGGCCTCCATACCCCGCTGCCTACCCCTAGTCGACCTAGGGAATCCATCTCCATGGATTACATGTCAGGCCTACCTTCCACTAGGCATGGAAATGACTATGTTTTTGTGGTCGTCGATAGGTTCTCGAAGATGGCCATTATGGCGGCTTGCAAGAAGAATATCACAGCAGAAGCCACTGCTAAACTCTTCTTTGAACGAGTATGGGTACACTTTGGGATCCCACAGTCTATCATTTCAGATCGGGACAACAGGTTCCTCAGTACATTTTGGTCTAGCCTCTAGTCGATGCCGGACACCAAACTCACTAAGTCCACAGCCTTCCATCCTCAAACTGATGGCCAGACTGAGGTCGTCAACAGGATGATCTTACACATTCTGCGCATGTACAACTCAAAGCATCCACACACATGGGACAAGAGCCTCCCCTTAGTGAAGCACAGCTACAACCGGGCTCTCCACAGGTCGACTGGTCACAGCCCTTCTCAGGTGGGATTGGGATTCCAGCCACTGTGTCCCATCGATGTGGCCATGCCATTTGCAGCTACTCACGCAGATTCTGCTCATGTCCAGTAGGAAACAAATAAGGCAAACAACTTCATTGAGCACATCCAACATATTCACCAGCAGGTCCATGACATTCTGGAGAAATCAAATGCCAAGTACAAGCAGCGACATGATCAACATCGGGTGCCACACAAGTTTCAAGTGGGCGACAAAGTCTGGTTGAATTTGCAAAAGGAACGCCTTACCGGAGCCTATCGAAAACACAAACCACTCCAATATGGCCCTTACGCCATTACCAAGGCTGTGGGAGATAATGCATTTGAGCTCAGCATTCCCCCATTCCTTGGCCTGCACCCAGTGTTCAATGTTGACCGCCTTCGGCCATACTTTCCACCATTACTAGACACGTCCGACATTGCAGAACAACTCACACCCACAGAGTTAAATCCAGCTTGCATGGAACAAGCTGCAACTGATCGGATCATGGACACACAGATCAAGCACACTCGCCAGCAGAATATCCAACTATATCGAGTTGTCAAAGCAGGACAACTCCTTCACCAGGGCAAGTGGCTCACCAGGGACCAAGTGCAGCAGAAGTTCCCTCATTTCATGGAGGAACTCAACGCAATGGGGACCATTGCTTCCTAAGGGAGGAGGAATGATCCAGGTCGATATTGGTGGCCACCCGCTAATTCCACTTGGATCCCCTCTAGTGCTTCTTACAGTTTTTTCAGTTTCCTTAATTATAGCGCAATTTACTATTTTTAGCAGTTTTTCAGGTCCTAAACTTCCGGAGCCGTTTTGAGGCCCTAAACGACATATTTTGGGAAATCTACCGCCAGCAATTTTCTGTCTAAGAATCATCTTTTCCGTCACAGTCCTCGGAGAGATCTTTCCAACGGGCTATCATGCACGTCAAACAGAGATAATACGACCAATTCACGACCCCGGGAAGTTGATGTACCAACTTACCCAAAAACGGGGCCCACAATTTGGCGTTTCATCTTCTAGGGTTAGGTTTTGGAATGTGAAGGGTTTTCCATTATTTCTCAACAATAAATAGGCCTTCGAGCCTCATTGTAAGGGAGTTCAGAGGCATGTAGCCACCACATCTCTTCTCAGAGATAAGCTACCATCGCCCTAGATGGTTTATTTCCATTTCTGTTTGTAAGCATATTTCAGTATTTTACAATAATGAAATGAGGTATTATTTCCGCTGCATATCTGTCTTTATGGTTATCTATGTATTTTATTGCGTTCCTGTTTAAATCCAGATTAGTGGTATCAGAGCGGTCTGCTTTTCTTCTTTGTTTTTCTTTGCATGTCCCCAACGAGGTCGGGATATAAGGAGTTAGGGCTTGAACTGGTCGAACCTTTGCAAGACCAGCCTCGCATATCCCGACGGCCTCCCATGGCGGAGGAAAAGAAAGACGAGGGGGTAGGAGATCCTATCAAAATCTTGCTCGAAGAAGCCCTCAAGCGACAAAGGAACACGATGATGGATAACTTTGCCCAAATCCTTCAGCGGCTACCCAGGGGCGACGCATTGGCTTCCAACAGCAACTTTGGAAACGCCACACCTTTTAAGGTACAAGTTAATTTTGAAATCCCCATATTCGAGGGTCAGATAGACGCAGATGCCGTCGATAAATGGTTAAATGTGGCAGAGGGTTATTTTTTTGTTCATGATTTTTCCGGTCGGGAAAAGATTATTTTTGCTCTTCTGAAAACAGCCCCCCACGTCAAGGATTGGTGGGAAACCTACTGCGAGCAGAAGGATGAAAGTACAGGCTCACTATTTTCAGTGGCAGCGACTTGGGATTCATTCCGAGATGCCATCAAGGAGCAGTACTACCCTGTCGGAAGCTATGAGGATCAATACATAAAGTGGACCACGCTACGGCAGGGAAGGGACCAAGATGTACCAACGTTTACCAATATTTTCCATACCCTTCGCACAAAGTTGGGTATCAAGGATACAGAGCAGCACTTGGTACTCAAATACCGTGGATGCTTGCACAAGTACATCCAAGAAGAAATAGAATTCCTGAACATCTCCTCGCTCGGCACGGCATACCGATATGCCGTCAAGGTCGAGCAAAAGTTTAAACAGAAGAAGCGAGACTTTGGGTCTGCAAATCCGAAACAAGGGAAAGGTGCGCCCAAACCGTAGAACAAAGGACAAAGCCAAGGCGGGGTGGCCCAAGACAACCCACCAAAGCTGCAAGCAAAGAATAGCGCTGCGAAGCCGAAAAAGGACATGGGAAAGTGGTGTGAGTTCCATAAGAGCTCCACTCACAACACAAGTGAGTGTCGGGCCAAGCAGTCACTGCTAGCCGAGCTAAAGGTTTCAGAATCAGATGCATGTTCTGACTCTGAGTCAAAACCCGATAAGGGGAATGAAAAAGGGAAGCAGATTATTGATGCGGAGCCCAACGCCACCGTTGCCACCACGAAGATCCAGAAGGAGGAACCTGAAGATCGAGAGGAGGAGGAGTGTCTCTTCCACTCCCAGATGTGGGTAAAGGGCTCCCCGCTACAGTTCATTGTCGATAGTGGGAGCCAAATGAACCTCATTTCGGGAGAGGTCATGAAACGGCTGGTCTTACCGACCACAACACATCCACAACCATACACCATTGGGTGGCTGTACCAAGGACGGGATCTTCGTGTGAGCCAATAGTGTCGCCTTCCATACAACATCAAGCCCTTCACGAATGAGGTATTGTGTGACATTTCTCCCCTTGAAGTTTGTGATGTGTTATTAGGACAACCATACTTGTGGAAGCGACATGGTATGTATGAGTCAAGGCCCCGTGGTGTTATTGTTACTTTGGGAAATAAGTTGTACAGGATACCAGAGGTAGCACCGCCTACCGCCATCTCTTTGGTTACTGCAAAACAATGCAGTAAACTCATTTCCAAACCCGAGAAGTTTGTTTTCCTGATGATACGCCCTCAAGAAAAGAAGAAGACGGTGGCCATGACCTCTAAACAGGGCCCCTTTGCATGACAACTACAGATGGACAAGGTCGTGGAGGAGTATGAGGACATCTTCACCTCCCCCGCAGGGGTTCCTCTGCACTGTCAGGTCAAGCACTCCATTGATCTGACCCCAAGTTCGCTGCTGCCCAATGGACCAATCTATCAGTGCTCTATTCTAGAGAACGATGAAATCAAGAGGCAGATTTAGGAGTTGCTACAAAAATGTCACATCCGTCGGAGTTCATCGCCCTGTGGGAGCCCGATCGTGTTGTTACAAAAGAAGGATGGGACTTGGAGACTCTGTATTGACTATCGGGCGCTGAACAAGATCACTGTCCGTAATAGGTACCCAATCCCATGGATTGATGACCTCCTGGACCAACTAAAGGGGGCAAAATATTTCAGCAAGATCGATTTGAAGTCAGGATATCACCAGGTACCAATCGAACCCTCCGATGTGTGGAAGACTGCCTTCAAAGCCAAGGAGGGCCTTTTCGAATGGTTGGTTATGCCTTTCAGATTGACGAATGCTCCTGCAACCTTCATGAGGCTAATGGACGACATCTTGCGGCCATTCGCAAACTCATTTGTAGTGGTATACTTGGATGACATCTTGATATTTAGCAAGACTTGGGAAGAGCACCTCCACCACATCTAATAGGTTCTCCAAACACTGCGACAACACAATTTATGTGCCAATTTGGAGAAATGCACTTTTGGCATGACCCAGGTTCAGTATCTGGAATACATTATTGATGAATGGAGGGTGCATGTGGATCCAGCCAAGATCCAAGTCATTCGGGATTGGCCATCTCCAACCACTCTGATAGAGCTTCGCAGCTTTCTAGGCCTTGCCAACTTCTACCACAGGTTCGTGTTGGGATTTTCTCATATCACTTGGCCCTTGAGTCAGGTCACCAAGGGAGGAGCGAAAGCAAAATTTTTTTGGTCTGAATCTCAACAGAAGGCATTCACAGAGTTGAAAGATCGACTCTGCACAGCACCAGTTCTTGCATTACCAAACTTGCAACAACCATTTGAGGTCGAGACAGATGCCTCTGACTATGCTATTGGTGCAGTCCTTACTCAACACGGGCATCCAGTGGCATATCACAGTCAGACACTTTCAGACACAGTCTGGAAGTATCCCACTTATGAAAAAGAGATGTATTCCATTGTGCAGGCCTGCCGACAATGGAAGCATTACATTTTGGGGAAGGAAACGGTCATCCACACAGACCACCGACCCTTGCAGTTCATATAGACCCAAGGGAAATTGCATAATGATCGCCATCAGAAGTGGTCCACATACCTGCAATAGTTCCATTTGAATATCAAGTATAAGAAGGGCAGCACCAATAATGTTGCAGATTGCCTCAGTCGACCACCGATCATGGCGTTAACCACCGTGCTCAACTCTTGTGGACACGAGACTTCTGATTGGCCACTGCTCTACAAAAGCGACCCGTAATTCGGCCACACATACCAGACACTCTTAGAGGGTCAGCATGTTCCAAATTTTCACCTCCAGGATGACCTGTTATGCCACCTGGGTCACCTTTGTGTTCCTTTGGGCATTTTGGGGTCGAAAAATGGTGGTGGTGCTGCAGAAATATTTCTATTGGCCGAATCCTCGACAGGATGTCGGGAAGTACATCAGATCATGCACTGCTTACGCCATTGCCAAACCGACCATCGAGAAGCAAGGCCTCTATACCCCACTGCCTACCCCTAGTCGACCTTGGGAATCCATCTCCATGGATTACATGTTAGGCCTCCCTTCCACTAGGCATGGAAATGACTGTGTTTTTGTGGTCGTCGATAGGTTCTCGAAGATGGCCATTATGGCGGCCTGCAAGAAGAATATCATAGCAGAAGCCACTACTAAACTCTTCTTTGAACGAGTATGGGTACACTTTGGGATCCCACAGTCTATCATTTCAGATCGGGACAACAAGTTCCTCAGTACATTTTGGTCTAGCCTCTAGTCGATGCCGGACACCAAACTCACTAAGTCCACAGCCTTCCATCCTCAAACTGATGGCCAGACTGAGGTCGTCAACAGGATGATCGTACACATTCTGGGCATGTACAAATCAAAGCATCCACGCACATGGGACGAGAGCCTCCCCTATGTTCAGCACAGCTACAACCGGGCTCTCCACAGCTCGACTGGCCACAGCCCTTCTCAGGTGGGATTGGGATTCCAGCCACTATGTCCCATCGATGTGGCCATGCCATTTGCAGCTACTCACATAGATTCTACTCATGTCCAGTCCGAAATAGATAAGGAAAACAGCTTCATTGAGCACATCCAACATATTCGCCAACAGGTCCATGACATTCTGGAGAAATTAAATTCCAAGTACAAGCAGCGACATGATCAACATTGGGTGCCACACAAGTTTCAAGTGGGTGACAAAGTCTGGTTGCATTTGCAAAAGGAACGCCTTACCGGAGCCTATCGGAAACACAAACCACTCCGATATGGCCCTTACACCATTACCAAGGTTGTGGGATATAATGCATTTGAGCTCAGTATCCCCCCATTGCTTAGCCTGCACCCAGTGTTCAATGTTGACCACCTTCGGCCATACTTTCCACCATTACTAGACACGTCCAACATTGCAGAACAACTCACACCCACAGAGTTAAATCCAGCTTGCATGGAACAAGCTGCAACTGATCGGATCATGGACACACAGATCAAGCACACTTGCCAGCAGAATATCCAACTGTATCGAGTTGTCAAAGCAGGACAACTCCTTCACCAGGGCAAGTGGCTCACCAGGGACCAAGTGCAGTAGAAGTTCCCTCATCTCATGGAGGAACTCAACGCAATGGGGACCATTGCTTCCTAGGGGGGGGGGGGGGGGGAATGATCCAGGTGGATATTGGTGGCCACCCGCTAATTCCACTTGGATCCCCTCTAGTGCTTCTTATAGTTTTTTTAGTTTCCTTAATTATAGCACAATTTACTATTTTTAGCAGTTTTCGGGGTCCTAAACTTCCGGAGCCGTTTTGAGGCCCTAAACGACGTTTTTTGGGAAATCTACCGCCAGCGATTTTTCTATCTAAAAATCATTTTTTCCGTCGTAGTCCTCAGAGAGATCTTTCCAATGGGCTATCATGCACGTCAAATAGAGATAGTACGACCAATTCGCGACCCTGGGAAGTTGATGTACCAACTTACCCAAAAACGGGGCCCACAATTTGGCGTTTCATCTTCTAGGGTTAGATTTTGGAATGTGAAGGGTTTTCCATTGTTTCTCAACAATAAATAGGTCTTCGAGCCTCATTATAAGGGAGTTCAGAGGCATGTAGCCACCACATCTCTTCTCACAGATAAGCTACCATCTCCCTAGCTGGTTTATTTCCATTTCTGTTTGTAAGCATATTTCAGTATTTTACAGTAATGAAATGAGGTATTGTTTCCGCTGCATATCTGTCTTTATGGTTATCTCTGTATTTTATTGCATTCCAATTTAAATCCAGATTATGTACCTTATTGATGAGCTACCAATGAGGTATGATTTGAATTTATTTCAATTCATTTTGATTCTAATGACAATTGTGTTCTTGGTACAGGAAAGCATGGAAATGCCTGGTTTGCGTTATTGGATTGATTTCCAAAGAATTAGCAGCAACAACAAAAATAAATTGGAGTAGGCAATAGTGTGCTCATAAATCATTTAGGAGCACGACCATTGTGGGACATTGATACCCAATAGTGTCCATCTATTTCCATGACCATGCTATAACCGATATGATGGTTTTGAGGCGAGAGTATGCCTTGGTTTTTGGACCTTCTGATGTGAGGAAACCTTGCCAAGGGATTGATCATATGGGAAAAGGGGTGTCATGTAACTTGGAAGGTGAGTGACTCCACGGAAGGGAATTATCTTATTCCTAGAGGGACTATGTAGCAGAGAAGGTAAGGAAAGCGGATGGAATTTTTTTGGTCAGCATTTCTAGATGGAATCAGATGCACATTAGGAGTATGCCCTGGAATAGTGAGTTGGTAATTGTTCACTGAGAGAAAAAGTAGCTCAAGGATCATAGTGCTAGACATTGGATGCAGGTTTGAATTTTCCAGTGGATTTTGGACTTCCTGGGAAGGAGGTGCATTGTAGTATTTCTTTGAGGGTGGAGGTGTGATCCTGTGGAGTCCCTTGTTTACTAATGTGGACACCATATCCTTTTATCTTTTGGTTAGAGAAAATGTTCATATGTATATGTGTATATTATTGTAAATATTATATTGAGTTTTGGTTATAAAGCTCCATATATAGTATGATTATTTGTTGGTTGAAGAAAATAATGCATGAGTATATATGTGGTTTTTATGGTAAATACTATAATGAGTTATGTTATAAAGTTCTAGTAAATGGTATGGTTGTCTTCTTTCAATAGTGGTCATTGTAAATACAACAATGAGATGTGTTATAAATCTCCATGGGAAATATGTTCGGTTTTAAGAAGTTTGATGGTCATAGGTGTCATACAACACCAAGGACATTATTCCCGCACAGGGAGGGCTCCGTAATATCCCTACAAGGCCATGGGACACATATTCCAAGATGAATGGTGGGTAAAACATTCTAGTGGGTGTCACTTTTGGTTAATAAATGGTTATGGAAATCGGCAAAGGCAAAGTGGAAATAATTGGAATTTTATTTATGAAAATAAAGAAAAATAAGAGAAAAGGAAGGTGAAGAGTCACAAATTTGCATGAGGACAAAATTGAAGGAAAAATGAAGGAAAATGAAAAAAGGAAAGGCCTCAATGATAAAAGGGCTTCTTAGGATCAGTGCATGGCTTTTTTCACTGTGATAAACCTTTTGATAGTTTTTGGGTGGAGCTCTCTTCTATTCTCTCATTCTTTCTTACTGTTGCACACTTGGAGGATTCTTGGAGCACTCTAGTTTTCATTGGATTTGGAGAAAGAAGGAAAGGAAAAAGGGAAAGTGCAAGGGTGCAATGGGATCAACAACTACAATGAGTTTGGTTTGCAAGTATCAATTTGTGTGTATGATTTCCTTGTTAGTTTTGGAATGCTTGGTATATGCATGTGGTTATTTAGTTATGATCTATGATTGGCATGGAGGATTCCTTAGATTGATAATGGTTTTGCATAGGCTTGCAATTTCCTAGATAGCCATGGTGTTGTGGGTTTTTCGACTTGTTTTTTCTAATTGGTCCTCAGGGTCCTATGGTTGTGGGTTGAATTACTAGTTCTTGGCACCACTGGTTGGGATAAACACTCTAGAGCCCAGGAACAACTTGGGTTGAGTTACTAGTTCATGGAGTCGTTTTCTAGAACAAACACTCTGGAGCCCTGGATAGTTTGGGTGTAGTTACTAATCTCGGAGCCTTGGTTGGACAAACACTCTGGATCCCTCGGTGGGTTGAGTTACTAGTTTTGGAGCCTTTGTTCAACAAACGCATTGGAGTCATGGGATATCGTGGGTTGAGTTATTTGTTCCCGGAGCCATGGTCGGAATAAATTCTTTGGAGCCTTGGAGAGCTTGGGTAGAGACCAATCTAGTTATGGTTAGTGATGTTCGACTGTGAGGTGAAATCATTGGTTGAGGGTTGAGGTGGTTGGCCTATGGAAGCCCTGTTTTGGTTTTGTTTGGTTTATTCCATGGGATCCCACATTGATGCTTGGAATATGGCGTGGGGGTGATTGGATCAAATAAATATTTGGCTCAACCCAATCTATGGTTGGGTGGTACATGGAAGTCCCTGACTTGGTTGGATTTTGCATATGTTAATAAGAGATATTTCCCTTTGTATTATAGAAGTATTTGTACTTATAATTATGTGTATTTTGTGGTTGTTCTATCATGGTTATCATTTTGGTTAGATGCTATTTATAAGCATGGTTTCATGACAGGTTCTAGCTATGGCTCTTAATATGTTTGATTAGTTGTTGAAAAATTATTGAATTCATGAGGTAATAGATGTTATTTCAGCTATTATGAGAGGGAATTACACCATCTTGATGATTCTCAGATAATTTTCAAACCCCTATGTTCATATATGCATCTATGACCTATAGATTACATGTTCTCCATGTGTTTGACAAAATTTCTATCATGGTTGGGCCTGGTTAGTTAATGTCCTTGATAAATTTTTGTGTTAGAGGATTTTTCTTTGCGTCATTTATTATTCTGGAAAGTTTCATCAAGTTCTGTGTAGTGGTATGGAGACTAGACCTGAAAAAGTAGCTCAGATTCCCAGGTCACATGCTCAGAACTGGAAAATCTAGAATATAGTCGCTAGGAGGAAAGTTTATTCATATGCCTAGGGGTTACATCCACTGGATTGTTTTTTTATGCAAGAAAATGGGAAACTAGATAACTAAAAAGGAAATTTGGCTCAGGGTTTGGGCACTTGGAGTGGATGTTTAGCTCTTGGGAGTCTTGTAACTCCTGAGGAGGGTTAGTAAAGTTTTGGTTTGTCATTTTTGCTTCCTTAAATGCACTTAGGAGCTTGAGTCATGTCATAGTAGCCCTCATCTCATGTTTAACCCGAAACGGTAGTGAAAGTGCGTAAATGTGGGAGGGGTGGCTATAGACAAAATCTATAAAGGAAGAATGAAAGGCACAAGTTATTTAATTGTTTTCTGCACAAGGTTGTGAGATAAAGAAAGCTCATGAGTTTGTTAGAGAGATATTTGTTTATGGGTTATGTTTTGAGGATGTTTCCATTGTGGAAATTCCACATTAAGAAATAATAACTACATCTTAGGAATTAAGAGGCCATTTGCGCTAGGAAATAGGAGACCTATGCCCAAGTATTTTGGGCTAGGCAGTGGAGACCTGTGTGCAAGGAAATCAGGCAAGGTTGTAGAGATGTGTGCACAAGGAACTCAAGCCAAGAAGTAGAGACCCATGCATAAGGAATTCATGGGAAACAGAGAGGAAGGAAGCAAGAGTTAGGTCAAAAAAACTCTAGGGTGGTTCAAATTAGTATAGAAAAGAACAAGTGTGTTCTCAGTTAATAATTTTCCTTGTAATTGATTCAATTTCTCACTTAATAAAAGACCATATCAAAGAACAAGGATTTCTAAGTTGGGCTTCCCAAGAAACTTATTATGTAATTGTGTGATTGTATTTTTATATTTATTCTCTAATTTTGCTACTTATAAGTGTTATGAAATTTAATATGTCTTGGTGAAGGAAATTGTGGTTTTAGTTTGTAGTTTCCTTAGTTTCAGATTGTTCATGTAAGTAGTTACAAAATTTTGTAGAAAATTAATAATCTAAAGTTGATGCTCCTTGATGTCATATTTCAAGTTTCTATGTAGTGGTACTATGTGAGGGAGACTAATAAGTGGTTACTTTAAAAATTGTTTTTATTGGTGACTTGAGTACTTTCAAATCTTTTATTACCTCAACATCACAAAATATTGAATGAAATGCCTATATTTAATATATTTTTTCGAGAAATGTGGGTGAATTTTAAATTCACGTATAATTTAGTGGTTTTTCAAATCCATATATTTCATTTCCCACTGTTTATCCATTCTTTGGTGATTTCTAATGGAACATAATATGTTTTTACCATGGATCATTAGAGCTTTTTCATCTCTCCTTGTTTTTGGTACTCTTTGTCCTACATATTTCCCATAATACCTTCCTCCCACATCTACCAAAGAAACCAGCCAACCGAGGTAAACATGTGACAAAGAGTTACTATGATATGATACAATTCCCTATGTGTCATTTAAGGAAGTGGAACTGAAAAAACAAAACAACACAAACATTCAAGACCTATCGCAGAACCCCTAGGAGCCATCCAAACCATCCACGTGACTAGCCCCTGACACAAACTAAGTTTTTATTACAATAATCTCCCAATTGCTTCCATGATATGGGAATGAGTGCGACTGGGACTCTCCAGTCACTCCTGCAGCATTAGTATGCCTGTGACTGGGGAATTTCCCAAGTAGTTTTGTGCCTGCTAATCTGAATTATGTGCCACGTTTTGAGGCCCAAGGCTTAGCTCACTCCCCAGAACTCCATGGCACTTCCATAAATGAAAGATCACTGTGAAATAATGATACTGTCATGCGGAAAGAGTCAATTTTGCGAACAAAACCGACCTCCCTAGAAGCTAAAGCTTTCTAGTGACAAACAAGACAAGTAAACACTACCTTTCTCTAAATATGCATTTAGAATACAAGTAATCAGATGTTTGTAACATACCTTTAGTCCAACGCTTTGTAGTAGTCCAGCCTCGCCGATCCAGATGAGCTCCTCCTTCTCTTCGAAACCTGCATTCACTAACAAGCCAAAAGATTACATAGCACCTGAATAACTTATAAAATAACACATATTCATCATATAGACCAAGGAGTATATGAAACAAATCATGAATAACAACTTGTTGAGAAAAATGAGTTTATTTGCATTAAGTGGAAACAAAAGAAACCATTACAACCTAAGCCTTGGTGTTGTGCAGGTCCCTCCCAGGGTCCAGCAAGAGTTTTCCTTTACTTTGATCAGCTCACCCACTTCCAAGTGAAGCTAAGAAAGGATGGGAATCTCTCCTCTCAAGCTCTATAAGGGAGTCCTAATCTCAGCAGCATCTACCCTTAGGAATGTTCAGCTTTCAACCTCTCCTCCCTCTGGCCCAATGCATGTATTTATAGTGCTGTGGAGGAAGTTAATCAGGTCCACCATGAATGGGATAAGCCCCTCTTTCAATGGGATAGCTCCCCTCTTCATGGGATAAGTTCCTCTTACATAGGGATGCATGAACCATCTGGAGGCGCCCAATCCACGTCAAACCATCTTCTAGAATGCTCTAGAAATGACCACAAGTAACTTTTTTGAAGTGAAACTTGCGCCTTTTGACCTCTACAGGAGTACGCACCCAGACCTTTACATACAGAGTGTACAAGTACATAGGTTTTATGAACTTGGGGTGCGTACGAGCAGGTGAGGCCAGGAGAAACTGCGTAACCAGAGTTAATTGACTTTTGAAGGACTTTCTCTCTTTCTTGGAGTTTGACATGAGGAGCAGAGGTATGAGACTTGCCAAGGAGGATAGTATGACAATTGATAGAGCCATACTAACTGCAGATAGTCATGGTGACAAATTTTAGTGTAACAGATACAAATGTAATTACTTGAACAAGTATTTGACTAGACCCCTACTATCCATGACATGCATTTCGTCAAACATGTCACAAATATGCATTCTACAGGTTTAAACAAGAGATCAAAGCATAGGTGTCTCATACTGATATGATAATAACTAAGAAGCATTGATGCATCATCACAATAACTACATTACCATCTATTAAGCCACATATTCATTATACATTTAGTTATTAACCAACATGATGAGAGCCATATATCTTCACTGTCATAAAACTCATTCATAACTAGCATATAGCCAACATATATATCAAGGATATAACAACCATATAAGTGACATATAAAGAAGTATATTTACCCATAAAATACCAAGGAGAAAGAGAGAGCTCTTATTGATGATTTTATAAGTCGACCAGGTATGGGACTTCTACTAACCACTTGACTATAGATTAGGATGAACCAAATATTTCTTTCATCCATTCACCCTCGTGCCATATTACAAGCATGAATGTGGGATCTCATAAAACAAATCAATCAAAACCATTCAGGGCTTCGAGAGGCCAAACCACCTCAACCCTAAACTAGTGATTCCACCTTACAGTTGGACATCACTAACCATCACCAGATTGGTCTTTACCAAGTTTGTCCAAGCCCCCAAAGAATTTTCTCCAACCAAGGCCCAACTAGTAACTCAACCCATAACTGTTGTCGGGCTTGAGAGAATTTAACCAAGCCTCTAGGACCAATAACTCAACATAGAAAGGGCTCCAATTTTTTTTTCCAACCAAGGATCCATGACTAGTAACTCAACCCAAGTTGTTACAATGCTCCAAGGTGTTTGTCCAACCAAGGCTCCAAGAACTAGTAACTCAATCCATAACTAAAGGAACATGAGAACCAACTAGAAAACAAAAGGAAATGAACCCACAACACTATGGCTATCCAGGAAATGGAAAGGCTAGTAAAAACCATTGTCAATCCTGGAAATTCTCCATGCCAATGATAGATCATAACGAAGAAACCAAATGCATATTCCATGTATGCCAAAACTAGTGAGGAAAACGTACATGTAACTCAGTATATGCAAGAAAAATATGTTGTAGCTGCTAATCCTGATTCTCTCTTGTTCTTTCTTTCTATTCCTTTTCCTTGTTGCTCCAAAACTCCAAGTATGCCACACTCCTCCAAGAGTGCTCCAAGGAAACTCTAAGTGTCCAAGAGTGTGAGAGAGAAAGAATAGAGGGAGACCTCCAAAATTGAACTAACAAAATGCTACAAACTGATCCTCAAAAGCCTTTTTATCATTGAGGTCTCTATCTTCTTCATTTTCCATTATTTTCCTTCATTTTCCTCCTCACACGCAACATGTGACCTTTTGCCTTCCTTTTCTACTAATTTCCATTATTTTCATAAAGAAAATGCTAATAAATGCCTCATGCCTTTCCAATGCCTTTACCATTTCCTTCGCCAATTTCTTTAGCCATTAATTAACCACAAGCTATCCCCATCAATATGTTTTTGCCCAACATTCAACTTGGAATACATGTCCCATAATCAATGTATTATTTTACCTTTATTAGTTTTTACATGGATTTTTTGACTAGGGATGTTACAAAACCCTCCCCCTTGGGGGGACACCATCCTCAGTGTTCAATGACACCTACAACCAACAAGATGGTTGTAAGAAAAACATACTACCCATGGAACTTTATAACCTAACTCAATGTAGTATTTATAATAATCAACCTGCTAAGAAGAAAATTAACATGACAACATAACAACATGAGAACCATAATGACATGACACCATACCACTTATTGGAGCTTTATAACATAGTTCATGGCAATATTTACATCCATATACATATGTACATATACCAAAGCATGTATCAAAAATATATGCGAAAACATTCGCTCAACCAACAAATAGAGAAGGATACATAGCCTGCATATGATCCACCATCTCCCATGTAACTTCATTGGGCTCAAAGTGCTTCCACTACACTTTAACCTACTCAATTGCTTGGTTTCAGAGCATGATCATCTTTCTCCATAAAATGCACTGAGATTCTGGTTGGAATTATCCTTCTCGCTCCACCTACAATATACACCAGTTAATCACATGATAAACATATTTAACGTACTTCTTAAGTAATGACACATGGAAAATATCATGGAATTTCACTTTCGGAGGTAGTAAAATTCAATAAGCTATTGGCCCAATCCTCTTAAGAATCCTAAAAGGTCTACAAAACCAAGGTGCAATCTTGGAACATGATCCAATCCTTAAGGAGTTCTTCAGTCTGTTGCACAAGTACACCTTCTCCCCAACTTGAAACTCCTTAAACAACCTATTTTGATCTACATAGCTCTTCATCTTATCCTGTGTTACTTTCAGATTCTTCTTGATTACCTACATTTCCTATTCCATTTCTGCCAACATGTTCGGTCCAATCAACACCCTGTTAAGTGGATCGCTCCAACTAATGGGAGTTTTGCAACTCCACCCATATAATGCCTTAAACAGACTTGTTGTAGCAGCTACAACCATCCTCCAAAATTTTTCCTTAGCTTCATTTTGGAGCCTACCTTCCAACCATCCTTAGCAACATGTCTTGCACTGATCGGGTACATATGCTTCAGTTAAGTTTATTTGTCTTATAACACATATTTCATTAAATTTGGAAGTATTCTATTACAAGGCCTCCAACAACATTCATTTTTTTTGTAAATTTCCATATTAAATTGATTCAACATTAAAATAATTTGCAAGTAATTTCTAACCAATTAGAGATCATGAATAGGTCAAACATGGGGTTGTTATGTATAATAGTATCAATACACAATAGGAGTGCGAAATCAAACTCTTAGAAGAAATTGATTTAAGTTAAATCATATTCGTATGTCAAACTTCCAATCAAGATATTATAGTTATGGATAACATGCTAGATTTATCGATGTTTAAATTTTATGTCTCGCAACTCTAACCCCGTTTCCCCCAACCTACAAGGGATTTGTTGATTGAATGATGGTGATGTGAGGATCTTCCTGTAAATGACAAGGATAGGTGTCCCTTGCATTGCATTGAAACTAGTCTATTAAAACCTTAGTAAAATGTTCTTGTGCTCAATTTCCTACGGCCCCTTTGTGCATTTATGAAGCACTAATGAGGGGGTCATCATTCATCTTCATAGAATGCAGGCATATACTATAAAGGTTATACATTGTTGATCTACGTATTTCAAGAAGGTTAGGCACCATTGGTCTATCTCCACTCAAATCCAAGTACATCAAATGAGAGTTCTTAAATTGGTATTCAGGTCATTCCATTATGATGGACAGTGTCACAAAATGAAGTAAACAAGAAACTTTAGTGGTGAATTCTTGTAAGTAGTGGAGGCAGGGGTTTTCAAATATTAGCACAATTGATGGTCGTGTGGATATTGATCTCTCCTTGTAAACATTGTCAAAACCAATAATAGTCTCGATGTAAATTTAGTGTCAACCAATAGTATGGAAAACCGGCATGATTGACCATTACTTTCACTAAGAAGAGAAAATGATAAGCATTTTTAATGGGGAAGAAATAAATGTGAAATGTAACTCATGTATTTTAGTTGAAATTTATATAAGTCCCCGTGTTCTTTAATTATTAAATACTTAATGTAAATACTTCTAAATTATCATTAAGATATTGATTTTGAAGATTAAATGTGTATTAAAAGGCATTCATCTATGACATTGGATTTTTCATGTAGCATGAATAAACCACTTAAAGCTAATTATCAATTAATCTTAAATAGTTTTGTATAAGATATATCTTTACTTGCATTAATAGATTTATTTCAAAAATAAATTACATTTTTAAACTTGTATGAATACATATAACTAAATAAAATTCAATAAATAACTTCCGAGTCTTGTTGGATTCTATGAGATTATTTTAAGTACAAATAGTTTATTTAAGATTTGAAATTTACAAAATGTTAATATTGATGGTGAAAGCATGTCATATGGTGTAAAAAGTTTAAAGGCATCCATTTATGTCCCATCTGTTGAATGAGCTTAGATAGTCTGCTTAATGCTCATGGTGAATTCATTAATCCATGTTTTATTAGAAAATTCATTTTCTTTACATGTTTTTTATTATAGAAATAAGAATTTCACATTTGTACATTCATATTAAACCACATGATATTTAAATAGAAATTTAATTAGTCATTAAAACTATTGAGATGAGGTGTCCCTTGCATTGCATTGAAACTAGTCTATTAAAACCTTAGTAAAATGTTCTTGTGCTCAATTTCCTACGGCCCCTTTGTTAGTCATCTCATCTCATCTCATTTAATTAAATTAATCCATGATAGTATCTAATCAAAACTTGATAAGCCACTTATCAATCGTTATCCTCATATATATGTTTTTTTAAGAAATGCAAAATTATTTACAATATAATTCTATCTAAAGAATTACACATCACATTTATGCACTCATATTAGTGCATTTTATATGTAAACAATGAATAACTAACTTTGTGCCTTATTGATTTTCAATATGATATGATTGCAGTTACAACCATTAATTGATTTAAGCATATAAATTTATGAAAACTATCAATTGAGAAATCACATATCTTATGATTCAAAAAGATCAAATCATTTACCTATGGCACATTTCTCGTTAACCTTAATAGTGAATAATGCATTGTGAATGGTGAATAATGCACATAACATTTATCAAGTAAATTGTTATAATTTCTTTAGTAAGAATAGCACCTTTGTTTGCAAGGAGTTCTATTTGAAAACTTATATTTCACATTTATATATGATTATTGATACATATAATTAAACATAAGTCATCAAAAAAATCATTATAAGATGGTTCATATAAGATAATTTGAATGGCAAACAATTCATTTAAGAACACGCGCGCGCACACACACATCTTAGAAAAAAATCGATACAGCAGTCATTGCAAAAACATTTATAAATAATAAGAAATAAACATATTAATATAATTGGCAATTTCCATCTATTTCAAAAAATGTAAAATCATACAAATTGATTCAACAAAACCTATGTCCAAAATGTATTGAAAATTTGGAATGTACTTTTCAACAAATTTATAAAAGAAATTATCTCCATGAACTACAATGAAGTACATGTTCTATTGAACATTCGAATGTACTCATGTTTTTGTTTGATACGATGAAGTGTCTTAAGAAAGGGGAATAAAACATGCATAAGCCATGTATCTTACTCTTTTCCTGTATACGATTTTATCAAGATGTGGTTTGATCGATATCCCATGAATTGAGAAGTATGCTTTTCTTTATCTATTAGCAATACATTTGATTCTTCATAATTATCTCCATATTGGCACCACACATCAATCAACTTTTTCTCATAAAATTGTCTTGTTCTCCCTGCTTCCAATTTTGTTTGCAAATGACAATGAGATCTGTCCCATGAAAATTTAAAGTCCACTATATCAATATTTGATTTTTCAAGTACTTTTCGGATGTACTTGTCAGTGACATTTAATGTCCATATTGCGGCATCATAATTTCTTAAGCAATATTTTAATACTTTTGAATAAAAAGGCCTTAAAAAATAGGACCTATCACCAAACTACCAGTCTGGTTCTCTTTGAATATGAAAATCTTGTTCATCTTTGGTGTATGATTGGAAGAATACTCCTTCCATTTCGAATATCAACAACATATTTTGACTTGTAGTAATTCCCATCTGCATTTGCACTGCAACCACATGTATGATATTAACATATCCCCACATCAACACTTCATTGCTTAAGGACATAAAAACCTATCATTTTAAAAATGATGTTAATATTTATTATGAAAAGTTTCCATTTGTATGCAAAGGCAATTTTACAATGAGTTCAAAGTATCACAAAATACAAATACAATTGCTCCATTAAAATGAACAAACAAATAATATGTTTACTTTATACATACAACCCAATACCTTTATTTAATTTGTATGGAACAAAAGTATTATAAGAAAGCATTGACCCACTATTTAGATCATTAATTTTAAGATTTATAATGATTTATATAATTGCAATTGAAAAATATAATTATAATGGTCTAGCGCAACTAAACAAACTAATTTTTTTTTAATTTTCACATACAATATAACACAATTTTTAAATTTCAAACCTGATTAATTATATGTTAATTTATAGAGTTTCTACCTTAGTTTTTTTTTTGTGCTTCTTTAAGTGCAAATTGTATGTTTATTGTTGGTGTTACATACAACTTAATATAATTTTTCAACTTATATGGAATAAATAGGGTTATAAGAATGCAATGGGTCATCCTTCAAATTACTAATTTCTAGGAGGTATAACAATAACTTAAACCGCATTTAAAGCAAATAATTGTAATGATCTAATTAAAACAAATAGAACAATTACCTATTAATTTTACATACAATGTAATCCATTGTAAAACAAAAAATATAGACTGGGAAATTTTGATATGAAAACATTAAATGACCATTCATCTCACCAAAAATAAATAAAATAAAAATATTTGATTTTTAGAAATGACAAACCAAATCAACAATCCTTTTATTAGTGTTGTGAAATAAAAGTAATCAATCATGATGTCATACATATAATATCATGATATAGACATATGTAATCTTAAGGTACTTCTAAATATAATTGGACATCCTTCAAAATAGCTCGCACATCCGTAGCCTTGTTGAGTTTATGCAATATTCTCCATAGCTCATGGATCAACCAATTATCCCCTTGATTTGCTCCAATGAATGGAGGGGCAAGAATCACATTTTCTTTTGGATTCTCTTTCACTCTCTCAATTAAACAATCAACTATAATAGTAGTGGTTGCATCATATTGGGTATGCATTTCCCACACTTTTTTCAATGATTTAGTGTGTATAACTTTCGTTGAATTGTCAATGACCTTATGTCCCTTTTGTGGCTTACAGTCTGAAGCAGTCCACTTAAACAGAAATTTATCTTGTAATCTTTTTGAAACCAACTTTTTTAGAAATCTTGTTGTGCTTTGTTTCAAAGCTGTCGTCCAAATTGCAATGTCAAGAGATTCATTTTTGAAACACATTTCAAAAAATGATTTTGCATGTGGATGAATCCAAAATAGTTTTTTCTCTATTGTGTAATCAGCATCAACTCCCATTTTCTCAATATGCCCTTTGTTTGTTGCTTCATCATAAATGCTATGATAAAAAATGTCCTTTGGATTAATTTAATTAAATGAGATGAGATCCATGGTAGTATCTAATCAAACCTTGATAAGCCACTTATCAATCGTTATCCTCATATATATGTTTTTTTAAGAAATGAAAAATTATTTACAATATAATTTTATCTAAAGAATTGCACATCACATTTATGCACTCATATTAGTGCATTTTATATGTAAACAATGAATAACTAACTTTGTGCCTTATTGATTTTCAATATGATATGATTGCAGTTACAACCATTAATTGATTTAAGCATATAAATTTATGAAAACTATCAATTGAGAAATCACATATCTTATGATTCAAAAAGATCAAATCATTTACCTATGGCACATTTCTCATTAACCTTAATAGTGAATAATGCATTGTGAATAGTGAATAATGAACATAACATTTATCAAGTAAATTGTTATAATTTCTTTAGTAAGAATAGCACCTTTGTTTGCAAGGAGTTCTATTTGAAAACTTATATTTCACATTTATATATGATTATTGATACATATAATTAAACATAAGTCATCAAAAAAATCATTATAAGATGGTTCATATAAGATAATTTGAATGGCAAACAATTCATTTAAGAACACGCGCGCGCACACACACATCTTAGAAAAAAATCGATACAACAGTCATTGCAAAAACATTTATAAATAATAAGAAATAAACATATTAATATAATTGGCAATTTCCATCTATTTCAAAAAATATAAAATCATACAAATTGATTCAACAAAAACTATGTCCAAAATGTATTGAAAATTTGGAATGTACTTTTCAACAAATTTATAAAAGAAATTATCTCCATGAACTACAATGAAGTACATGTTCTATTGAACATTCGAATGTACTCATGTTTTTGTTTGATACGATGAAGTGTCTTAAGAAAGGGGAATAAAACTTGCATAAGCCACGTATCTTGCTCTTTTCCTGTATACGATTTTATCAAGATGTGGTTTGATCGATATCCCATGAATTGAGAAGTATACTTTTCTGTATCTATTAGCAATACATTTGATTCTTCATAATTATCTCCATATTGGCACCACACATCAATCAACTTTTTCTCATAAAATTGTCTTGTTCTCCCTGCTTCCAATTTTGTTTGCAAATGACAATGAGATCTGTCCCATGCAAATTTAAAGTCCTCTATATCAATATTTGATTTTTCAAGTACTTTTCGGATGTACTTGTCAGTGACATTTAATGTCCATATTGCGACATCATAATTTATTAAGCAATATTTTAATACTTTTGAATAAAAAGGCCTTAAAAAATATGACCTATCACCAAACTGCCAGTCTGGTTCTCTTTGAATATGAAAATCTTGTTCATCTTTGGTGTATGATTGGAAGAATACTCCTTCCATTTCGAATATCAACAACATCTTTTGACTTGTAGTAATTCCCATCTGCATTTGCACTGCAACCACATGTATGATATTAACATATCTCCACTTCAACACTTCATTGCTTAAGGACATAAAAACCTATCATTTTAAAAATGATGTTAATATTTATTATGAACAGTTTCCATTTGTATGCAAAGGCAATTTTACAATGAGTTCAAAGTATCACAAAATACAAATACAATTGCTCCATTAAAATGAACAAACAAATAATATGTTTACTTTATACATACAACCTAATACCTTTATTTAATTTGTATGGAACAAAAGTATTATAAGAAAGCATTGACCCACCATTTAGATCATTAATTTTAAGACTTATAATGATTTATATAATTGCAATTGAAAAATATAATTATAATGGTCTAGCGCAACTAAACAAACTAATTTTTTATTAATTTTCACATACAATATAACACAATTTTTAAATTTCAAACCTAATTAATTATATGTTAATTTATAGAGTTTCTACCTTAGTTTTTTTTTGTGCTTCTTTTAGTGCAAATTGTATGTTTATTGTTGGTGTTACATACAACTTAATATAATTTTTCAACTTATATGGAATAAATAGGGTTATAAGAATGCAATGGGTCATCCTTCAAATTACTAATTTCTAAGAGGTATAACAATAACTTAAACCGCATTTAAAGCAAATAATTGTAATGATCTAATTAAAACAAATAGAACAATTACCTATTAATTTTACATACAATGTAATCCATTGTAAAACAAAAAATATAGACTGGGAAATTTTGATATGAAAACATTAAATGACCATTCATCTCACCAAAAATAAATAAAATAAAAATATTTGATTTTTAGAAATGACAAACCAAATCAACAATTCTTTTATTAGTGTTGTGAAATAAAAGTAATCAATCATGATGTCATACATATAACATCATGATATAGACATATGTAATCTTAAGGTACTTCTAAATATAATTGGACATCCTTCAAAATAGCTCGCACATCCGTAGCCTTGTTGAGTTTATGCAATATTCTCCATAGCTCATGGATCAACCAATTATCCCCTTGATTTGCTCCAATGAATGGAGGGGCAAGAATCACATTTTCTTTTGGATTCTCTTTCACTCTCTCAATTAAACAATCAACTATAATAGTATTGGTTGCATCATATTGGGTATGCATTTCCCACACTTTTTTCAATGATTTAGTGTGTATAACTTTCGTTGAATTGTCAATGACCTTATGTCCCTTTTGTGGCTTACAGTCTGAAGCAGTCCACTTAAACAGAAATTTATCTTGTAATGTTTCTGAAACCAACTTTTTTAGAAATCTTGTTGTGCTTTGTTTCAAAGTTGTCGTCCAAATTGCAATGTCAAGAGATTCATTTTTGAAACACATTTCAAAAAATGATTTTGCATGTGGATGAATCCAAAATAGTTTTTTCTCTATTGTGTAATCAGCATCAGCTCCCATTTTCTCAATATGCCCTTTGTTTGTTGCTTCATCATCAATGCTATGATAAAAAATGTCCTTTAGTTCAAAAATAACTAGTTTCTTTTCAGTTATTTTGGCTGCAACACAATGGAAAATAATATAGTCAAACCATTTTATTCATGTTACAAAAATTACTAAAAAAATTGTTGAAACAATACACTTACCTTGAGTGGTTTTTTCAATATTTATAGATGAAACAATAAGTTCTTTTATCATCTGGACAGGACCTGGAGTAAACATATTAAACCTTCAATCAAATACTGATTGTACTTCTATTTAAACCTTCAATCAAATACCAATACCAAGAAAAACATTAGTAATGCAACCTTTAAAAAGGAACACACACACACACACACACCTTAAACATTATTTTGATTGTTAATTTTACCCTTTTTATTTGTTCCTATAATAAAAATATACAACATTATGGTAGTTACAAGTATTTGAGTTTGAAGAATAATAAGATAAACAAGAAGACAAGTTATAAGTATCTGATATGACATTATCTTCATATTTCTAACGTTGGACCTCATCATCATCTTGGTTAGCTTTATTTGTTTCCAAATTAAACATTTAAAATATTTTGAATTGTGAAAATGAATAGAATCATTAAATAACAAGGAAAACAAGTGGACAAATTATAAGTACCTGATGTTATATTTGGTTCTTGGTTGTAGTTTTTTGGGACAATACCTTGGTCATTATATTCATTCTCTTTATTTCCAACTATAATCAACATATGAAATGGATATGAATCACAAAAAAAAATAAAAATAGAATAATAATAAAATAAAAAAAGATAGAGATACAATGATTAATACCCATTTCTATCTCCATCGTTCCATGGTCATTGTCTTGATTAATTTCATTCATCTCATAATTCCCTATAATAGTCATCCAAAAATATTATGAATATGGAAATTAAATAAATTGAAAAATTATCAAGAGAAAAAACTAAACAAATTATGTACCTGTGTTGATAACTTCTTCCTCTCCTCCTTCTCCTCCTATTTCCATCTCCATACTTTTTTCAACAATATAAGCACTATGTTGATTAATTTGTTTCTTCCCACTTTCATCATTCTCTGTTTTAGAATCTCCATCATTAGTCATTTTAGTAAACACTTTGACAATTAAGAAATACGAAAAAAATAGTATCCAATGTATTATAAGAAAATAAAGAAATGAATTGTAGTACCTGAATTCTCCAAGAAGTTAATGGGCACTGGATTTGATAGTTGAAAAGATTTGTAATGATTTAACATGATTGTCCTTTGTGACTCTGTTTGCACAACACATGAAATTCTTCTTCCATATGTACAACAGGCCTTGATAAAAATTTTCCCCGCATAAAGAGAAATAACCACTTTTGCATCACTACATTGTTGGTGCTTTTCCACTAAATCCATCCAAAAATCATAATCTCTCTCATTTTCATCAAATGTGTCTTCAAATTTGTGAGAGTATTTTATAGCCTCCAAAATTTTTAATTCTGAAGTATAGAAATGTATAGTAAGAACTATATCATAACTATAATTGTTTTGGCAATTATATTCATAAATGCCACTAGTAATTTTATAATTGAACTTGGATTTCTTTATCGAAATTTCCAAAGACTGGCGTATATCATTACAAAACCAAAGTTCTACTAAGAGAACTGTAGTAAAGTCATTCAACTCATTTTTTTCGATAAGAAATCGAAAAAATTCAATGTAATACCCCTTGTTGAATTTTTCTTTTTTCAAAGCTAGTGTGTCCAAAACAACAAGGTCAGTGTGTAAAAATGGTTGCAACTGACATGGAAAAGAGTGCAAAAGTGTTGACAAAAGATCAGGGCCTCCAAAATGACAACCAAATTCAAAATTGTTATCAACCTGTTGAACACTTGTTGATCCATTTATCATTCTGTCAAGGACTCCACATGCTTGCTGAGAAAGGGACTCTATCTTTGTATTACGTGTTCCTTTGACATAAGTAGACCCCTCCACCGTGTTGCAAAAATTGGTGAATATGATATCATTAATTTCATAATGCTCAAGAATGTTGAATGTGGTAAGAGTCATCTCATTCAAGTTCTGATCATGACTTTGACAATATGTAACCATTGCATCCAATATTGTTCTGTTGGTTTTCAATTTAGAACAATAATCTTTTATTTTTATGGCATTTGTTGGATGATTAATTGGAATAGAAAACCAAATGGTTCCATCCAATAGCTTATCTGCTACTGAAGCAATTTCTTCCATGGTTAATCCCTGAAGGGGCCGAAAAGTAGCTGCTGTCAAACTGTGTAGACTATTTTTCTTGTAGTTCTCAAAATCAGGCTGGCTTGGAGAACACTTTAATGTGCCTAGTTGGTAACAGTTAAAAACAGTGTCCCATTTATCCCAAATAGGTTCATCAAGATATAAGAGAATTTTTTTATCAGAAAAATTTGTAATTGGACAATCGAAGAATGAGCACAACATTTCATCATCAACCTGATAAAATAATAAATATAAACTAATAAGAATCCAATGTAAAAATGAAACTAAATAAGGTGTTATAATCTAATGTGAAATCATCATAAATATCAGAAAATATGACTTATATTATTGGCTTTAGTAATTTATCTACAATAAAATTAGATACAATAATAAAATTTAAATGTATAAATAATTAGAATTACATACCTTGTCTTCAGCCGTCTTAGAGCATCCAATCCTCCTTTTCTTTAATTTGTCATTGGCAATTAAGAAATGCCTTGCCGAGCGCACACAATCAATAAATGGAGTTTTATAAAATACCTTATTTGCAGAATTTAATTGACAACAAATGCGGATCACCTCAGTGGGTTCAACTGATGGATGCAAGAATCGAGCATTACGTTTTTTATATTTTTTTTCCGCTTCTGTTGATACATTATATTTAGGATTTGTTAAAATTTCTTTCGCTGCTTGAATGGTATGTTGACCATCAACTATCCAAAAATTGATATTCTTAGAATTTAGATCTGTCTCATTTATAATTTTGATAGAGTTGACCAAAGGATCAGGCTCATTGATGTCAAATGGAATCAGAAGAGCATCAGGTAATGAGGTTTGAAATTTTTCTAGGAATGATTTCACTAATACTTGAACATTTAAATCATCTCGTGATCTTAATTTGAACACCTTAGGAGCTTCTTTACATCTTTCAACAAGCACTTTTCTATTAAAGGAGTTTGAAAATAGATAGCAATGCTTGAAAGCTTCATGAATCTCATCACATTGGTTTGCAAGGTTAGTTGTCTCAAACTCAACTTTCCTAGTTTTTTGAAATTCTGTAGTGGGCTTGAAATCACTTTCTTTTATATTCTCCTCCAAATCTGATAAATATACTCTTCTCAAAGCAAGTAATTGAGAATCAATTTTATCATCTGGTATTTTATCAAAAAATTTACCCTTTTGTTGTAAATGAAGAAGTACAGATGATGTTTTTTTACTTCTTACATAACGATATCTCAGAACAGTGGTGATGCGTTTTAAAAGATCTGCACAACTATTTAGTCCAGATTTAGAGAAGCTCTCAAAGCTATCCAACTTGAACATTGAATTTTTTATCGTATTTGTTGAATCAGTACTTGAAGCTTCAATCAAATCTGGTCTAAAATTTGTATACTCCACTTGACATGAAATTAATTTTACCTCATTTTCTTTAATCATTTCCACTTGAAAGTCAATGTCATTTTCATTGCAAGCATAGCAATTAATTATTATTCCTAATATCTCTGGTTCGTTTCCGTCTATTGATCCAAATAGGTACATATCAGGAAACATATTCATGGGAGTTTCTATTTGGATGTACCAATCTTGCACGAATTCATATTTATTATTTGTATTGTATTTTTTAATCATTTCAAAAGTAGAAGTTGAAGGTGTTATTGATATTTCCTTTTGAGTTGAATAACTTTTCTTTTTCTTAAGTGATTGTTGTAACATTTCATTTGCTTTTGGGCCAACCAATTCTGCAAATAATAGCAAAAAAAATATTTGCATTAATCAAAATGAAAATATAATTTCAAATATTGTCACATAATGTTCTTATAAATACTGAAAAACCACCTAATCTAACCATTTCCAAGATAGTGTACATAAAATATAAAACCACCATACCAGTTGAAGGAGGCAATGTTTGTACATCACTTTTTTTTTGTCTTTTCTTCACTACTTTACTTTGAATTTCAGGCACACCAGATTCCGCAGTTTCTAAAAAAAAAAAATTATGGAATACATGAAATACTAAATATTATTAAACAACCTTATAATATATGATTTCCATTTACATGCACAATAATAAACGAGTACATATGCTATGCAAGTTTACTATATGACACCAAAAGTTATCACCTAGGTAAAACTGATAAGAAAAGAAACCACATAATCCAACCATTTCAAAAAGAGTACAAAAAATATAAAACCACCATACCAGTTGAAGGGGGCATCATTTGTAGGTCACTTGTTTTTCTTTTTGTCTTCGCTACTTTACTTCGAATTTCAAGCCCACCAGTTTCCACGGTTTCTAGAAAGAAAAATTTAATGGAAGACATGAAATAACAAATAGTATTAAACAACCTTATAATACATGATTTTCATTTACACGCACAATAATAAATGAGTACATATGTTATGCAAGTTTAGTATATGACACCAAAAGTTATCACATATTTAAAATTTCTTGGAAAAAAATACCCATGTTAGTATGGGTTGTCCCCATTAAAACCCCAATCCTAAGGCTATTTCCATGGGTTTTATTAATCAACAACCAGTTATTAACACAATGTCTAACAATTTTAACAAAGTATAAATTAAAATTGTCATACCAATTAAAGAATTTGGTGTCGTGTTTCTTGAACTTCCTTTTTCCTTGGATGCTTCCTTTGAATTCTCACTAGCTTCATAGTCCATGGTATCTGAAAATAAAGTAAAAAAATTGTTATCACAATTTCGAATTATTGAAGAAAATATGAATTTATAAATACTACAACTATTCGCATAATTATATGTGTAACAAAATGAACAAGAACAATAACAATTGTATAACTCACAATAATAGCTAATAAAGGTTATAAAAAGGGCACCTCGAAATAATTTTTTATATTATTTTAATCGTGAATATAGGAAAGCAAATATCTACTAGGTTTCCTTCCAGCACAAGCATAAGAACATTTCCAAAAGACATTACATTGTGAATAAAAAAAAAAAAAATTGTATAGACCAAAATAACAACATATATACACAAAATTTATCTCTTATAGTCATGTATATTCTTAGTTTGCTTTAGATGAAATAATAGCAAAACACAATGAAAGAACATTAACTATGGCAATCATTATATTTTCTTCTAGATCTTTGTCTAGCACAAAGACAAACACATACCAACTTTGCAAGGTGAAATAAATTTAGAATGTGATATAATTACTTCTAACATGAACAAAAGCATATTGCATTTGCATCCTAGATTTATTTCTATTACAAACGCATGGATATTGTCAAAAAAAACATTGTAAGGTGAAAGAAATCTAGCATGTGCTAGAATTATTTTTAGCACGAACACATTCATATTTCCAAGAAAAACATTGCAAAACAAAATAAATATAGCACAAGCTAGATTTCTTTATACCACAAACCACAAACATATTGTCATTAAAATATTGCAAGGAAAGGAAATGAAACCCATGCTAGACTATATTCTATCGCATACAAGAAGATTGCCAACAACAACATTGTATTGTAAAGCAAAAACATAAACACAATGTCAATAAAGTCATTGGAATAATAATATTTCTTGGGACATTTGACCTTGCCTTTTAGAGACTATGAAGTTTTAGTCCATGCCTACGTAGACTATTGTTACAATATAAAAAAATTTAAACCTTGAAACGATTAGAAGGCCCTTCATATGGAATATGTGGTCTAAGAATGGGATAGTGTACAAAGATTTCCTCCTATAAAAAATACAAGAACGTTGCAAATAACAACGTTACAAGGTGAAAGAAATATAATTCATACTATAATTCCTTCTAATGCGAAATTAATCACATAACAACATTGTAGGGTGAGAAAAATTTACTCAAAATTACATTTACTTATAACAAACATATAAATATCTCCAATGACAACACTACACGACAAAATTTTTTTAGCACAAGCTAGATTTTCTTTTAGCCTAAACAAAAACATGTTAGCATTAACAACATTGCAATGTAAAATAAAATCTAACATGTGTTAGATTTCATTTTAGTGCAAACTCGAGCACATAGAAACATTGTAGAGTGAGAAGTCTATCAAGTGCTAGATTTATGTCTACCACAAATACAAGCACGTTGCCAACAACAACATGGTAGAGTATACGAATTCTAGATTGTGTTAAATTTTCTTCCAACACAAACACAAACACATTTTAATTTGAAAGAAATTTAACACATGTTATATTTCCTTTAAACGCAAACACAAGAACATAACAACATTGTAAGACTAAACAAGTTTATTGTGTGCTAGATTAACAACATTGCAATTTAAAATAAAATCTAACATGTGTTAGATTTTCTTTTAGCGCAAACTTGAGCACATAGAAACATTGTAGAGTTTCCTTTAAACGCAAACACAAGAACATAACAACATTGTAAGACTAAACAAGTTTATTGTGTGCTAGATTAACAACATTGCAATTTAAAATAAAATCTAACATGTGTTAGATTTTCTTTTAGCGCAAACTTGAGCACATAGAAACATTGTAGAGTGATAAATCTAGCAAGTGCTAGATTTATGTCTACCACAAATAAAAGCACATTGCTGACAACAACATTGTAGAGTATAAGAAATCTAGCTTGTGTTAAATGTTCTTCCAACACAAACACAAGGACATTTAAATTTGAAAGAAATCTAACACATGCTATATTTCCTTCTAGCACAAACACAAGAACATAACAACATTGTAGGACTAAATAAGTCTATAATGTGTGCTAGATTAACAACATTGCAATGTAAAATAAAATCTAACATGTGTTAGATTTCCTTTTAGCACAAATTGGAGCACATAGAAACATTGTAGAGTGAGAAATCTAGCAAGTGCTAGATTTCTGTCTAGCACAAATACAAGCATGTTGCCAACAACAACATTGCAGAGTATAAGAAATCTAGCTTGTGTTAAATTTTCTTCCAACAGAAACACAAGCACATTTAAATTTGAAAGAATTCTAACACATGCTATATTTCCTTCTAGCACAAACACAAGAACATAACAACATATTAGGACTAAATAAGTCTAATGTGTGCTAGATTAACAACATTGCAATGTAAAAGAAAATCCAACATGTGTTAGATTTCCTTTTAGCACAAACTCAAGCACATAGAAACATTGTAGAGTGAGAAATATAGCAAGTGCTAAATTTATGTCTACCACAAATAAAAACATGTTGCCAACAACAACCTTGTAGAGTATAAGAAATCTCGCTTGTGTTGAATTTTCTTCCAACACAAACACAAGCAAATTTAAATTTGAAAGAAATATAAAACATGTTATATTTCCTTCTAGCACAAACGCAAGAACATAACAACATTTTAGGACTAAATAAGTCTAACGTTTGCTAGATTAACAACATTGCAATGTATAAGAAAATCTAACATGTGTTAGATTTCCTTTTAGCACAAACTCAAGCACATAGAAATATTCTAGAGTGAGAAATATAGCAACTGCTAGATTTATGTCTAACACAAATGCAAGCACGTTGCCAACAACAACATTGTAGAGCGAGAAATCTAACATGTGCTACATTTATGTCTACCACAAATACAAGCACGTTGCCGACAACAACGTTGTAGAGTATAAGACTTCTAGATTGTGTTAAATTTTCTTCCAACACAAACTCAAGCACAATTTAATTTGAAAGAAATCTAACACATGTTATATTTCCTTCAAGCACAAACACAAGAACATAACAACATTGTAGGACTAAATAAGTCTAATGTGTGCTATATTAAAAACGTTGCAATGTAAAAGAAAATCTAACATGTGTTAGATTTCCTTTTAGCGCAAATTCGAGCGGATAGAAACATTGTAGAGTGAGAAATCTAGCAAGTGCTAGATTTATGTATACCACAAATCTATCCTACCATCGAAAGCGGAAACAAAATCTATCCTACCATCTCAAGCTTTGGATAGAAAGCTTGGTAAAAGAGATGGATTTGGTCTGGGATAAGTCTCTCTATAAGGAAAAGAGGTCCTCTACATGGAGCTGGCAGAAGGGAGTTACCTAAAAATCTATCACGAGTTATCTAGAAACTCCATACGAAAACATCACATGTGTTTTCTTATCAAAGGATGGGCTTCCTCTCATAAACCAATAATTCATTGCTTCCCTGTATCCCTTGCAAAGGCTCTATCTTTTGACCCCGTTGTATAAAAGGCTCTTTCACCCACTGTTGATAATATCGGCGATTCGAAAATATTGCGATATTTTTGGCAAAACGATATATCGCCGAGAAAATATCGCGATATTTTTTTGTGTTGAAAATATCGCGATATTTCCAAAATATCGACAAAATATCGGCTATGTTTAAAATTATGAAAAAAAATTATTTTTTATGCTTGCCGATATTTTGTTGATATTTTCGCCGATATTGCCAATAAGATGTTTTCTGGACCCTTGCCGATAGTTTGCCAATACCAATATTTTCAACACTGCTTTCACCTACCCTGTTGATCATATGCTCCAAGTACAAACTCAAAATAATATATGGAAGACACATTATCCTCATGCATGGGAGACATAACATATACGTTTTCTTGGAGAGTTTCTTTCCATGTCATTCTTACATTCTTCCTCATGCTGAAAGAACATATCTCATTCTTACATTCTTCCTCATGCTAAAAGAACGCATGCCTCCATAGTTGGAATTCAATAAAACCAACCTAAGAAGCCAATGATCTTGAAATATGTGTGATTTTGTGCCAAGATAGAGGTGTCGTGGCATAAGTGGAAGGAAGGAATTTTTCTAAATTTGAAGACAGAGTTTAGTAAAAAACATAAAATCTCATTACGCACTAGTTTAAATCAATGTTCACTGCAAATAAGATAAGGTGTCCTTCAAATCACATTATAAACTAGTCTGAATCATCACTGCATTGAGCCATGGTATACGAATTGTAAGGATACCCAAAGAGTAGCAGTAGCTAAAAATTTTTATGCCAACACTATGGAACTAGAGGGAATGGATTCAATGGAGATCAAGACCTTACGTTGTGTTTTTCTGAGTGGAAGAAGTCCCTAGAAATTAAAATTTTCCTGGAGATAGGGACAAGCAACTAATAACAAACGGAAGCACTAATAATGTATCAAGGAGTCAGGTTCCTGAAGGACATTGTGCAAAGGGATGTAGTTATTGTTGAGGACTCCAACATAATCACAAGATCACTGAAGCAGTTCCCTCCTCCTAAGCCCTGGCATGCATCTATCATAAAATGGTCCTGCTACTCAATGCATTTAAATAAGTCCACTATTTTCAGGTTAGAAAAAGATTCAACTCCCAAGTCAATCAGATGGCTAAGCAAGCAATTTCAGTTGAGGACTCCAACACAATCACAAGATCACTGAAGCAGGAAAGAGCTCCTTCCTCTTAAGCCCTGGCATGCATCTATCATAAAATGGTCCTGCTACTCAATGTATTTAAATAAGTCCACTATTTTCAGGTTAGAAAAAGATTCAACTCCCAAGTCAATCAAATGGCTAAGCAAGCAGTTTCAAAAGACAAAGGAACTCTCTGAGTATGTATCAAGGGGGGGGGGGAAACCTCTACACCTCAATAACATCATCAATAAAAAGTCCCAAGGAGAGGAAGCATGAAAGGTGGCACTCTCTACCCAAATTGTGATACATGGAAACAAAAGGAGTTTGGCTCACCAGATAAGAAGGCACAGGGACAGTTTGCTAACAGAGAGTTTGATAACCGGGACAGTTTGCTAACAGGGACAGTTTGATCATATGTTCCAAGTACAAACTCAAAATACTAATGGAAGATAGGTGATCCTCATGCATTGGAGACATAACATATACGTTTTCTTGGAGAGGCCTGAGACTAAAGCATAGCGTGACATTCTTTTTTATTACAGATTTCCTTGACAACACGTTAGCATTCTTTTTACTTGCAGATTTCCACAAGCTTGGGGTCCTCTGGAAATTCTTCTGGAGTACTAGCTTCTGGGTTATGATCTTCCAGTGATTTTTTTCTTTTTTTAATTATTTGTGTTTATTATTATTATCTTCTCACTAAACGTCTTGGTAGGCTAAAATTTCACCTCATCCCACTCTAAAGTAGAATGATTTAAAGAAAATGATTTGTTGATATTCCTACCTGGGAACAAAACTGGCAGTTAAGTTCTCATATTTGGTTGCTCCTAGGATTAATCATTACATCATAGGTGTGCATAGGTTATACATTAGAAGATATATACAGTCATGTATATCCCTTATCACTGGGAAGTGCAAATGTCATAATTCAACGGAGCACATGCTGTACTACCGTTAAGGTGCATTACAAAACACGAAGTACAAGTTTGATACATCTTTGAAGTCAAGTCCACTAGGAACTAGGAACTATGTCTGATCAATGAGATTTCTGTAGGTCTAACAAATCCACAGTTGTGAATAATTATTCCCTACAAATACATGCCCAGGTGGACAAAGTTGCAATGGATCTTGAGCATTTTGTTAGCTACTTGAGCACTGAAGAGGTGCCTTTTGCATAATGAGTAGGGTCCCGGCTGATGATCATCAACTTTGCTACTTGTGCCATCCCAATGCTCAAGACAAGGCTTTGAGTAGTGACAAAGTACAAGTCAGTGAGTGTGAGAAATAAGGGAGAGGTGCTAAGTTTGGCTATGCCACTGCCACAACTACATCTAGTAGAGCATACTTTGGATGAAAAGGTACCCTGCATCCTCTTGGGGTTATCTAATATGTGGTGACCTCAGGATGATGGTAATGAAGGATGGAACTTCCAGTGATATTTATGTTTCCCAATGTTTTGGGATGGCCTTCAAAGCTAATCAATGATGACCCTCCCTGTTCTACTACGGTGCAGGTGTTCAGGTGCCATATCATTTATTGTTCATTGTTTTGTTGATGTGACTCACCCTTCAAGGTTTTAATTATGTTGATGGCTATACTGGACTTTGGGCCAAGGGTCTATTTTGTTCATAACTTCATATTTCAGTTGGATCTAGGCATTTAGTGCATAGGGGATTTTTAATGTTGCTCCTATGTTGACATTATGGTGGTGGTCCATCTATTCAAGCCACACATTCACACAATGGGTAGTGGATGATGGATCTAGTGGGCAGGTTTGGTTTTGTTGGAGGGTTACATGTTTGAGGCGGCATTTAACTGGAGGGAGGAAGATGGATAAAATCAAAATCTGTGACCAAGTTCCTGGTGCAGACAGGGAACCTTGGAGGGGCTGTTAAACCAATCTTTGTACGAGGAAGAAGGGAGGCAGCCCTGTGCCCCCAACATGGCTGACATAGAGGGGATCAGAATATATGCAGAAAAGACAGAAGTCAAAGGCCAAGGAGAAAGTAGATGAACCGAGTAGACTGCATCAGATCTTTATAGGGGGTGCTCAGCACAAGCTACTGCACCTGTTCAAGTGAACCCAATCATATTAACTGCAAAAAAGGATTTGAATAAAAGAGAGAAGCATCTTTATGTTGTCTGCCTCCAGAAGCAACAAAAGAAAATATTAGAGTGTGATAGGAGAGGGTATTTTCATTTGAGTGCAATGCTTAATAAAACTTAGACGACCATTTTTTTCCTGAAATGCAATAAAGAGAAGCATTAAAACTTACTACACTGGAATTTGGCACAAGAGACGAATAAGCTCGAACAGGATAATAGGATAATGATTAAAACACAGTTAACAGACTTATAAACATTTATCAAATACCATCACACAATTGGCATGGTTAATATCAGCAAAAGGCACGGCTATTAGTGCAGCAACGATGAAGCATTTGGCACACGAAGAATACAGCAATGCAACAGCTAGATATAGTATTTGAAAATGAAAAATAGAAGATACTAGAATGCCATAGTTGACATTGTAACATAGTGCTTGGCACAGTTAAGAAAGAAAATAAACATAGTTAGAAAAGGCTACTGATTGCAGCAAAGTAGGCACTTAGACATAGCGAATTCAGATGTCCCATTTGTGGTTTGATATTCCTTTTTTTGCTCTGCATAATGAATTTCGGGAGGAAACCCACTGGGTACTTCCCCTCTAAATGCAAATGCAAATCAAACCAATCAAACAGTCTAAATGCAAATGCACATGCATGTATTTTTTTTCGGCTTTCTTAGTATGTGAATGATAAAAAGAAAGCTAATGCGCAAATCTGAATTACTTTTCAAGTCATAGTTACTAACAAGTTTCTTTTCAAAATAAAAAATGAAGACAATCACAACACTTTACGATTCGGAAATGAATACTTGCTTTCGACACTAGAAAAACTACAAATTCATACCAAATACAATAGTAACAGGGTAATTGACTATCAAGAGCAACCAAACTCTCTCCTATGACTGAAAACGACACTTGCGACACTTTCAAATCAAGAAACGACAATACAATTACGTTACTTTTTGCAAAGGAGAACTGAAAATGACTCAACAAATACACAAAAACATTTACAGTTCTTTTGCACAATGGAGGCGGAATATCAGCAAGGAAAGGGGTTTCAAACAGAGATATACTGATTACAAACAACAAAACTCATGAATAGAACTGAAAAGAATGAACACAGAAACCAAAACTGAGGAACAATGCCTAGTCTGATCAGCGCACCTGTAACACAGTGAACTTGAAATGCAGCGCACCTACTACACTCGGAAGTGTGCTGAATTTCAGATTCACAGAACAGAGCCTGCGCTGGGCCAGAGACGAGACTTTGCTTGGGTTCCAGGTCACAGTTTGCAGTTCAGTTCAGGGGTTTTGGCCGAGCAAATGGTAATCAGTAAACCAACAATCAGGGGTAGATCTAAGGAGGTTATTGGAGCTACCACAGGGGCAATTAGAGAGTTTGTAAATCAGTTGTTTAATTCATAAACAAATCCTAGAGATTGACTGAAGCGGCATTTATCTACTTTGCATTTGCATAGCAAATGCAGTTCGAAAGCTACCTGGCTCGACTTCAGACTCCGTCTGTAAGTTTATAAAATAAACAACAAGGAAGATAAACAAACAACCTAGTCGCTCCCCAGCGGAGTCGCCATTTTGTTACAGGGAAAAGTGTCTACACAGAACTTCTTATCCCACTAAGGTGTGGTAGCTACCTTAGAAACAAACAAAAAAAGCTACTTTCGTTTTTCCTTTATGAAATATAGATGAGAGAAGAACAAAGGAGACCAACCTCTATCTTGCGCTTATCTCCTAATTCGATTCCTCTCTCTCCTGATAGTCCTTCGCTACTTGCTTCCTAGAGAAGGATACTAAGAGCAAGGCTTAATGTGCAAAGGTGGTGGTACGCAAAACAAAGAAAGGAAAAATAAGATCGAGGGGATAAACAAAAATGTCTCCTCTCGTTTATATATTTTGTTGATTTGAAAAAAAGCTTACTCATTTTCATTCTTCTTCCTCGTTTGTTTGTTGTCCCATTTTCCGTTGTTGTTGACTTCTTTCTCTTTGAAACCAGCCCATTTCTTTAGCTCTTTATGTCCTCATCCATTCTCTTTCAAAATGTTTCGATTAAAGGTTTGCTCCATGAATTTCACATAAACTCGTCATCGATATCTATTGATCTTCACCATTTGAGTCTCAGCAGGACCATTTTTGTCTCTGATACCTATTGCCATGGTTCTTTCATACCTTCAAAGGAGAAGCAGCTTCAACATGCACAACATGAGAAAAGCACTGGGAAAAGATGAAGAAGACAATGGAGATGTAGGACAGCAAAATCTCTCTATTTCTAATTGATTAATTGCAAATAAATGATAGTCTCAAAAGTGTGGTAATTGAGAGGACAACTGCCTCCAGAGTAAGTTCATTTTTTCCCTTTTGAATGTAACATGGCATATTAAGGTTTAGGAATCCCCTGATAGAAAGTATCTTTGAATTTAACACACATATTTAAGGTTTATGAATTCCCTGATGGAAAGTACTACTAACGAACACTTAAAATGGAATTACCATACGCTGCGATATCCATGATGGTTGGATCACCAAGAAACTAGTACTGTTATGCAGCATGGATGGACTGTTAAATTTGAAGACAGAGTATGGTTGGATCACCAAGAAACTAGTACTGTTATGCAGCATGGATGGATTGTTAAATTTGAAGACAGAGTATAGTAAGAAACATGAAATCTCATTATGCACTAGTTTAAATCAATGTTCACTGCAAATTAGATAAGGTGTCCTTCAAATCACATTATGCACTTGTCTGAGTCATTG